>OX596075.1:87132040-87617040 GCA_951394005.1 Protophormia terraenovae
TAATTTCATTAAGTTATTTGATGTAAAGATTGGAAATTTTAATTTTATTGCAAAAAATTTATAAAATTATCAAGCTGCTCCGATATTGAAAAAAATATAAATAAATAAAAGTTAGTAGCAAATAAAATTTGTGAAAGCTTTATTTTTATACTCAATTTAAATGATGCACAGTGGGGCAAACGCAAAATTGTTTATAATAAATCCGTATCTCGAGAACTACTGATCGGATTGAATTGAAATGTATGAAAGAGTTGTAGAGGAGGACCTAAGCCAAAGAGTAACAGGAGACGAGACTAATTGTCAAAAACCTAAGTCGATTGTCAAAAACCTAACTCATGCAACAACAAAATACATGTAATCAAATAAATTTTGTTGTTGCTAGAAGAAAAAACTCATGCAACAACAAAATACATGTAATCAAATAAATTTTGTTGTTGCTAGAAGAAAATAAAAACACATTTTTGTTTATAAAGCAACAATTTTTTTCAATTGTCAATCGGGAATTTCGTCTCTATATGTTACTCTATGACCTAAGCTTTCAGAAAAATAACTATGTAGTCATCCTGTGATAACACAAACTCTAGTATGCAAAAGTTTAAAAAAATCGAAACTTCTACAAATTAAGTCCGCATTTAAAGACTCCCAGCAAAAACTTTGGTTGCCATGTAATGAGTTAAGAAGCTAATATAATGGCTCTTCACAACTTACACATTAGCTGAATAACTCATTATTTTAACCCGGTGATGACATTAGAGGCAACTACTTACCTCATCTCATTACTTAGATGTCATTACAAGAACTAATTACTTTTAAGTTATTTTATAACGCATTGATTTAAAAGTATTTCTGAAGTTATTATAATTGAAAACAAGATGGTTGCATTTTTTCTTTTTTAATTTTATTAAAAATATAAAAAACAAATCCAAAAAATAAATAACCTTTAAAATAAATAAATATGTAAATGATTTATGCTATAATTAATATACATACCGGATACTTTCGGTCCGTGCCGCAGTTGAATCAAAATCCAGAACAGATTTGTGCTTTGTTTGCAAGAACCTACTGCACCTCATGTAAATACAACTATGGTGCAACTCTTGCTTGGTGTAGATTCATCTCCAGATCTGTTTCGAACTTGACCTTCGCGCAGAAACCCCACACTGAAAATTTTTAGATTTTTATCCGCTTTAAAAGTTGTTTAAATATTGAATGAAAATTTCTTACCTTCTATGAAATTTTTATCTGTTGAAATGTTGACCTTTCTCCTCAGGATTAATAATTGTGTGCCTAATACAAAAAGAACAATAAAAATTAGAGAATGTTTTGCAAAATATTGTTACACTTACCATAATTCATCTTTGTTGAATTACAAAAATATTGGGAATTGTTAGAATATTTTCATATTTAATTTTTGTTTTATTTTTTTTTTTTTTAATGTCAAGAATTTTTATTTTGAATATTTTGTCAAATATTTTGATTATAAAAGTTTTAAGTGTTTAATGTACTTTAATATAATTTGAACGGTATGTTGTTGTCATTGAAAAGTAACTACATGCCATTACCAAGTTTTTGCTGGGCTTTTATATTTCCGTAAAGTAAAGCAAAATAATTTTTAAAAAATAAACCTAAGTTATGTCTTAAATAAATAAAAATATTTATGCTTGAATTTTTTATTGAGTTTTTTGCCTCGATTTTATTTTGCCTTTTGGGAAGAAGTCCTGAGGTATATGAGGGAAATTTTTTTTTTTTTTTTTTAATATTCTGTAATTTGTAATAATTTCTGATATAATTTTATTATTCTAATTCGTCTAAATGTGAAAAATGTACATTTCAACAGACAACGCTTCATTGATAAAGACATTTTAAATGATTAATGTTTGCAGCCTATGGGTCGAAAATTATTGGTTTTTGGAAAAAGAAAAAATTAATTAATAAAAAAATGTCACTCAAGTTTTTTTTTTTTTTAACTTATTAACGATATTTCACTATTATTTCTTATGTAATGTATAAAATAAATATCAATTTTTTATTCCTCTAAAAATCATTTAAAGAACTTTACAAACCAATGTTTGGCAATTATTCAAAACGAAATAAAGTCGAAGGAAAAATCTTAAAATTAAAATTCAAGATTAAATCTCTAGAGGTAGTCAACTTTGACACTCTAAAGCTTATCTTGTGTTATCAAAGGGTGACTGCAAGATGATTTTCTAAAATCTTAGCTCCTCCTCTACAACTCTTTCATACATTTTAATTTGATCCGATCAGTAGTTTAGGAGGAGGAGGAGCGATCTGTGTGAACTTAAAGTAGGGTACCTCTGAAAATGTTTAACAATTTAACAGTTTTTCTTCCTTTCACGATTCCAAAGATTTAAGTAAGACCTTTCAAAAACTTTGGACTATTTATCTCTTATAGTTTTTCAGTTATGTATATGCATTTTAGTTTCATTGTAAATACAACTCTCTCAATTTTATAAGATCTAGAACAAGTTTTTTTCCATATATAGCCCAACATTTTCGATAAATTTTATATTTTTTTAATTAGTTAAAGAACAAAATTATCGAATAACATAAAAATTTTGCAAAAATGAACAAGCTGATGAACGGACGGACGGACATCAGTATTCCCTCAAAAAAATCTTAAAATTTCAGAAATGCATTTTTTTCTAATTGATCAATATTAAGATGAATCCATATTTTAAGTTAAAAATTAAAAGTATATTTTTATATTTATAAAAAAAGAAATCTCGTACCGATATTTTAAACAGCATTTAAACTTTAAAATTCAGTTCATTATTTAATGCAAAACTTATTTTAAACTTTTATTTACTTATTTTGAATTTTTCTCGCTAATTAAGTCTTTTTTTATATTAAAATTTAAAATAAATGCTAAACTAATTGTATATTTATTTTTCTTTTTTTTTTTTCATATTTTTTTCTATAACATGCATCCTGCCAATCTCGTTATTGTTCTTAAATAATGCTTGAAAACAACTTGCTAAAACAATTTTGTTTGTTTTTGAAAAAAATAAACCAACAATATATTTTTTTCAATGAAAAATTTTAATATGGCTGGCTGGTTGGCTGTGTCTGTTTGCCTCTGCCTGCCTGCGTGCCTGCTGCCGCCTATTCAACCAACCAACAAACCAAACACCCGCCCGCCGCCTGACTGTCTGGTTGGTTCTTGCAAAACGTTCGTTGGCTGCTGAAAAATTATAACCAAAACAAAAAAAATACAAAATATTTTTTATATATTTTCCATTTGTGTGTATTGCTGTTGGCTGATATTTCTAATGTGACTCTATGTGTATGTGTGTGTTTTATAATGTTGTCGATAATAAATTTTTTGGTTCCTTGTTTTGGATCGCCTTTAGCAATTTGGCACCATACTTGATGTAGAAATTATATTCAATGAACGTGGCAGCAAGGTAAGTTTTTTTATTCTTTCTCTTTTTTTATAGAAATATTATGATAACATTATTTTGATTTTTTTTATTATAATTTGAGTTTTCTGTTTGTTTTATTACAACCATTTAAAACCATATGAAAATTAATGAGTTTTTTTTTAAGAGCTACACAAAAAAACAGAACGTAGAAAAAAAAATTTGATAAAATGTGTTAAAGAAAAATATTTTTTTGTTCCTGCATTCAAGTAAATTAATTTAAATGGGTAATAAAAGTTTGCCAACAATTTTAATAGAGATTTTTAGTGAGTTTTTAAAAGAGCTTTATTTAAATGCATAAGATTAGCAGAGACATAAACCGGTCATAAAATTCAGGAAATTGAATATTTTATTTCAATTGTTGTTAGGTTGTTAAGTTAGAAGAATGCTTTTACAAAATTATAGTAAAAACTAAGCTGTTAAAGTGTTAGGAAATTATAAATATTATAAAAACCTTAGTTTTACTTATACAGCAAATTATATTCAAAAATTAAAGCATACTTTTAGGCTATTAATTGATTTTTCCTTAATCCAAAGAAACTAAAAATTAAAATAATATTGAATGCGTAAAAAGTTATTATGTTTTAAATGTTTTAATAGGCAAGACTTCCAAAAATATAATATGAATTTTTTTAAGACTTTTTCAATGAATGTTGGAATTGTAATATTGTAGCTAATTGCTAAAACTTAGACTTTGGTCTGAAACACACTACATGAATCTTGCATCCTAAATACAACAGCCTCAAAAGATAAAAACTATAGACTTTATCGTCTTAAATACATTATTAAAAGTTTCAAGTAGTGCAATGTTAATTTATTATTTCCATTTTTATTATATTTAATACGAGCAGTATACCCGCTACTCCGTTAGCGTAGGTTTTTTTTAAATAAAAATCGATATTCAAATTGTGTTTTGTTATAATTTTTAAACTACGAATTTATATTTCTACTAGCATAAACACAGTACGCTTCGCTACCTCATTGTACTGAAATAAAATAAAAGCATCGAAATAAAATTCAAAAACGAACAGACTAACAAACACAGATTCGCTTTTATATATCTTGCAAATCTCCTAGATAGACCAGAAACAAATTTTGTAGCCTTTTTTTAGAAAAATCAAAATAAATTACCAAAAGTGAAGAAACCATTAAAATTCTACTATGATTCTTATTTCCCGTGGGAACAATTATAATATTGGTGTTTGTCAGCATTAAGAACCATACAATTTTTTAAATATTTTAGTTACCAGTTTCTTACATCTTACTTTAACGTTCGAAGGTTCAAAAACTACCAAATTATTTCTATTATTTTATTTTAGTAGAGAAGAATGTGACCAATAGGGTTTGTGGATTCTAAACACAGAACCATATGTCTTTAATTTAACGTTTGAAAATTAAATATTATTACAAAAATTTCAAAGAGTAATATAATAATGGAAAGTATCACAAAGTACTCTGCTATGAATTTTCATTCACCTAGGACCATATAAACATATTTATTTTAATGATTTTAAAATAAATATTATAAAAAATTCAAAAAATACCAAAAAGTCCTCCCTTGAAATCTTAACCACAAAGGACCATATGATTTTTAGTTTCATGATTTTATGTTCAATATTATAGAAAATTCTAAAAGTGCCATTAGAAGACAGAAAAAGTACTTCAAAGTCTCCTTTTATAGATTTCATGTTCAATATTTTAGAAAATTCAAAAAGTACCAAAAAGTCCCCCTTTGAATTATTTACCACATAGAACCATATGATCTTTAATTCCATGATTTTATGTTCTATATTATAGAAAGTTCTAAAAGTATCATTAGAAGAAGGAAAAAGTGCAACAAAATCATATTTGTAGGTTCAGTGTTATAGAAAATTCAAAAAATATTATTAGAAGAACAAAAAAGTACCACAAAGTCTCCTCTTGTGGTACTCATTTAGGTCTACATGTACTTAAGTTTATGTTTCTAGGTTTAATATAATAAAAATGCATTATTTAATTTGAATAAAATTTAATTTCCCAAGTTTATCCCCTTTTTGGTACTTTTTATTCTCCCTAGATGTAAAAAAATATTGTATTCGAATAAATTTCTAAATTGTACTGGGATCTAATGTTAAAATATTGATATTTATGTGACAGTTAAAAGAAAAAAAGTATTTTTTAAAAAAAGTACCAATAACAGGTACTTTTACCTCTTAAACGCTCGAATTTCCAAAAACTACCAAACTTGTATTCGCCAACTTTCTATAAGGTACTATGTGATGCCAATTTTATTTCTATGCCTACAGGATTAAAAGATATATAGGGTGCCAAAAAAGTACCAAAATACAGTTTTTTCCCGTTTTCTCCTTATAAGAGCTGAATTTCAAAAAAGTATAAAATACCTGTCCTATTATTTTTTATATGAATAACAATAACTATTAAACTTTTTTGTGTCTCTATTAGTTTAGGAGATATAAGGTTATCGATTTTAACCATTTTTACCTTTTTTTTTACCCCCTAAACATTCGAATTTCCAAAAGTGTAGACCAATCTACAGTCCATATTTCATCTTTCTAACTAACCGTTTGGGCTGTGCAATGATAAATCGCCAAGTAAGTCAGTCAGTTAATCATACAGTAACGTTACTCTTTTATTTAATATTTACATTATGTACATTTATAAAGCCTATCTTAAGGCTATTTATTAATTATTTAAATAAAATATTTTATCCTTAACATTTAAAAGGATTTACTGTTTTAAATTTAATCTTATAGATGTCTAAGGGTTTTTTAAAATTTAATTAATATTTATGTGTCAAATACACACACTTACATTTTAAAAAGCTATCAATAGCTATAAATAAAATATGATACTAATTGTATGTAAAACTTTAAGCTTTAATTATGATAAACAGATATCTAATACATATTTATAAATAACAATAGAAACTTTTTTTTAAATAATATTGAGATTAAGATTAAGTTACCACAAGATATTAAATAAATTTATTGAAAAGATACAGTTGATGTTATAATTATTATAACAAATGAAACTTGTAAAAAATAAAAGGATTTGAAGAAAGGTTAATTTATAATATACATAGTTATTATGGAATTTGTTGGAAATAACTTCCATAGAATTTAAAAATGTGCATTTCCTAGCACATTTTTATATAATGCAAGTCAGTTTTTGTGATAAATTCTTTTATTTTCTGTTGACCCAACACATATAGCATTCTTTAGAAGTTTTCTCTTTACACTTTCCTTATTTACTATTGTCCTTTTTTCTCTAATAACTTTAACAATTCTAATATCCTATGGCCTTTGCTGTGTATTTTTTCTTACAAAACATCTTAAGTTCAAGAATATTGTATTCTCCACAGATTTAATTTTTATTATACTTTTCCCTCCTTAAAAACATTTTACACTTTACACAGGATATAAAATATTGCTTTCTCCTACTTGTGTGTTTTTATGTTCTTTATACAAAATTTATGAGTTTGCATTTGTAAGAAAAAAATTGAAAAGGAAAGGAAAAAGGAAATTAAAATAATTTAAATATTGACATAATTGAGTTAAAATACAGCTTTCAACAAGTAAATAATAAAAGAAGATTAAATAAACATTTGATAGAGAAATGTTATGTAATAAAAGAAGTAAAAGGATAAGAAGAAAAAAAGGATTTATTACTTAAAGAGATTAAGTTATTTAGCACAGTTATGGCAAAGAGAGAAACTTTTTTTGTTTTATTATCAAAAAAAAAATCTATGAAATTGTCATACATAAATGTTTTTGTCTAAATTGACTTGTAGTGTTAAGAAATTGCAGTAAACTCTGTGCAAAACTTTTCAAACTCTTTTTTAGTTTTAATTTTAACTTTTTAAACTTATATTTCTATGCATATAAATTCCTTATGTGTGTTTATGAATATTCCCATTTTTATATTATTTCTTAGTAAAAAAAAAGAAAACTTTGTGGTTTTCTTTCTACACACAAAGCTTAAAGAAATGCCACTTTCTTTAGGGATAGAAATCCCAAAGAAAAACCAAACTAAAATGAAAGACATAAGGAAAAAAATATAACTTGTGGTTCATAATGTTCACATATGCATAGAAAATTGTAATAAAATATGGAGATTTAAAAGAAAAATTGTATGTACGAGGGTCATAGCAAAATGATTTTTTTTTTTTTTTTAACATGGAAACTGTATTTACATATACAATTAAAATTTTTGCGTATAAAATACAAAACTTCGAATTGCTAGTTTTGAAGTTATTACTCTACAAATTTTTTATAGCGGGTAGAAGGGCGAATATTCGTCATAGAGGCACATTTGGCATTGAATTATTTTTTGTGGCACCAATTGATTTTCCTTTATCTATTGTCTTATCAACTACTATTTAACATTTTCAATTTCATATAATGGAAGCAAACTATAGCTATTTTAATAAATTTGTAAAAATAAAACTATCCCTGGGATTATATGCCAGTTTGATGAGGTTTATTTTGGTAGTGAAATAAAAGTATAAAATATAAAACTGTATGCAAAATTAGCTTCCATAGCTTCCATATAAACCTCTCTTCCGAAAGCGAATAAATCCCATACAAATATTAGTATCGAGTTATTTATTAACAAAAAAAATTTATATAAGAAGAAACTACAGAGTAAAATTTTATGAGGATCACTCTATAAATAAGCATTACATTTAATACAAATATAGATTCACAATTGATCATAACCCCTACCCGAATTTTGAGGCACATACCAATGCAAAGTGGTTCCAAAAAGTTTTTCTTTTTTTAATAATTCTGTAACTTGTGAACTGTTTGAGATATCTCAATAAAGTTTCACATGGTCAGAGGTGAAGGGCTTCAGGAGGGTAGTGGGTGGCCCTCTAAAGTTGGCCATCTCGGGTATGTCATTTTTTTATCTTTTAATTGTCAAAAATGCATTATATGACAGAAAAGAAATTGTATATATAAATAGTAGAGTGTCCCGTAGACAAACATTTTGTAGGAAGACTCCTCAAACGATGCGTAAAAATTACCTTAATATGAGAAAAATATTTTAAAAAATTGATCTTCAGTTCCCTACCAGCGATTTTAAAAAGTTTTCGCAAAAATTTTGGTCCATGAACCGTTATATTAGTACACCGTGCAAAAAAAAAAAAAAAATGTTTGATATTTTTCTTCAAAAATGGATAAGAATTTTATAATTTTGTTAAAAACTTTAATTGCAGTAAGTACTGCTGATAATATAAAATTTTCCATATTTTTGTTTGGGATTAAAAATGGGCAAAATCGGTTAATAAACAAAAAAGTTATGGGCTAAAAACTAGAAACACAGGGTGTCCGTTTTATACTTTTCTGCTGATATTTCTTCAACAAAAGCATGTACGACAAAGAAATTTTGTACGTATAGTTCGTGGATCAATATAAACTTGGAAACCAAAAATGGGAGTGGTCCGCCCACTTTACCGCCCACCTCCCATATAAGGTGAAATTGTGTTCAAATAGTTAAGGGACCAATGTAAACTCGAAAACAAAAAATGGGCGTGGTCCGCCCACTTTACCGCCTCTTCTCATATAACGTAAAATTTGAAAAAGTTGATGGTGGGTATATAGATTCGGCCGAGCTAAATATATAACATTCGCGCTCGTTTTTTTTTTTTTTTTTTTTTTTTTTTCAAAAAGGTGGCAATATTTATTCACTTATAAATTTTGAGTTTTGTTGTGGGCTATATCATTCTTTTAATGCTTACAAATGAAATCTTAACGTAAATGCGTGTAAAATAAATCCGAAAAAGCTTGGAGCTTCCCACAAGCCCTATTCTAGCTTTGTCAATTTTGGAAATATTTTTTAAATTATTTTCTTAAATTCTCAAATCGCAAAACTGGGATAAACATAAAATTATTTTAATTAAATACCACCATATGCAAAGTAAATATCCAAAAGTATTTTCCGACGGAAGCGTATTATAACGACAGAATGACCATTTGAATGAAAAAAATAAATTATTAAAAGGTACTTTTCTCAAATTGAGATTTTGGACATTTTGGTAAAAAAAAAAAGTGGGGTTTTTCTAGTTCTTTAATTTTAGGACAAATTTATATAAATTGTGTCAAAATTTCAATAAGATATCTTTGTTCGTTTAAATTTGATTTCAATTCAAATATTAACATTTTTCAAAATTTTCAAATATTATAATTTTTGTCAAATTCTTGACAAATTTGGTCAAATATTTGACAAATGTGAACTTTGCTTAAGTCTTTAGGAATTCTTTGAAAATTTACACATATGGTATAGGATTATGAGAAGAGAATACTTTAAAAATAAAGTGGCAAATGAACCCCTACATATTTATTTATTTCACGTTAGGCTTTACTGTAGAACATAATTTCTCAAAGTATATTTTAACACTTAACAAGCGAGAATGTTATATTGGGCTTGGCCAAATCTATGTGTTTCTAGTATTTGAGCCAAATTTCATCCACCTAGATAGCCCCTTTTGAGCCCTATCCTGCTTTCAACAGACAGACAGACGGACAGACATAGCTACATCGACTCAGAATCTAACCAGGACCCAGAAAATTTATACTTTAAATAATTTTTTCGACATGTTACACACGGAATAACAAAATCAATATACTCCCATCTTTTTGGTGGTGGGTATAAAAATCTTTTATAAAAATATTAAGAAATAGTTTGTAGTTTTGAAACCCAATAAAAGAAGCATCAGAATTTTGAGGAATATATTTAGGTAAAACTGGAATTTTTGTCAAACGAGGATTAAATTTTGGAATTTTGAATAATTTCCTGGATATATGTATGTATGTCAACTGCAGATATTATTTTGTGAAGAACAGACCCTCAGATAAATTAAAAGCTAATCCCTTTTTTTAAATTCAGAAAAAAAACAGTGGCTTATTTAAAGTTTATAGAATATTTTGGTGGATTTTAAAAATGAATAAAAATAATTATTTTAGAAAAATTTATTTTACGTTATTTAGTTCCATTTTAGTTTTAGTTTCACAGTTTTCATTATTTATTTTGAAGCTTTAAACTCCCATCTTCAAATATAAATTTAGCTACAATTCAAATTAAATTCTGGATTTAATTAGTTAATAAAAGAATTTTAGTTTCAAATCGTGTATTTAAAATGTGAAAGTTTAGCTTTCTTTTTCGCTATTTCAGTATACAATCAACTAAGATAAACTAAAATTAATATAGCAACACACATATGTCTTTAACTGACCAAGATCCTAATATATGTTAAAACTGACATCACGCCGCAAGTTTTTGTCTCTCACTCTGTTTATTTAAAAGCAGAAATGCAAAAAAATATGCATAATATAAAAATAAAGTATTAAACTTCTTTTTTTAGATTTCTTAAACTACATTTTTCTGTTTTTTTTTTATGGTGAATAGAATTTTACCGCAATATCTTGCTTCTAGTTTTCCTTGGAAAAATATCTACTATTTTTCAATAATATGTTTAGTAAAATGTCATTGTGGTATTGCAAATCAGCTTAAGATTTTTGTTTAGTTTGTGTTTATTTTAAACTGAAAAACCAAACAAACTCATACAAGAATATGGTAAAAGAAAGCCAAAATAGGCTTTTGCGTTTTAGAAAATATTTAAATATAAACATTTTTTTTTTTTGTTTTTTAAGAAAAAAACTTTTCAATATCAGTAAAAGAAAATCTTAGTATAACTATAAAATTAATAAGTTAAAAATGTTAAGCTGTACACCATTAAACTATGCAATAAAATATAAAATATCCTAAAAGTATGCTTTAGTATTTTTACTATTAAAACAGTATGATTAAAACAATTTTAAATGTTTTTTTGTATTTATTCTTGTTTTTTTAGCTTAAACTTCAGTTTTCTTTTAATTTTGTTATTCACTGTAGCTATTAACAACTATACTGCAAAACATTTTCTTTTATTAAATCTGCAAAGAGTAAAATAAAAATAAAACACTTAATAATATGATAAAGGGAATAAAATTGCACCCACATCTATGCTTTCAAAGATGTACATAGTTGCAGCATAGAGTAGGAGAAAAAAAAAAAGAGCAAAAAAAAAGTAACAAACCAACTAAGGAAATAAATCAATTTCCTGTGTAGACGTATTGCGAGTATATAGACCATAAACGTGTATAAACTATTGGTTGGCAGGGATAGTAGTTGTAGTATTAATAGTTATAGTTTAAAAAAAAAAGCAGGAAAATATGAAAGGCTTTCACTTTAAAGGCATATTCGAAATCTTTTTAATTCTACTCATATTTTGTAACTTTTTAAAAATCTTCCTAGAAATCTTGTATTATCATCAGCTTTAATTTAAAGTGGAGCTTTCAAATACATTCTGTTTACTTTTCATCGAAGCAAAATTTTGTCTTCTGTAAGGCCTCTAAATTTTATTTATTTCCTGCTGCTGTTAACATGATGTGTATTTTTAAAATAGTTTTAACTGTACTAAAAGTAGTTTGCTTGCAGGAGAAAAAATAAACGTAACAAAAATAGCAAACAAAATAGAAGAAAAAAAACTAAAGGAATAAAGAAAGAGGGAAAAAGTAATAATGGAAAATAAAGTTATTAAGGCCACAAAGTTATGGATAAAAGTAATATTCAGAATATAAAAAGAACAAAGTATTTGAGTAATAAATATGTTAAAGAAAAATCGCAAACGAATAACGATTTAACAACAATGTTACTCCCATAAATAGTTATTTTATACTAGTACATTTATGTTGATCGAAAGAGTTTAAATAATCCAAATCAGTTTTTAAGTCGAGATCTTTTTATATTTGAATTATAATTTCAATTTTAGGTCCTAAAATTTATTTAAAATTTTACATTCAATCGCATAATATCCAATCATTTAATTTTTTATTTTTAGCTTTAATCTTCGATCTTTAACAAACTCCAATTTTCAGTTTTTAAATAATTCAATTTCTTCTTTAATCTAAAGTTTCAGCTTTAATATATAATCTTTATATAGCCACATTTAAGCTACAATCTTTAATCTTATAACAACTCAGTTTTAGTTCCAGTCATGGGTTTTTATCCACAAAATTATTGTTTCATATATTAGTTCTTTAAAAACCTAATTGTACCTCCAATCATCGATTTATTTTATAGTAAAATTTTAGCTATAATTTTTGATCTTTTCATGGGAAAATTTTAGCTACAATATTTAATTTTAAGGCAGTCCAATTTAAATTCCAGACATTAATCTTTAATCCGCTCAATCTTTGATGTCAATTTTGTCTCGATTTTAAATATTTATATTTAAGCTTGAATCTTTGATCTTTAAACAGTTCAATCTTTGGTGTTTAATCGATCCTATTTTATCTTCACTTTTAATATTTTAAAATTCAATTTTCAATTAAGACAATTTTAGCAACGCACTTCAATATTCAAATATAATAATTTCAAATTAAATTATTTTCGATGGTAAAATTTTAATATCAATCTTTGTCTTAAAAAAAAAAAACTTTAACTTTAATATTTATTAAAATTTTGCCTTCTATTTAAAATCTTTGAATAGTTCAATTTTGTCTTCAATCTTCGTCCTTTAAAAATTTCAATCTTAAATTTCCTTAATTATTCCTATTAATACCCGTATTCGAAAAAACTTAACACAGCTTTACAAACCATTGTTAAAAAAAAATCCTTAAAGTTGCATTCAAATACAATGATTCGTTTACTATACCTTTGGTAAACCATTGTTAACTTTAAATATTTGAGGGTTTAAGACTTTTTTAATATTAGTTTCCAGATTTTTTCAAGAAAAGAATAATACATTTTTGGATTCATACTTAAATTTTTGATAAAAACACCATATTTTTAAATGTCCTGATATTAAGATTCGTTCCAAAATTCTAAAATAAGCCAATATAGCTATTTTAAATCGTATTTAATAAATTCTGGACCGGATAATATTTTTTTGTAATTATTTTTAAACTATATATTTTAAAGTATATTTTTAAATTATTTTTTTTTTTATTAAAATCATAAACAGAAACAGGAAAGAGTATATTCTGGGTGTTTTTGCATTAAAATACCAACATTCTGGCTACCAGCATGCCTATCCAATGTTTGCCACAATCACATATTTTCGACATTATATTTTTTTGCTGTTTCCACGTAATTCCAAATTGTACATTAATATGTATATGTCTTAGATTAAGGTGATATTAATTTAATATATCAGCTCCAGGTTAAAAATAATGCATTTTAACAAAAAAAAATAATAATAAAAATATTTAAATTGTGACAAAAACTCAACAAAAATAATGTAAACAAAACAAACTATGTGTAAAATAGTGTTTGTTGATTTTATCACAGAATATTCGTTATTCGGATACTTATAAATACAGCCGACAAAAATTAAAAGTATTTCATTTATACAGAAGTATATCAACACAAGCCAAATAATTATTTTTTCCTAAATAAAAATAACTTATTTATCATCAAAAACGTACTAGAACTTCAAAAATAATAATGTAATAAAACAGTTAACGAATTTATTCTAACTACTAATAAGAATGAGAGAGAAACTAAAAAGTATTGCCTACTTAAACAAAAAACTGTTTATTAGTTATTGTAGACTTCAAACAGTTTTTAATAAATACTTTAAGAGTTAAATTGTGTATTAGCTACTATACACATTAAACATAAACTAAAAACTTTTTTTTTTAATACGGCTGTCAATCTTTAAGCTTTAATTAGTCCAATTAAAATTAAGTTAAATTTTAATTTAAATCTCACATTTTTCAATATTTTATTGTCGGCTTCAATCTTCAAATAATTTTCTTTGATCTTGGATAAATAATAGCTTCAGTCATGGATCATTTAATAATAAAATATGAACCTTAACCGGAATTTTTAAATAGATAAAGTTAGGCTTTAATTTTCGTTCTTTAAAAATTCCAATCATCGATCTTCATTTATTCCAAATATTGCTTCCATACAATTTATTTCAATATTTCAATTTCTGTTTTCGATCTTAAAATTTAAGCTTCTATCTTCAATTTCAATCATTTATATTTAAATAGTAAACATTTAGTTTCAATCGATTTTTTTTTATATAGTTTAATATCAATTTCAGTTTTCGATTTCAAAGTTTAATTTTTGATCTTCAATTGGTACAATTTGAAGTTGAATTTGGTATATTCAAAGAGTAAAATTTAATTATCTACTTCAGTGCGACAATTTTAGCTTATATCATCTATATTTATTTAGTTTCATTATAATTTAACTTTTTATAATATTTTATTTTTATTTTCAATATGCGTTTTTTAAAAATTCCTTTAGCTTCAATTTCTTATCTTTGTAAATCTAATTACGGCCTCAATCAGTATTTGGTTAAATTTTAAATTTAATAATAAGCTTTAATACGAGTTTTTAAATAGTCAATACTTATCTTAATTGTTTGATATTTAAAAAGTTCAATTTTAATTTCGGATATCGATCTATTATATGTTCAAATATATCTTTAATTGCTGATTTTTTAATACCATAGTTTCGACTTCAATTTTCGACCTTTATATAGATAAATTTTATTTTAAATTATACACCTTTCAATATGTTATTTTATGCTTCAAATTTAGATATTTAATTATTCTTGGATTTTAATTTAAGTCTAATTCAAAGATCTTTAAATAATTCAATGTTAACTCCAATATCCCCTCAATTATGCAATATATAATGATCAAGTTTTAACATCACAAAGGTAAAAAGAAAACAAAATTATAATTTCGAATTATATATGAACTAAATTTCATTGACTTTATTATCTGTATGATTAAGCATTTATTTTGCACACACATAAATTTTAAGGAAACTAATTAAATTATTTTCTTATGACATAAAATTAAGGTACCTTAAAATATGCAACATTATATGATAAAATCTAAACATCATAAATTATGCAAAATATTTGAAGATAAATTTAGTTGTAATTAATAAATTATAAATAAATGCAAATTGTTGACAGTTAATAAGTTAATTGAAATTTAGTAAAATTATGATGAAGGTAAAAAATTTAACATTTTTTTATTTAAAACAATGATTCCTTTACTACTTACATCCAGAGAAAAATCGACCACATACGTATTGAAAACAATACCATTCAGTGTCAATATAAAATCTCCCTGTATGTATCCAAATTGAACTTTGTGTATTGAAATCATTAACAAAAGTTGATACCAATTGTTTACACCAAGTTGACACCATTCGGTATCGAATTATTTTTTTACTATTTTGTATATTTAGAATTTGCAAAAGAACGGTATCTAAAAGCCTATACCGTAAATTTTTAATGTGACCACAACCATCATGGATTTTTTTTCTCAGATACAATTTAGTTTCATTAATGAATCGCCCTATGGGTAGCAAATTCTACTCCGCGTATTCAAATCATTAACGAAAATTGATACTAATTGGCATCAAGTTGTCACCGTTCGGTATCGATTTATTTGTTCACTATTTGTATATTTAGAATTTCGGTATCAAAAAGGCTATACCATAAATTGTAAAATGGTGACCACAACCGTTATCTATTTTTAATCGAGTTTTTTCCCTCAGTGTATATATTATTTAATATCACTACAGCATTTTGCAGTGTTTTTATTATTATTTTATTTACTTTTTTTTTTCTATGTTTTACTTAAAATATTAAACCTGCACTACTTCAGTTTAGTTTTCAGTTGCCTAAAAGTATACTTCAGCCTTAAAGTAGGCAATTATTGTAAATGAAATGTAAATAAAAAAACATAACCTTTGCGTTAGGAATAAAACAAATTTTGTATAACTTGCGCGTTTCCCTAACTTTCTTTTTTTTGTTCATAGACTTTAAGTTGTGGTTTTTATTTCTGGTTTATTTTTCGTAAATTAATTTAAAATATTTACCAAAACAAATTGCATTTCGGTCTCAACGTATTTATTTAGCTGTTTTAACTGGCTTCTGTTTTTATTCTAGTCAATGCCATTTACATTATTTTAAAACGTTTACTTTTTTCTCTCTTTTCTAAATGTGCTACCATAGGAATCCGTGCAAAATATAAAATGGATATCCTCACATTAGAAACACCGTCTATGCAGGAAGGTTGGGGGTGTATTGTGTATATTTTTTTCTTTTATCATATTTACCTGACAAATGCAATTTGTTTAAGCAAACACTTAACGGCTTAAAAATACGAAAAAGCTGTTTTAGCTCTTAAGTAGATGACGAACATCTACACAAGAAATCCTTTTTTTTAGCGGGGGTTCTTGCGCTCTCTCTTCTAACACACTTTTTAAGAATACAAAAAGTGTGTGAAATATAAAACAAGAAAAAAAGAACGAGTAAAAGAAAAATGGTATTAGTTTATAAAGAGCTTTAATTTAATCAGGTTTTATGATGAAAGCAAATTAGATTGAAACAAAAGAAATGTTTTAATTAAAAAAAATATATAAATATAATATAGGTAACAAGGATTTTTAATCATTATACCAATATGTTTGGTTATCACTTGTTTTTATTGTATGTTAATCAACAAAAATTCTTTTAAAATGTAAATTTATTTCTCCTTGTATTCATATTAAGTAGTAGTGGGTTGGTTTACAGCAAAAATTCCAAAAAAAAGTTATTATTGCAAAGTTTTAACATCCTTTGCTGGTTAATGTTTTTCCTGAAACAATCTAAAAAATATACAAGATAAAGTAAAAAAATATATGTATTTGTAAAGTAATTTATGCATTTCAAAATAGTAAGCTGAAACTGTACAATAAAAATTGGAAAACAACAACAAAAAATATGAAACTTTATCATGCATTTTATGCATCCCCAGATAAGATTTCATTGCAATACATATAAGCTATAGATCCTTTTCAACAACTGTGAAACAAAAATACAAAAAAAAACGAAAAAAAAAAACATAAATAAATAAAAAATTTTATAATCATGAAACGTAATAAAGGAGAAGAAAAGAAAAGCAAGATAGTTAACATTAATATGTAGTTATTCACAGGAAAAAATATACAATTTGTTGTTGCAATAAATAACAAATAACAGCAAGTTTTTTTTTATGACCAAAGACAGGATATAAAAATTGCAACCGCAAATAACAACAGGAACTTATACACACTTTTAAGCAATTTTGAAAATATTATTACACACAATAAAACAAAAAAGATAAATAATAAACTTAAGCTCTTTTGGAGAGTGATAAAAATCTTTGCATAGTGGGTTGGATGACAAAATAAATAGCAACAAAAAAATATATAAAAAATAAAGTTAATCGTTTCTTTAATATTTGGTCTTAAAATAGTAAAATGTTTAACCTAATTATAGACCTTCAAAATTTTAGAATTTTATTTCCATTCTTTAGTTTTAAATTACTCTAATTTTATGTAAAATTTTTGATCTTTTAGAAGTCCAATTTTTAGTTCCTTTATCTCTAAATAGTATAAATATAACTTTAGTTGTTAATAAAATCTGCGATCATTAAATATATCAATTTTATATTCAATATCTAATCTTTAAAAGGTCTCATTTTAGCCTTATTTTCAGTTATTATTGATCTAATTTTGGCTTCAATAATGTATTCAAATTTTAATAACGCAATTTTTAGCTTGAATCTATAATAAAATATCATAGATTCAAGCTAAAAATTAAACACCAATTCTGAATAAATTTAGTTTCAGTCTTTGATCTCAAATTGATAAAATTTTAGCTAAAATCTATGCTCTTAAAATAGTACTTTTTTAAGCTATAAACTTTAATGATTAAATATTAATTTCTAGATTGAATTTTTGCTATTAAAGTAATTCAATTCTAGCCTCAGTCTTCGATCAGTAAATGGCAAAATTTTAGTCCAATTGTCCAGTTAAATTTTTCAAACATTGATCTTTGAATAGTTCAACTTTAGCTTTTCAATATTTTAATAGCACAATTTTAGTTAAAATCTTCTATTATTTAACTACTACTTTCAATTTAAGCTACTATATCGGACCTTAAATATAACAGCCTCAATCTTTCATCATTCTATAAGTCTAATTAATGTTCTGGCTTTGAGTAGTCAAATTTCAACGTCAGTTTTCATCAACATCTTAATATACCAATATAAGCTAGAATAATACTATAGTTTTAGGTGCAATCTTCTATCTTTAAATAGACGTTGAAATAGTATAATTTTAGATTTGAACTTCGATTTTTAATTATTCAAATCTTATCATTGATCTTCAATCTTTAAATATTTTAAACTTCGCCTCAACTTTCAATTATTAAAGAGTTAAATTTTTACTTCATTCTTAAAAACTAGTCAAATTTTATCCAATTTTAACTTAAAATTTTGATCTTAGAATAGTCCAAATTTAGCTTTAGTTTTCGATCTTTTAATACCTCAATTTCAGCTTCATTATTAGATTTTTAGATGATCCAACTTAAGCTGCAATTTTTATGAACAGTAAAATCTTTACTACTCCCTAGAAGCTATAATATTAGTAAATTATAGCGTTAAACTTCGGTCATTAAATAGTGCAATTTTATATACAATCGTTGCTTTTAGAGTCGTGAATGTTTAGCTGTAGTCTTGATTCAAGAAATAAATCAATTAAAACTTAAATTTTTATCTTAAGTCTTCAGTCTTTAAATCGCTCAAATTTAGCTTCAAATCCTGTTTCTTGAATTGTTCAACTTTTGCTTCAATTTAAAAGTCGAAGTAAAACCATAATTTTTCCCCTTTCAGCATTCAAATTTTGGCATCAATTTTTGATCTTTAAATACACTGAGTGGAAAAATTCGATTCAAAATCCACGTCGATTGTGGTCACAGTATCAATTTATGGTATCGGCTTTTTGATTTTTAATAAACAAAATAGTAAGTTGATACTGAAATGGTGTAAACTTGATACCAATTGGTATGAATTTTCGTTAATGTTTTTAATACACATAGGGACAAAGTTGACTTTATAAATACATATGTTTTCGATTTTTCTCTGAGTGTAGTATAGTTTCAATTTCAAATTCTAATGTTCCAATGGCATAATTTTTGCTTCAAACTTCGATCCTCAATAGACCAATTTTAAACTCAACCTTAAAATCCAAAATTTGCATTAAAAGCTTTTATTTTTTATCTTGAATATTTGGTTTGTACAGTTTAAATATGCCAATTTAAATTTGAATTATGCTTTTATTTTAGCATCAATCCTCGACCTTTAACTATAACAACAACTGTTTTAATATTTAAAAATGTATTTAGTAAATTTTTTAATCAAAATTCGATCTTTAAAATAATTAATTTTATCGTTAATCTTTGATCTTTGAACAGTCTAATTTTGGCTCCAATTTTCAAACTTTGATCTTTAAATCGTCTCATTTTAACTTCAAATTGCGATCTCTAAAAAGTGAAGTGTTGGTTACAATCTTTGTTTTTTCAGTATTTCAGTTTTGCCTGAATTCAGTGCTATTGTTATTTAGATCAATCCTTTTTCAAAAAATCCAACTATAGTTTCAATCCTCAAGAAATTTATTCAGTAAAATTTTTGCTTCAATCTTTGTCTTTTTATCCTTAATTCTTCTTGATCTATTTATTTAAATTTTTTAACTTTAGATTTAGTTCAATATTTATTTATTTTTATTATAGTTCAGACCAATATTGATTTATTTCTAAGAATAATATTAATTGGCTCAATAAAACATTTATAGTTAATTAAATTTTTAATTACAAATAAAACAAACATATTTTATATTGAAGCTAAAAGTAACATTCAAACTTCGATCTTTTCTCAAATTCCATATAAATCAAGATTAGTTTCAATATTCAAAAATGTATTTATTAAAATTTTTGCTTAAAACTTCGATCCTTTAATAGTCCTTTGTTTGCCTTGAATTTTAACTCCAATCTTTGATCTCTAAATCGTTTAATTTTAACTTAAAATTTCGATCTCAAAGGATTGCAATTTTACCCTCTATATTTGTTCTTTAAATAGTTCGTTCTGCTTCAATTCACTACAATATTTACAGTTTTTATTAAAGTTTAGTTCAACATTTATTTTTTATTTTTTGACGAATTATAGTAATTGCTTCAATAAAACATGTATAGTTAATTAAATTTTTAATAAAAACTATTTTTTTTTCTTAGTGTTAAAAATCATTAAATACATTTTATATGGAAACTGTTCGGTTGTAATTTTAATACACATATACAAAATAAATTTATTTTTATTAATAAAGACTCTTACAAAAACTCATTAATTTTTTTTTTCTTGGTTTTAAAATAAATTAGTTTTTAAAAAACAAATTATACATTTATAACTATAAAAATTGCATGTTTGCGTTTTAATATATTAAAGAATATAAATTTAAAAAAATAATAAATAAATATTACAACAATAACCATACCCTCTAGACCTTTTAAAAGAAAAAAAAATTATATATTTTAACCATTATTAAATAAATATATTTAAATAAAAAATAATTAAACATTAAATTATATTATAATTTTTTGTCTTTTTTTTCCTTTTTTTTCTACTCCTTTTACAAAAAAAAAAAAAAAATACTTGCATGTTTTGCTATGACTGTATTCGTTGATGATGATGATGATTGATGATAATAATAATAATGATGATGATGAAAATAATAAAAATGATGATAATAATGTTTATATAATGATAATTGACTGTTACGCGTATGGAATTAATATTTTTTTTACGTTTTTCTTACTTGTTAATGGAATGTGCAAAAAATCATAATATTAAACAAAACAAATGGAAATTAAAAAAAATATATATAAATTAAAAAACTATATATAAATTAACTATATAAAAAACAACTATATATAAAATATAAATCACATATAAACTCACAGGGATTTGGTTTTGTAACATTCGCTAACAGCAATGATGCGGAACGAGCACGTGAACGTCTACATGGTACCGTGGTTGAGGGACGTAAAATAGAGGTGGGTGCATGTTTTTTTATATTTATATTTGTTTTTAATTAAGTATTTACATTATTATTACCTGTAGGAAAAGGATTTACCTCAAGCTTCTATTTTGAAAACATATAGGCTTTTAATATATTTGCTTTAATTTTCCATAATGTTGCATAGATTTTGAGATAAATCCTTTAAATTTTATATTATATTTAAGTTTTAAATATATAAAATGTATGATAATCTCTCTCTTTAGATTGTAATATTTGCAATTTGTTTTATTTTTATATATTTTATACCTGACATTTATATATAGTATTATTATAATTAATATCCTTGTATGCTGCTGCTGTTACTTTCTGAAGTATGACATGTTTTTTGCTTTCAATTATTTTAATAGTCTTAATATTGTGTTGTTGCAGAAATATATGTATGTATGTGAAGTATGGCAACTAAATCTTTGCTAAAATGAAAGAAAATATCATTATTATTTTAATTATTACTAAGTTTCAAAGACCCTTGGTTGATGTGAGTTGTTTTTGCTGCTAGCTATGGTATGCTCATTATTAACTTTTGGTAAAAGTAATATGTTTATATGCACGTATGTCATTTCTTAGAATAAGATTTAAAGATAGGACTTATTGTGTAATTCATTTCGAGAGAAAATGTTTTCAAAAGTTTATGTATTTTGAATAGAATTTCAAGTCGATATACGTAATATTATATATTACCAGTTTAAACTTCAATTGAAGGGATTAATGTAGTCCAAACTAAAAGAAAATAATAGGAGGCTTAGCTTTATCTAAAGCATCTTGAAACTTTTAATATAGTCCAGACTTGACTTTAATTGTGGGTCTTTAATTAGCCCAATATTAGCCCAATATCATTCTAAAGTCAAAATACTGCCCAAATTCTAGTTTTAATATTACTGAGTTGAAAACTATAAAAAATATATTTTATTCATAGTAATCAATATATTGAATGGAAGTATGTTCAAGCCATATTTTAGCCTATATATATTATAATTTTTTTGAAAAATGGTATCGCAATGAAACTCTGCAAAAAATAAATTTTAGATATCAGAAAATGATTTCACAAATTATTATCGCTATTCATGTTCATGTTTGACCCAACTTCTTATGTTATCAATATGAAGGTTAAAAATCTGGGTATCCATTTTGTTCCTGTAAAAAAGAGGGTAAAGAAGCAGGAATAAGCAATTTTTTTTAGAACTTATAATTTATATACCCAATTATGATTTAAAACTAATGTATTTGCAAACACACGTAAATAACAAAAATTATAATTCAAATAAAACAATCAATTTACATTTAGTTTTTCGTAAATAAGTCTAAATTTAATAAATTGTCGTTTTTTTGTTATATGTTTAAATATGATAAAGTACATTATAGGGTGATCAATTCGGTTTTCCAAACGGGTTTAAACCCGTCGGTTTTTCGAATGTCGAATAGACCTGTTTTTTTAAACATAAAAAACCGGGTTTAAAAATAGGTTTTTATTTCAAAAAACATGTACTAAGGAGTGAGATCGAAAAATTCTTAACATACATAATATTCAATAACTTGGAAACGGTTGATCTCAGAGTTTTCATTATTTTTTTAATCATTTGATAATTTAGCACAGATCACAGAAATATATAATTTTTATGTTTCTTACCATTAATTATAGAATTGTGGACCATTTTTGAAAACCCTTTCTTTGGAGATTTGATAGTTGCTTCAGTCACTTTTTTGGAACAGTGTGCACATCTGCTGTTAAAATCTTCGGTATTTTGGGACACCTTTTTTGTGCTCTTGAATTCACTTTTCACAAGAGCTCAATAGCTCTTCACTGGTCTTAGCTATGGACGATTTTGAAAATTGACCTCTCTTGGTACTAAAACTATGTTATTGATTTGGTACCACTCCAGAGCTTTCTTACCGTAGTGACTTGATACCAAATGGGTCCAAAAATATGTGGACACGTTGTGCTTTCTTAAGAAAAGAAGAAGTCTTTTTGCAAATATTCCTTTATGCATATTTTGGTATTTATAGATCTGAAGTCTTTTTGCAAATATTCCTTTATGCATATTTTGGTATTTATAGATCTGAATGTATCAAATGACTTTCCTGTTTTGCCGCAACTGCAAAAAGTCTGTCATACCATGAATTTTGTAAGAAATTTTTGCTGCTTTGGGTCTTATAAACTTATCTCCAACATTGCTTCGAGCATTAGCAATAAAAATTTTTGAGACACAAGCTGTGAAGATTCTGCCAGCACCTACGTTTCTTCGTCAATTATACAGCTTGAGTATTTTTGTATGAAATTTGGTTTTAAATTCCGAGTCCTATTTTTGGCTTGTAATTTTTTTTGCAGAATTCCAGTTTGGAATTCTTTGAACCTTATATGTTATCAACTTTTCCATTAGCTTTAAAATTTTCGCACCAAATATTCGAAGCACTGAGAAAACTGAGCTGATTTTCTACCAGATGTGTTTGGAGTTCCTTTCAATATGCCTTCAATTTTCTGGCCTTCCCAATATCATGTGGTCCTTTTTTCTTACCGAACTAGGTTTCACATCAATAGTCAAATTCTCCTGATACTGCTTAATAACATTAGAAACGGTTTTACGGACGACATTTAATTCTGTGGCCAATTATTTGTAAGACCTATTTGGATTTTTTGAAATTTTTTAATAACTTGTAGGACGTAAATCTTTTTCGTCACTTATTTTAATGAAAATAAGGACAAATTAACATGGTTGTTATTAAAAATAATAACTGAAGTATTTTTCCATGATAATTAGATCAAAACAAATTTTGAATATTTATTCCGAAAAAAGTTATGAGGCAAAATGTGTGTTAAAAATTTTTCGATCTCACTCCTTAAATACTGATATTTAAATCGAAAATTATGAATATTTTTTTTAAATATTCATAAAGTATGATTTCTAATGTTTTAAAACTATAGTTTAAGGTTTAATCGAAATTAATGCTGTAAGATTAATTAAATAAATTATTAATAATTATCCTGAATGAAATTTGTTTTATCTATTGTAATATTTTTATACCTAATTTAAATGTTTGTCTTTTTTTTATCCAAATTTTTTTTTTCATATTTCAAAGATGTTGCATTGATGTAAAAGTTTCACCTGCAAAGTCGTTTCAATAAAATAGATTCTGGCTTTTTCCATATTAACCCATGGTTTTTGTTTGTGCTAAGTAAAAGTTAATATCATTTTTATGATTTTCTTACAATTTTTATACCCTACACCACCATAGGTGGGGTGGGTATTATGCGTTTATGCTGAACGATGCCCGTCCGTCCGTCTGTCTGTCCATGTAAACCTTGTAATCAAAATACAGGTCGCAATTTTGAGCATAATTAATGAAATTTGGCACACAGGTTTCTTATAGCAGCCTATCGAAATTGGTTATGATCGGTCCATTATTTCACCTAGCCCCCATGCAAATAACCTCCCTTAAATGTAACAAAAATTGTAACTAGAAGTTCCATATAAGTTTAAATCTGTGTGCCGAATTTCATGAAGATCGGTTCATAATTGACAATAGATCCCATATAAATTCATGTAAATGTTAGTATCGACGTAATATTCTGTATTCGTATATTTAATTTTACATTTTATACAAGTATCGATCCACAATTCCACAGGTCTAGAAAAGAGAAGACCCTCCACTATTGATGCACACAATATTGATGCACACAATAGTGGAGGGTATTGTCGGGTTTGACCGACCATATCTTCCTTTTTCGTTCTTAATGGGTTAATAGCTATTTCCAAAAAAACAAAATTGTTTAATAAATTTCAACTTAAACATTATAAGATTTATTGATTCAACCGGTTAACCTTTTTTTCTGATTATAAGATTTATTGATTCAACCGGTTAACCTTTTTTTTCTTATTTTAAAAAAGTGCAACCGGTTTTTTCAAAATACCAATTATTCGAACAATTCGCACCCCGCACCCCGGTATCTCCAAAAAGTCGAATAATCGATCACCCTAGCACATAAATATAGGGCCTAATAAATAAGAATTATGGAAAAATTGGATTCCTATAAAATATTATGGCGTTTCAAAGATAGCAGTTTTCAGCAATATTTTTGAGTTTTTTAACGCTTAAGAAATATCTTACTTTAGGGTGTCTATATACAGTTATTGTATTTGAAATGACAGATTATTTTATTTTTGTTTTCTGCGTTCAATTATTTAAAACACACATACAAACCATTTTTTCATCAAATTCATTGATCAAAAAATAAATTTCTGACCGGCTCAATATATCGCATTGCACAATCTGTATATAAGTATTTCTAGTTTAGCTTTGATTGATAGTCTTTGTGTAGACCATTTTTAGCTTTAACTGAAGATCTTTATAAGTCCTAGTTTAGTTTAATCGCAGATTTTTATATAACCCAATAAAAGCTTTAATACGAGGTCTTTGCAAAATGAAAAATTTACTTAAGTTAATGCTCTCTATATATGTAAAAATATTGTGATATGAAAATTTTGCCGTATAAACAGTGAGTTGGTACTATATTTGCAAGTTAGTAACTCACGAAAAATAAACGTGATTATTGTAGCTAAATTGCAGCGTTGCCACTTCCTTTTACGTTCATAGAATTTTCAATGAAAATAGTTTCATTTTTCTCATCTGCCACGAAAAATAAGGAAACGTATTTCTTTGTGCAATTTGCGAATAAACAGTGAATTATTTATTTGCAAGATATTTTTATTTGCAATAATCGCTCGTATCAACGAAATAATAGTCAAACTTTGTTTTTAGTTATGGTATTTATATACTTCAAGTTTAACTTTAATTGAGGGTTTCTAAGAAGCCTAGTTTTAGCTTTAATTTGAAGTATAGAAATCTTTATATAATTCAATAAAAGCTTTAATACAATATCTTCATTAAATCCAAGCTTAACCTTATATAAAGCTATTTACATATTCAAAGTTTGGCTTCAATTCTGTATCTTTATTGAAAGGGTTAATAAGTTCAAGTTTAGCTTTAATAGCAGATTTTTATATAATTCAATATTAACTTTAAGTTCTACATTTACTCGATTCGTTATTTTGTTATATTTGATGTTTAGATTTAATTAAGTTAATTTTTAGAAAGTTTTTATATATCTTAGTATAGTTTTAATTTTTATATAATCCAATATAAGCTTTAATCTGTGGTATTGATAAAATGCAAGTTTATCTTTAGTTAAAGCTCTTTATAAAGTCAAATTTTGACTTCAATTCTAAATCTTTATATAGTGTAGTAAACTTAAATTGAAAGTCTTTATAAAGTCCTAGTTTTACTCAATTCGTTTATCTTTACTTTAATTAATCTTCGGTTAAGGGTCTTTATGTAAACTATTTAAAGTTTTTGTTTAGTCTAGTAATGGCTTTTTTTTTTTTTTTTTTTTGAGGTATTCATAAAGTCTATATTTCACTTTAATTAAAGCTTTCTGAGTTTTTATATATATATATAGTTCAATTTTAGCTTTAATTAAATTTCTTTATAAAGTGAAATTTTAGCATTCATACAAAATCTTTTGGTAATTAATATTTAGCTTTAATTAAAGCTTTTTATGAAGTCCTTGTTTTGCTTCAAATTCTATGTACTTTTTTTAAAGGCTATATTTATCTTTAATTGAAAGTCTTTATATAGTTTGAGTTTTACTATACATATTCACGGGTTATTTTATTACTCAAAGTTTAGCTTTAGTCCATTTTTAACTTAGGTTTAAGATTTTATCTTCAGTTTAATTTTGCTTCAATTAAAGTTATTAAGATAGTTTAGCCTTAAAGTTAATAACAGGCATTTCAATCCTCCAATTTCAGTTTCAATCGATTGAAAAACAATTTGAGCTTTTATTGATGATATTTATATAACCCAAATTTAGCATCAAAATTGGCATCAATTTAGCTATAATTAAAGGAAAGTGCTTGTTAGCCCAAAAATTAAAATTAAAAAAAATAATAATTAAAAGTCTTTACATAGAAGAGAATGTAAGCTTCATTTAAAGCGATTTATACAGCTAAAGTTTAACAAACAAATTTTAATGGAATGCCTTGTCTGTTGTATTTGGTTATCTTGTTAAATTTAATTAAATAGTTTCAAATAATTATTCATTTATAATTAAGGTATTTAGTCAGTCACTTGTATAAATTCCTTCCTCTCTTTATTTTATCATTTTCTATTTTTTTTATATTTAGGTATTTTTATTTTAATTAAAATTTAATGTTTGCAAAACTAATTATATTAGTTAGAAATAAGCCAATTATGATTTAATTAAAAGTCAATCAGCTAAGTGAAATGAAAGTTTCATTTTTTATTTTTCTTCAACATTTTTGATGATTCTAAGCTACGAGAAGTTTTAGTTCCTTTTTTTTTTTTTGATATACTGGTCGAGAAAAGTTAATAATTATGTATAGTAAAAACACACACAATTACATGTAATAAAAAATATTCTAAGTCTTTATATTAAAATAAAAAATATTATTTCAATGTCTACAACCAACAGTCCTATGCCCACTTAGCACCTAACAGTATGCCTTTCATTTTATAGTATTTCATTTTCTCACCAAGTTCCATACATCTCTGCTTGACAATTTCGTCTGTCATATCAAAAATATTTCAACCTGCCAGAGTTTATATTTTTACACTATTTACCTAAACCCACACACACAAATAGAAAAGAAGAATACAAAATTCTATTGCTTATATCCAGGCGACCATGACCTCGTTGATGATGTTGATAGCAGTAAATGTTAGATTTTTTTTAGTATTATTTTTTTTTTAATATACTACACCCACTTAAGTTGAACTATACATACTTCTAAATATAAATAGAATATGTCCATATTATTTTGCATATTTCATGTTTTGGTGTTTAGTACTTTTCATATACATACCTATACATATGAAAAATACTCGTTTAAAAAACTATAAGAAAAAAAAACACAATTTGAATATACAAGTATTTCCCATTACAAAAAGAAAAATAAAACGAAATAACTTTTCTTGTAACGTAAATACAGTAAAATAGTATTCAAAAAATAATTTACAAAAAGTAAGAGGAAAAAACAAAAAAAGACCCTACGATACTCGGCTTATTATGTATGCAAGTTTTGTGTTGTTTTTTGAAATGTTAAACAAAAAAAAATTGTATTTGCATGTGTAAAGCCTTCAGCATATGCAACAATATTTGTATGTGAAATACTTTTTTAACAGTTGTTTTCGTTTGCATATGTTTAAGGGGGAGAAAACAAGAAAACTCTGGCACTCTTAACGTACCCTTGTAAAAGAGTGTTGTATAATAATGTAAATTTACACTGAAATACATACATAAATATGTAATGTGTTTTATAGTTGAGCGTTTTTTTCTTTTTCTACGGATTGTCTTAAGCAAATATTTAAATATTATTATTTTATTTCTTTTTTTTTCGATTTTTCTTAGTTTTGTGAAGAAATGTTGCATATGTTAAGGCTGTATTTTTATATTATTTATTTTTAATTTAAATGGTAAAGTTTGTTAAATAACTCAAATAACTTTTTAAATAAAAATTATGCACAAACAAATTACAACTTTATTTTAATTTAGAAAAAATATAAACAAACAATAAATAGAATGAACATTTTATTACTTGTTTTAATCATACATATTAACATTAACATTTGCCACCCAAGCCAGCATTTTTTTTAGAAATAGGAGATATGCTTACACTTATGTTTCTCCACATCTTTTCTCAGTCACATAAGACTTTCAGCAAATCGTTTTTATATTAAAAAGTTGTCATAGCATTTTTATGTGGTTACCTTTTTTAAATGATTCTTTAGCCTCACATACATATTCACATTTAAAATACCTCTTTTTTATGCTCCTGGTATATATGAACATAAGAAAATGTCTTTGATTTGTAAAACATTCTTTTTTTTTTTCATCTTAGACTTCTTTACAACTGTTTGTGTATGGTTTCGACTATTGTCAAGGAAACTTTTTAAATAAAAATTGTGTTGGAATTTACCTTTTTAAAATGACTTTGAAATCTATTGTACAAAAAATATCAGACATATTTGTGATTTTTTTTATTTATATTTTTTTATTGTGGAATGTGAAGGTATTTTTTTCAATTCTGTTTAAGTTTTTTATTATCACAATATGTAGAATATATTTTTTTTTTAAGTTCACAATTGTTATACTTGTGGCTGACATTAAATTAAAAAACAAAATTCATTTAATTTAAAAATGTATTTAAATACGCTTAAGATAATGATATGATAAATTCTAAATTATATTTTCTTAATTGAAATTAGTAGTCATAATAATTTTTATAACAAAAATATTTAAAAAAATCTATACATTTCACACGCTGAACTTCTCGTTCCAGGAAATGTTATTGTTAACTGTGGTAATTTTTATATCCGCATTAGTCTAAAATTTTACTAACACAGGTACTTTTACTATAAGTTAACTTTGTAAAAAAAGTTGAAAAGTCGAAATTTCTCGAAAAATCGGATTTCTTGGTTTCAGATACTAAAACAAGTAATAGAATAACTAAACAGATATAAGTGAAAAACCCTACTATTATAGCGTTTATACGTACTTCTTACAAGCAATTAAAAATATTACGATATGAAAATTTTGCCGTATAAACGGTGAGTTTATATGTTTTTTTCGAGTTAATAATTAAGGAAAAGTAATTGTGATCACTGAAACTAATTGCAAATAAAGAACACTTCCTTTGACGTCCATTGAATTTTCGATAATAATAGTTGTATTTTTCCCATCTGGCACGACAAATAGACATTATGCAATATGTGTATAAACAATGAGTTTTTTATTTGCAATAATCGAGCGTCTAAACGTATTATTGTATATGTAGTTTTATAGTATTTTGATGAACACTTTTGCTACTTTAATGTTTTGTTGTTTTCCTTAGCAACTTTCCTCTTCAATTAAAACCACAGCACTCTTCAAATTCATTATAATATTAATTTATTTACACACACATTTACATAATTCAAAATAAAACTTAACATTAATTCAAAACAAAAATATCTAAAGCGCAGTACGTCAGCTCTACCTAACTTACTCTGAGTAACTTCATGACTTCTGTCCGAATCGTCGGTCTTTTATACCCATGTCCCCATTCCAGTCCATTTAGTCCGACCTAAACCCAACCCACAAAATAAATCACTAAACTGTCATTGTCGGTAATACCCTCCTGTAATTCCCCTCATTTCCTACATTCGGCCCTCCTGACTTCACATTCGACCCGAATGTAGAACGCCACTGCTCCATGCGCTCTGCGACAGTGGTCCTGGTAGACCTCGAAAACTTGAAATATTCTTTACCTTGAGATGATCATGGCTTCAGTTTCCTGACGGATTTATATTGACCCAGGCATATTATTCTCAAGAAAAAAATTTAAACAAGAAATTTAACAAACAGAATTTTTGTATCATTTCGATCTATATGTATATATATATATCAGTTAATTATAGTTTTTTAAAGTTTAATTTTTGGAGATTGATAATTAGATTAGATTAGAAACAAATCTTGAAGAAATAAATTTCTTAAACTCAGAATATAAAGAAATCGGAAACGGTGAAAATGACAATATTTTTGAAGAATTTAGTTTGAATATAATCTGTAATGTTAATTTTTAAGCAAATTTTTTATTAACTTTGGTATTTTAAATGTGTATGGATTTTTTGTAGGGAAAGTTTTTTGGATGCGTAGGGAAAAATCTGATTTTTTCATCAGCCGTAGATATTTTTAAAAACATCCCCTGGCAACACTGGTTTTAAGCTACTACACTCTTGTTGTTTTTCACATTTGTCGCTAATCTCTGTTCCATATTTGCCATTAAAATCTGCTACACTCCGTGTAGCAGTGATCTACATGGAGTGATCTACATGGAGTGATCTACATTTCTGTAGATCACTCCATCTTACTGTATGCGCACAGTCCTCGAAATCACGCAGCCACTAATTTACTTCTGGTTGGCCTTCGCCAGAAAACTTCGAAAGACTCTCTTCGATATCTCTTAGGGTAAATGTTGAATGGTAATTAATCAGCCGCTCTTACAACACCGTCTTACTACCTTCCATCGACAGTCCAAGTTCCCTCAATTTCTCCCTTAGCCCCTCAACAGACAACGTCAAAATCTCTATCAAAAATATGAAAAAAATCTAAATATTAATAATAAAAAATAGAAAACAAAACTCTAAAACCAAATAAATTAAACTTCTAAAAAAGTCATAAAATATAATAACATAAAAAGGATAAAACTTCCATTATAAAATAAACATACGAAAACGGAAATGTGTTCAAAATTAAAATTATAAATTAAATTTTGGAAAATTACATGCGAAAAAAAAATTACAAACGACTTTTGAACCAATTAAAATTGTATTAAATTAAATTGTGATTAAAACCTTTTTATTTAATTATAATTTTTTAAGAAACTGCTTAGATACCAAAGATATTTTGCTTATAATCACGAATTTTATTTCAATTATTTCATTCTTCTACTTAAATCTAAGGTATAATGCTCCCACCCAGCAAAAACTTTGCTTTCCTGGTAATCTAGCAGGTATAATTGGAAATAAAAATAAACTACTTATTTTTTGTTTCAATAACTAGTTATTTTTGTTCGAGTTGTCCATGAATTCTAGTAGTTATTTTTAGACTCTAGTGATACTAAAAAATATGTACCTCAACAAAAATAAAAAATAAAAAACAAAAAAGAAAAAATTTGCCATCAGTGAGTTTTGAACTTGGGACCCTTTTAACTAGTCGTTTTTAATGATAAATGTCCTACTCAGTACACCATCCCGCACTCAATATTCAAAGTTAAAAGACTTGTTTTAGCATAAAGTATATTTTTAAAACATTTTGTTAGAAAAACGAATAGCATCATAATGGGGTTGAACCGGCAACCTTCTGGTTGCTAATCCTGCGCTCTAGACAACTGATCCATGTGATTGCAACTTACTCTGCAATTATACTATTGAGTACTTATTTATGTAATGTAGAGAAGGCAAATAATAATGACGCCTACTTTCCAGGAAAGTACTTTAATAAGTAGTCGTCATTATCGAAAACAAAAAAGTTTTTGCTGGGCACTTAGCCTTATAAAATGTTGATGGGTGTACCCGCGTGTGGTCTATTAATTTCCAAAAAAGGTTAAAAAAATCGTTTTAATTTTACAGTGTCTGATTGGCCTTATATACAAACTTAAGCTTCAATATGCTATAGGCTATAATCAACTCTTGTTAAATTGTTAAAATTTTATTCAAATATCCTCTAGTATAAAACATTGTTATTATTATTGGCAACAATTACTAAGCGACAATAAAAATTATCATAAACTAAACTAACTTGTTTATAAGTGTGAATAAAATGTGAATAAAATACATATCTCTAATACTCTAACACACACACACTTTCTAACACTCAATCCAAATCACAATTGTACATTTGGCAGCTCTTATACAAAAATTAAACAAATTTTATTTTTGTTCACAAATTTAATACATACAACTTTATACGTATTCTATAGTATTTGGTGGTTATTTGCTGTGGTTTTTTTGTTCACCCCTTTGCTAACGAATTGTGCTGTAACTTATGCATTTTCTAACAAAAAATACAATTGCTAAAAATGACAACAACAAGGACTAAAAATACAAAAGTAATAGAAATAAAATAAAAGAGGATTATAATAAAAATACTAGAGACTAACAATTTTTATATGGTTGGTTATTTATTAAGTTTTACATAGAAACAATTACACAAAACTAGAAAAAAAGTGAACATGTATGAAATTACGTTTGACAACAGTAGGTCAGGAAAGTTAAATTAAAACAAAAAATTTCATAAAAGGTTTATAATATTTAATTCTGTCTTTATAAAAAATCCTAAAATTACCTGAAGTATATATTATTAATTTCAAAGTAGCAGTTGTTTAAATTTATTAAATATTGTTGAAATACTTTCGTTACCTATTGTTTAAAATACAAGTGTTCAATAACAATACAATAAAAATTATTTAGTTTTTGTTAGTCTGCTATTGTTATATTTTTCGTCATCAAAATTTATCAATCGTTTTTGAAAAGTTTTTAATTTAAAACTATTGTTCTTTTGCAGTGACGAGTGACCCTCTATTTTTGATTGCTTACATGTAGACAAAAACACATTTTCATATAAACTAAAACCTACAAACAAAAAGTATTTATATTTGCTTGTTTTTATTATGTTTGGTGGCAAAGGTATTAACAATTGTTATAAAATTCTAGCACCAGTTAGTTAATGGTTTAAAGTGTTCTTTTATAAATATTTTGCAAAACCAATACACACACAATCACCTATGTTCAAAATATTTCAAATAAATAAAATTTCTATTTTCATGTTTTTGTTCGAATTAAAATTTTTTTATTTTTATTTGGTTTTGGCTCAATAATTTTGTCACTTTTAATTAAAAACTCTTGTTTTTTGTTTTGTCTGTGTTTTATTATATAAGGTTTTGTATTTGTTGTTATTGATGTTGTACATTTTAAATGAAATATATAAAATGTTAGTACATTTGTTCATTCAATGTTTATAGTTTTGTACATACATATGTTCATTTGTATATTTTAAATTTAAAATTTACATAATCTTTAGTCAGGCATGAATGTTCTAAATCATGCAGAAATTATTGTATTGATTGAGTATTTTTTTTATTTGAAATTTTAGCTAAAAATTAGAGACCATTGTAAAATTAAAAGGCAATAGATAGATGAGGATTATGTTAAATTGAGGAACTATTATGGAAGAGTTGGTATAAATAGTTTTAATTTGCAATTACAATTTGGAAATATAAAAATTAAAATATTCTACAATATTTTCTTTAAATCGTTTGAATAAATAATTCAAATTCAACTGTATAAATAAGGACTGCGCACGAAAAAATCCGTGCATGCAAATCTGCTTATAGAAACTAAACCAATGGACGATTTATTTTTTTTTTTTTAATTATATTTTTATTAATGACTGTTATGTTCAAGTTCTAAACGTAAAAAAATTAATTATTTTCTGTTGGTTTTTAAGAAAATATATGATATTTTCCAAAATTCTTCCAATTAAATGTTTTATTGTGTTTCCGTCACTTTTTTGCTCGAATATGTCCACTTATTTTTAAACTCCGCTTCAATTTATGCTAAGCTTTTAATGTTCTTTAAATTATTTTTTACTAAAGCCCAATATCTTTCAACTGCTCGGAGTTCCGGACAATTTGATGGATTAGCCTCTTTCGATACAAACACTAACAATTTATTATCACTCTATTGTTTTGTTGCTGTAATGAGAAGAAGCGAGAACAGGCAAGAAAAAAGTGGATACACTATATTTTCTTAGGAAAGGGAGAAATATTTTCCAAAGTCACTCATTCACGTATATTTCTGTGTTAATGGAACCATTTTTTAAGTGCTTTTTTCCGCATATGCATATGGCTTTCCAAAACAAGATCATTCTTGAGAATTTTGATTTCTTTGATACGCGATATTTTTCTGCCATATTCCCTCTAGCATCTGCAACATAGAATTCCTGGGCAGGAAGTTGAGAAAAATTAGACTGTACGAACGTTTCATCGTCTATTATACCCTGATCATAATTATGGAAACATTTGTCTGAAGAACTTTCACGTTATTTTTTTACCTCTAAATTCTTGCTTTGCGTTTCTGTTAGAATTGTTTGTACTTTGTACGTCTTCAGGCTAGATTTCCTTTCAACTTTTCTAATAAAAATTCAAAGCAATAAACTTTTTGTTTAACTTTTCTTCCAGAGATGAGGGGAATTTCTCCAAAAATCCTTTCTATTTTGTCTGAGTCCTACAGCCTGAAGATACTATTTTTCTTCTACTACCTGATTTCCATTCAGTGACCATGACATCTTTGTATAATATTATGACCCCAGAAACTGTATTTTTTGACACAACTGCATTCCTTGGAATTGTTTTATATGACCGATGTAAGATTTCATGAAAAATTTCAATTATGTGTTTTGGTGTTTTTTGTTCAATTTCCATTTTAAGGAAAACTAGTTTTACTATAACCATGAAACTTAGCACTTAGCTAGTGAGCATAACGACAAATGTAAACCAGTTAACAGAATTATTTAATTTTCACCACATAAATAAATAAATAAATAAATAAATAAATAAATAAATAAATAAATAAATAAATAAATAAATAAATAAATAAATAAATAAATAAATAAATAAATAACTATATAAATAAATAAACAAATAAATAAATAAATAAATAAATAAATAAATAAATAAATACATAAATAAATAAATAAATAAATAAATAAATAAATAAATAAATAAATAAATAAATAAATAAATAAATAAATAAATAAATAAATAAATAAATAAATAAATAAGTAAGTAAAGAAAGAAAGAAATAAATACTGATGTTCCAAATTAGCAAGAGGAAAAATAAAGTCATATATACCCACAGACCAAGACTAAACGTCAGAAATCCTAATTGAGGTATCTAGTGGTCAGGGCCAACATTGCAATAGTAAAGATGGGGCGATAATGCTATCATTTATGGGAGATATGTACAGTACCGAGCATAAAAAATGCAACGCTATGTGATATTATCTTTGTTCGCATATTATTTTGCTTATAGCGAGACCCGATGTAACAGTACTATTGTGGTTTTTTTTATTAATGGACATAGGCACCCGTTGTATATAATTTTGTTGAATATTTTTGTACGTAAGGAAAATTATTAAACGTTTAGTAAAAGCAGTTCTAAATTTGAGCGAGCAAAAAAAATGCAACTCTAAACAATTCAACAATGATTTTTCAAATTTTGATAAAAATGTTTATTGAAAAAGGTTGGAAACTACAGTATTGTTAAATAACATGATTTTCTATTCTTGTATATAGAATAAAACACACGAAATCTGCAGATAATATAACTGTTAGTAATAAATTCCAATTTCTTTTAAATTTTTGTATTTTTCTAAACCTTTTTGGGAAATTACTCAATAAAGATTTATATTTTTGGAATTATTATTTATTTTTTTATTTATTTTAAATTTCATAAAAATTCTCTATAAAAAAGCGATCAAATATTCATGATAGTTTGGCTTAACTTGATAATTTATAATTGAGTAAATGTTTTCGACTGAAGTATTGTAACCAGGATCAACAGCTAAATATATTTTTTTCGCAATGATATAACATTATTGAATGCCCGGCATCGCAATAATATTCAAATATCCCTTGATTTTGGTTCTGGAACAAATTCTAACACAGGGAAAACCAGTTAAGAAATATACCACTTCCTTTGTTAAATAATTAAAATTTCATCCTTCATGATTTTGGACTGTTGCACTTTTTTTACTATTGGAAATTAATACTTAAGTAAGTATGTCTACCTAGGCAGTCTAAAAACGAAATGATGATTTAAAGTCAAATTAATTCAAGTTGTCGTAATAGGCTCTCATTTCCATCATAAAGTACTCATAAAAATAATAAAGGACCTGCCTCTAAAGGTGAAGGTGGTAATTTGATTTTAGTAAATAATACGTGTTATGTTAGAAGGGTTTCCAGTTACCATATTTACATCATTAAACCAACGATTGGTGGCACTAGTAGCTTTAAATGGCCACATGTGTTCATTCGGATAATATCAAATATCTACTGTTACATGACTTGTATAAATTTTTACAGGCATGATCGTTTCAATATTGTGTCTTTAAGATAATTTTTAAGAATTTTTAAGAATTTTCATATAATATCCTTTGTAGTTAAAATTACCTTAAATTTATGTGTATTGGTGGTAATACTACCTAATTATAGTTTTCAGCATATTTCAATAATTATTTTTATAAAAATTTAAAAAATTCCGTTGATTTTTTACGGGTTGCATTTTTGTTTTGCTACCCAAAATTTACAACTTTTTTTCTTTTAATGTAATAACCATTCGTATGCGTAGCAATTTGGAATAAAATGACATATAAAAGTCATTTTATTCCAAATGATCGCAAAGAATAAACTCAGAACAGAATTGACTAATTTAATAACTTTATAGCCCTAATCAATACGATCAGAAATCATATAGCCTAGCGTTGCATTTTTTATGCTCGGTACTGTATATCTTTGACAAATTGATAAGACGGACAGATGGTTACAGAAAAATCGATTTAGAATTTCTTAACATACTTAATGAGATCTTAAATGACTTTATTATCGCTTCCTACTATTAAATTGTTTGAAGAGCATACAAAAGTAACTTTTATTTTTTTCCGCCTACTTTAATACCCAAAAACAAAATCCATTTAATTTAGCATTTAACTAGCATTAGTCCCTTATCTTTAATTAAATTTTTAATTTAAAATAAACTTAATTATGCATTAAAATGTCCCAATTCGTTTTAATATCATCTCTAATAAATTAAGTATTAGTTTTATTTTTATCACTTAAATTTTAAATTCTTAATTAACTAATTGTCTTAACATCTCACTTGGCTTGCTGTCCAGCTATAACCTATAATTTTCATCATTTACCAATTAACAAAAAGTTAAGTTTTTCCAAATGAACACTTTAATAAAACCTAAAGTGATAATTATTATAAAATTTTACCAAACACATTTTATATATATTTTTATGACCATGTTCCCTTAATGGGTTAATATCTCAACACAAACTCCTCAACTATTAAAGTCATGTTCTTCTATTAGCAAATATTTACACAATTTCTCTACAATAAGTAATTAAATATTATAAATGTTGTCGTTGTATGTTTACCTAAGAGTTTAACAAGGTCTTAACATTCGCCTCAATGTCCAGAGAAATAGAGTGAACTCAAGAGTTGTAGACAAATGCCATCAATACGTTAAAACAACAACTATATACCTACTACTATATACCGGTTAAGATTGTAATTTAATGTACTTGAGTTTCCAGCTCACTTAGTACATCAGGGTCATATTTAAGGGGGAGGGGGGTAGGAAGTTAGCAAAGGTGGTTAAGGATTATAATTATATTCGTATTAAAATCTACCAAATGTAATGCATACATTACACTTATACAAGTGTACTTGTGTTAATGATATTTAAATGTAATTGTGGGTGTAAGTTTATTATGTACCGATATTTTGTAGAATTTTACTTACCTTAGTATTATTTAAAATTTACAAAAACAAAAAAAGTGTATGATATTTAGAAGTCTAATTAAAACTGAGTTAGCAAAAAATTTGGAAAATTTATTCATTTATGTAGTTGTGCACAGATAAATTTCGATTTGCATAGAATAATTTTTGTTGAATTATAATTTATTAACCTTATTAACACTGTAGTGATGTTAGCAGACTTCCTTGTTTTGAATTGATGTTTTATATAAACGGAGAAGTTATATAATTAAGTGTTGCCATAGCGTTTTGAAGACAACTGAGGGAAGGAAAAATGTAATAACGAATCTTAAGTCGAACAGATAAAAAAGTTATAGTTTATTAACCCTGGAAATGCTTCGATATTTTTACTCTTCTGAGGGCTTCGTTAGTCGAAACGACTAGCACTAACTTTTATTAAAAATATTTCAAAACTTATCATTAAAATGAAAAATAAAACAATTGATTTTTAGTTGATGAATTAATTTAAATAAAATAACAGCAAAAGTTCCTAAACACTTCCCGTTGTTTTCAAAATATTAACCAAAAACTGAAAAGACCTCAATATTTGTACTTTTCCAGAGATGGTGTTACATAAGTACCCTTTGTGTTAGTTGTGTAAAAAAATTGGAACTGGCAACATGCGTTTTTTTAAATGTGTGTATCCTATTATTATTCTAACCAAGAAATAGTTTAAAAACAAATGTTTTTGTATACTCTGTGCATATTTTAAATTTGTGATACTTTTCTGCATTTTTTTACAGTGTCCCTTAGTAGTTCAGTGTATTTTTAGCCGCAGATGCTGCAAGACTTAATTTTCTTTTTCTACAATTTACACTATTGTTATAAATTTACCTGCAGATAGGAGATTGTTGACATTTTTACGATGATTGATTGTTATATTGGGAGTAGAACACAATTGATAAGACATTTGTCGCTAAACTAGATCCTTATGCAGTTTTTAAGGAAATTTTATAAAAAAATGGTTCTTCAATTATTTTCAACATATTTTTGGAATAAAATATTAATATAATTAATATTTAGTTTCTTGCAGAAAATGTAGACCAGCACCGATATGTTTTGATTTAGTGAGATATTTCACTGCATATTTGGTCGAAAGTATCAATATGCAGTTAATCCTTAGGTTTTATTATAGAACTCATAAGTCTATCTGTAATCGTTAATACTTTATAAAATGGCTTTATTCAGTCTTCAGCATGCCTTTTCTATTTAAAATAGGAAATAGAGCTTCCTCATCATCATTGTGTAATATGACAAAAAAAATATACTTATGTGTTGCTAAAATTATTTCTGGAAGTAATATTGTTTATTACTTTCCCAAAAAAAATATATTTCACACTATAGGTACAAATATTAAATACACTGCATTACTTCATTTACTTAATTACTTTATCGCTAAAAGTTCAAAAAGTCACACTAAGTGCTTCGTTAGTCGTTTCGACTAACAAGATTGCTCAAAATACTAATTTCCAGACCACTCACAGGAACATACCTTTGGACACTTCAAGATCTTATTTACGGCAGCTGTTATACCAAAAATAATACGAATAAAGAAATATCATTAAAAATAGCATTGTTGTTAGTCGAAACGACTAACGAAGCCCTTCCAGGGTTAAATATTTTTCCATGATTTTCGGAAAGGGCCTTACAAATAAATTAGTTAATTTATTTTTTCCAACTCTTCCATGTATATAGAATTTTTGCACAAAGTGTAATATTTTAACCTCCTCAACTTGTTAACTTCATTTATATTTCGTTACCCATAATTCACACAATTGTACAAATACCTGCTTTTGTTTTTAACATTTCTCCCTATGTTTGAGGTTAAAATAATCTTGGCCATTATAAATTCTACAAACTTAAGTTTTCAAGGTATTAATGTGGGTGAGTAGTGCCTGGGTGTATGTATGTATTTATAAACAAATGCATATTTTAATAAATAAATTTAATTTGTGTTAGTGAGGCAAGTGAACAAAATCTTCCATTTAATTAGATTTCTTAGAATTTCTGTATAATCAGCTTATTTTCCTTAATGTTGGAAAACCGACTGATTTTGTTAATACGTTTACTAGAATGAGTATTAAGACTTGCAGATCATTGGGTTTATTAAGTAATGATTAAAATTTATGGACACTAAAATGAAATGAGGTTAACAAATGATTAAAATTTGAGGGGATAATATGAGCTTTTTAGAAAATAAATTTATTTTGTTAAGAAGGGGAGATAATTTATTGTTGTTTTTTTTTATAACATAAAGCCTAATTTAGTTTAAATTGGTCACTTTTATAGGATTTTAAGTTATATTTCATTATTAATAGCCGAAAACAATCCTTAAATGTTAACTAACAGCCATTGTTGAATCTGTAAGTAGAATCTGTAAAAACTCGATATGTATACACCCAGAGAAATATCAATCACATACGTGTTGAAAACGATACCATTCTGTGTCAATAGTGAATCTACACCGTATGTGTTTAAATTAAACACTGCGTGTTCAATTCTTATTGAAAATCGATACCTAATTGGCACCAAGTTGAAACCATTTCTGTATCAAATTGTTAAATTACATATGTTTTCTATTAAATTTGTTAACGAAAGGTATTAAAAAGCTGTTACCGTAAATTACCAATGTGAGCACAACCGTTGTTGATTTTGAATCGAATTTTTTCCCTTAGTGTATGTGTTTTTTTTTTAATTTCAAGATGTATTTTAATACTAACACATCTCATGACACTAGACATTGTTTTCTTTGTGTTTCTCCACCAACCATTAAAAATATTTTATTTTTCTTTAAGTATTAAAAAAAACACACATTAAAATGAAACTTATATTTGAGAGAATCTAAGTAAAAAAGGACTAACATCACTCATATCAGATTTAAAAATATTCGGTAGGTTTTAGATTCATAGATTATATTATTTCAAGAACTAGTTCAACTGAGTTCTCTCTATATAATTATCCAATAAATTAGACAACAAAAATAAAATAACTCAACAAAAATCTGTAAAAATGTAATAGTTACAAAAAAACGAGTTACAACAAAAGAAACGAAAAGCCCTTAAATAGAAAAACAACATTAGTAACTATCGTCCACAATAATAACAAGATATTTTTTATTACAGCCTTAAATTTCACTTAGCAAGTCGGCTAATTAACTTTCTTTGTACATTTTACCACTCGTAATGGAGGCCATTAACACAAACTTATACTCACACATACACAAACTCATACCGAGACCACATTTTTCCCAGCAATGTTGGTTAATACATATAAATTGAAACGAAAGAAAGAGCAGCAAAAAATTCCAGCCTGAGTAATAGTCATACTCATGAGTTACTTATGGCTAAAAGCAAATTGCAACAAAGTTAAATTATTTTTCCCTTCTATTTTTTGCTGCTCATTTTTATGATTTTGCAATCACTACATACTGTATGTATGTTGTCGTTGTCCTCATCATTTGCTTTAATTTGTGCCCTAATAAGCTTTAGGTATTGTAAACGTTAGACAAAAAAAAATAAATATTTCCCATAATAAAATGCCATAGTATTGTATTTTTTATTAGCCTAAAAGTAGGCCAGATAAAAACAATTTAAAAGCTTAAGCCATTTAGTGCTGAGATTTCAAAGATATGGTTTACGACTTTATTAAAAGAAGGGAGCTTATAAAAAGCTTTTTAATTAAGTTATCGGAATTTTATTTTGTGAGAAACTTATCTTTTTATTTTTTATAACTTCAATAAAAATAAGTTAATAAATAAATAAAAGAAAATAAATAAGTAAAGAAATTAAAGAAAACCTGTTAGTAAAAAAAATAAGAGACTATTTCTTAATTTAGAGTTTAAAGCTACAAACTAAGCAAAGTACTGGATATGGAGTATAAAAAGACTTCAGATATATTGTACTGAACACTAGACTATATTCAAAACATCAGCACAGGCGCATGATACCCTCCCCATCTATGGTGTGGGGTAGGGTATAACTATCGAAAAAGCAGTATACTGAATTATAGAGTATTATAAGGACTATATACTAAACTATATACTCCCTTATTAAATACCCTTTTCCTCTACTATTCCACAATATTTTTACTTGACATCCATAAACCAAAACTTATTATCTAATTTCCATTTTAATTATTTCATCAGCTGCAATTGTTTGTATTAGCAAAATCTCTTCTGTTACAGCAAATGTAATTTAATTTTTAATTATAAACTTAAAAAAAAAATTACAGGTAAAACTACTACGACTGCATAATTATGAGTGGGCCAAAAACCAACAGACTAAAAACAAACACATACAAATAAAATTTTAATTAAGCCAAACATGTCAAAGTAAGCAGCTTTACATTACAATATGTTTTCTAATGAGATTTTCATACATTTTATATATGCGTTGCTACCTAAATATTTAAATATTTGATAACATATAATGATAAATTTTCTATTAATTTTATTCTAATATATTTTGTTTATATTTTATATTTATATTCTATAAAGGTCAATAATGCAACGGCACGTGTACAAACCAAAAAAGTGACCACCGTTCCAAATGGTGAGTAAAAGAAAAACTAAAACCTCAATAATTAAATTTTAAACATTTTAAAAATATATTTTTAAATATGTACTTTAATAATTTTATGAAAAAAAAACAATAATAATAATAAATGCCCCTAAAAATAAATATTGTTAAATGAGTGAGGTTACTCATTAGATAGTGAAAATTTCGCCATGATTTTAAATTTATTCAATTTTTTATTTTTGTTTTCTATTCATATTATTTTTGCTTAATTATGAAAATTCTATGCCCATAGCTTTTGGTTCACAAAATTCATTTTTAATTACAATTTATTCAAAAATTTGAAACTCTAGAATAAAATTTTTAATAGAACACCCAACAGAATTGTATTTTGTAATTGAATATTTATTTAACTGGTATTTATTTTTTTCCCCACTAACAAATGCCTGCCAGAATTTTTCTCGTATATTATTGATTGATTGATTTTAATTATGGAAATTTTTGATGATTTCAATTTGATATTTTGAATTTTTTTTTGTTGATTGCGTTGCTTTTATTTTTATAATTTTTTGGAAATTTTATTATATTTTACATAAAAATACTTATGTTCCTTTTTAAATTGTTGATTTTGTTATGAATTGGAACACATTACCAAAATAATTTACTTCTGCCTGAATATTGCTGCTTATTAAATATAAGCAATTTGAAACCTTACAATGATATTAAGAATTTCATGGGCATTTTAAACATTTTAACAATACTGTTGTTAATGATGTAAAAGGAATTTAATAAAGTAAACTTTTAGGAATTCATAGTATTTTAATGTAATTTGTATTACCTTACATTTGGAGGAGTGTGAGCCTTTGAAGAAAATGTTTAATGTTTTCCAATAATGAAAAAATATTGATAAAATATTTCACTTGTATCATAATCTGCTTGTATTTTTTATTTTCATAATGTTAAAAGAACACTTTATGAAGAAACTGATTTCTAAACTTCAAGAGCGTATGAAAATTGTTTAGAAAAATGAAATTAGTTATTGATTTAGTTATATTTTTTAATAAATTTTTTATTTATTTATTTTTCTATTTAATTTTTTATTTATTTATTTGCTTATTTATTTACTTATTTATTTATTTATTTATTTATTTATTTATTTATTTATTTATTTTTTTTTTTTGTATACATTTAATATTTTAATATTTCCGAAACTCTTGACAAAATTATAAAATATTTTTAGTATATCTTGGATGTAATACGTATTATAAGTTAGTTTTGTTTTTTTTAGTCCAATTCAGATATTTATTTCCATATTTTTTGGTAATGTCGGCATTTATAGATAGATTTTAATAGAATATTGCAAATATTAACCATTTTTCCTTTTTAAATTTTTTACGAATAAAAATATAAAGTAATTTTTTGCGTAATACTCTTTTTTTATGTCTTCGATAAATGCTTTTTTTTAAATATCTTAAAAATTATGCGACTTAAAACTAAATGATCATATATATTCTTATTGGCTAAAAATCCTGTACCGCAAACAATTTTCTCGTTGCCCTTTGAAAAACCTTTTCATTTTAGTATAATTTGTTAAAATAGTTGCTAACATTTGTAATTTACTACTTACAACATTTAAGATGTAATTTTCTAATAAATCGAATAAATTATTTTTTAAATATAAAGAAATTTATTTTAAGCATTACCTAATTATATTCTTTTTCTTCTTTTATTTTTTACTTCCACCAACCGTTAAATGAACAAAAACCAAATCCCTTTCGTACATGAAACCAAACCTTGTTCAATGCAAATAAATGATTAGTTGTACTGACAAAAGATGGTGCCATACCGGCTCCAGCTCTAGGTGAGCACATATAAATAATATTTTTCTAATAAAATATTATACTACATATAAAACTTATATAAAAAAAATAAAATATTGTTTTCTTAATAACATACATTTTTCTGTTAACTTCTTTTATGTTATTAACTTAAATATTTGTCCAACAAAAACTAGCAACTAAATAAGTTTCTCTATTGAGAAAATAATAATATTATTAAATGCATAATACTCTATGCATGTTTTATGTAATGTTTTGAATTTTTTTTCTGTTAACATAAACTTCATCTTGGTTTTTGCCAAGACAAAAACTAGTAGCAAGTCCTTTTTTCTTATTCTTTACTACCACAACTAAGTATTTTAACTACTTACCACTACATACACATAATAAATGCTAAATATCCTTTGAATGCCACTACTACTTATATTTACTATATACTACTACTACCCAACAAAAACACACACACACACTATATGTATTTGTGTTAAATATTCTTCCTTAAGTTTTTTTATTAACTTCCTTTTTTTGTTGTTGCTTTCTCATCCTCCCCCCTTTATTAATTGTATTGTTTGTTATTGTATTTAGAAACCAAAACACAAAATAATAAAAAATATAAAGATCTTAAACAAAAGAAATTTTTAATAAAAAAAGGAATGTTATTTTATATATTATATATAAGTATATATTTGGTTTGTTTGTGTGTGTGCTTCTTTTACATAAAATAAATTAAGAATATTACAATATACAGGCATGTTTCTTTGCATGTTGTAAAAATCTTTAATTAACAACAAAAATAAAATATCGTATTAAATTAAGAATATAAAAAGAAATCTTCTTCTCCCTAACATTTGTAAAATGTTTAAAATTTGTGTTTTTATATTTTTTTTATTTTTAGGAATTTTTGCCAGAGAATTTGTAAAGAAATAATAAAAAACTAGAAAATATGTTTCTTTTATTTTGTTGCAAATATTTAGATATAAATATATTTATTTATAATAACATTTTTTGGAATTTAATTAAAAATCCTTTTCGTCAAGGCCTTAATATTGCAATTAAGAAACTTTATTTTTTAAAAAATTATAATACAAAACTTCTTTTTATAAAAAATATATAAAATAAAATAAGCGCTACGATGGTCTAGTTGGTAGTGAACTAGTCTGTTAGCCTGGGGGTTGTGGGTTCGATTCCCACCAGAGAATCTGGTCTGTTTCAATACAACGAGTAATAGGCTTCCTTACTTCGCTCGCTTAGAATTAGAGTTTAATTTGTAATTTTATTGTAATTATTCAATAAATAAATATAAAATAAAAGTATTTCCTAAAAAGTACATTATAATTATTTAAAGCATCTAGTATTCATAACATTCTATATACTTTCCGATAGGTTTGAACTAATTCTCAAAGCAGTTTTTTCACTTTGAAATCGGCTATTTATTACAAAATCAAAATAAGATACCTCAGCAATGTATCTTCATTGGATTATGACCTTGTTTTGGCACGTGATTTTTCTTAATCCTTGGAACAATTTTGGCAAACAAATGACTGTGTTCCACTTGCCACAAGCAATACATTAATACCTCAATAGTACATTACCGAAGTGTTCTGATTTCTGAAAAATTAAAAATTCGTTTTATTTAAATTTATTCGGCCGGATCCAAATTTTGTCGAATTCGGCATTTGAAAATCGGTAAAAAAAAAGAATACTGAAAAGCAAAAAATTAAATAAATTAAATAAAAACACAATTACATCACTGTGTATGTGCATCAAAATTCGGGATGTGGTCTTCTTCGCTCCCATAGGCTAACAGCGATCGTCACGCTCATTTTGTCTGTTAGCGGGAGATGTCCGTCTGTGGGATATGATACATAATATATTTTTTTAACAATGGGCCAGACTTCTTTCAACAAAATTTTTACAAACGATTTCTCCAGGAAATTTTAAAAATAAAATTAATGTTGAGTTGCCCTCAACTACTAGGTCATCTACATATGTAGGCATGTTACTCCATTTAAAAATGACATGATTAAGAAATTGTCCTAAATGCAACATTATTGAGGACATCGTGAATAAAAATGACATGCAACTGTCGTGCATTTGACATACACATGAGGTCTTGTCTTCAACATCTATTTTAAAACATAACAAACGACCAGATGGTCAAAACCATAATTTAAACCATGAATGACAAGAGGTTGCTGTAAAAGTGGTAAACGGGTTTGACTATTCAACTTGCGAAAATGAAGTTGGTGACCAGGCCACGATCCTTAGTAGCACCCAACTACTTTTTTATATGTCGGTTCTTGTGCAGAATTTCTATGCACTTTGTTCAAAAAAGTTGTCAAGAATTGTCGAAATCTGTGAGTTTTATGTTGTACGACAAATCATGGACCCATCATCGAAACTATCTTCAGCACATCGATAACTGGGAGAACGTCTGTTTTTAGGGATCAAGTTTTCATTTTCTCTTTTTAGTATGAATATTTTTTAATTATGTGTAAAAGCCAAAGTTAAATTAAAAACTTGATTTTGCTTAAAATCAAGAAAATGTAAAATAGAAAATATTAAACTATTTAACTTCAAAAAATGTATGTAAAGATGAAATATGAATGCAAACACGGATAAAAATTAAAATAAGATACATCTCATTACACAATATTTGGTACATTTCTTTTACCGTTTATGATTTTTGTCCGTCTACGAGAGATGCTTTCTTTAAACACAAGTGTCCGCGTCCGGCCAAGAGACCGTCCGCCTGGCGGAGATTAATTTATTCTAAAAATGTCACCTAAACCATGGGACCTAAAAAATTTTTCGCCTACCGGAGCTGTCCGTTAAGGGAGCTTTTACCGTATTTCTATGAAACACACCTATGTATATATTTTATTATGTTGTTTATAAACTTTAGGGTGATACCGAATGGTGACCTTATATGGGACATATGGTCAATTTAGGACTGACCCTCATAAACTTTAATACTACAGTTTTTACTTCATAAAACTAATATCTGTCAAATATCAACTTGATACTTTTATATGTACGGAATTTGTATTTCCGTTAAAGTAATTTTTGGAACCTTCTGTTAATTATGAATCGAACTTCCTTAAATTTGACAATCATTTGTACATATCGTCACCGAAAATGCAAAACAACGTAACATCACTTTTAATAACTTTAGAGGAGGCACAAAAAACTTTATAAAATCTTAATAAATTGTCCTACAAACAAGATTTTTGGGATATTAAATCCTTAAATATTGCCTAATTTATTGATGATGAATAATTAAAATTTTATTAAATATTTTTTAAGTATGTGGTTTACGTTTTTCAAGATTTCAATTTTGTGAAGCCAAAAAAACGTAACATCAATAAAAATTTTACAAAAATTGTAATTAAAAGAACTTTAGCAAACTTTTACTCCAAAATTTTAATACCTATTATATTTTTAATAATTTGCAATCTAAATTCGTAAAAAAAAAAAATTTATTTTTTTAGCCAATGTGATGTTACGTTGTTTAGACTTGAGAAAATTATTGCTTTCGTTAATATTATCGTCATTTTTTGAGTTACAAGTCTGAAAATTTGTGATCACACGTATTTTGGAATAATAAACTATATTTCATCAAAAACACAAATTTGAAAATTTTGATGTTACGTTGTTTTGCATTTTCGGTGACGATATATAAGACTTATGTGTGACAAATTTCATTAAAATATTGTTATATTAAAAGAATTTTTGATCATTAAATCCCTATTCGGTGAGACCATAAGCTAGGTAAAATAATGGACCGATCGTAACTATTTTCAATAGACGTTGTCCTTGAATCATAAAAATGATGTTTACCTGATTTTATTTAATTATTTTTAAAATTTCTACCTACAGTTTTTTTACAACCCTGCGGGAAATTTGTAGCAATTGATGCAATAGTACCGGTTCCTCAGTACCAGTTGAGTACCAATTGACACCTAACACCCACCAAAGTTCCAATTGAGAACCAGTTGAACCAGTAAGAGCTTGCTTGTTAAATGTGCAATTAGCAACTCACGCGCAATAACAATCTGTGGCTATTATTAGCGTGTTATTAGCGTGTAAGACTATAAAACATGTGATAATTAAAAGTAACCTGGGTTCGATTCGGGGTGCCGCCATTGATATTAACAAAAAAATATAAAATAAAAATATATAAAAAATTAAAGATATACAAACATCAAACAATTTCCGATTTTTTCCAAAATTGTATTATTTATTTATACTAAAACCTTTTGGGTTAGTTCTGTGACCTCTCCCAAAACTAGTTAAAAAGGGTGAATTTCTCCCTCCTAGGCCAACGTCATGTTAAAGTGATAGGTCCAGCTCATACAAAGTGTTAGAATTAGAACCAGTCCCTATCACTTTGGACCAATCCCGTAACATGTTTTGTGTTAGTTCTTTTCCCTCTAGGGAAGTTATACGGACTGATGGACAGACATCATTAAATCGACTCAGAGATTGATTTCAGAACGGTGTTAAACCAATATTCTTTGGGGTATTATAAACATCATCACAAATGCATAATATCAAGAGAAAAGTTAAAAATATATATTTTAGAAATCCAGAAAAAAAATTAAAGCTGAATATAAAATATATTTATTAGAACAAAATTAAGTGTATAAAAGCACAATTCTTCACTATTTTTTCGTGCAGACACCTTAAAAAATCATATTTATTTTAAAAATTAAAAATGTATCTTATAATATCTTCCATATAAACCAACTTTTCCTCATATATATACATATTTTTCCTAGAATCCTTTAGGAATACAAACACACTGAGAGTTTTAAAATTCATTTCATGTTACTCACTTCTTCTATGACCTTGATCCTTTGAAAAAAAAAAAAAACATATAAAAAACATATAAAAAACATTCGTATATTAGCAATTTTATTTGCCAATATATACATACCTCTTCTAAAAGGACAGCAGGCAATAACTGCACAAGTAATATTTATGTACCAATATTTACTTGAGTTGGGTACATTGAAAAGCCTCTTAAATACTTCTTTTTCAAATCTTTTAAAAGTACTTGAACGCATACAGACACATATCTAAGTTTATGTTTATGTAAACAAACATACACCTATTCCTATGTATAAACAACACACCTACACTTAGAAATAAAAGCTCATAGATTTAAATGTGGGAAGTACAGTAGAACCTAGTGTGCAAGAATTTTATGATTTTCATTTAATGGTTAACTTAGTTTATTAGTATTTCTTAGAGATCACTGTTTAAGTAAATAAATATTTTTTTTTTTTTTTGTTTTTCTTTTTTTTATGTCTAATGCAGAATGTGCACCTTACTTTTCGAGTTTGTTTTATACCCCCAACAGTTGTTTAGTTTAGATTTTTTGCATTTTAGTTTCCATTGCTAAGATAAAAGACATTAGTTTACATATTTGGTTTATACTTAGAGTTAAGATTTTTTTCTAGTTCTGCTTAATACAAAAAAAAAAGGAAGAAATGCACATAAAATAAAAGCACAATAATTTAAGTAATAAATTCAAGTCTTAGGAAGAAAAACTCTTACATTTCGAGGCCACATGTGTACTTTAGTTTATAACTTTAGGTTTAAAACTCTTTTTTAAGTTATGGCAATCGATTTATTGTGTTAGGTGTATATAGTATAGTTAACTTTATGTCTACAGTTAAGTAGTTCAACAAAATGTTAATATTTATAAACAAACTTGTCCACAATCTTGGTGTTATTCAACTTACAGTGTCAATATTTACTCTGGGTATTTAGCTGTAAGAATAGAAGTTCAATTTCAGATTAAAACAAGACAATGAAAATACATACACACACAATTTATACATTGCATCGTTGAAACTACTTAGTAGGAGTTTAGTTATTGTGTCATTGTTTTGCTGAAATTTACATAAATATCTCCTAGTAGTTAATATGTAAATGTAAATATTTATGTATTTTATACTGATTATGCAGTGAAATTTACTACGTTTATACGCCCGGCTTTTGCAAATACAAATAACACTGGTCAACAAAAAAATCCTCCCCTATAGACGAATAGTTGGACTTGATGTATTTTGATGTGCTAAACACGAATCTGCTTTCAGTTTTTTTTCCATCAGGTTTGGATTTTTTTTTTTTTTTTTTATGGGAGTGTCTAATATTTCACTTATAGTAAGGCCATTACCTTAGTATATTTCCTCATAACATAATAAAAAGATGCGTACTAAAAATATCTTCAAATCATCCAAACTTATTTTTTTTATGTGTTCAATAGTTTCGAAGTTATTTTGAAATAAGTGCCCAAAAAATTCTTTTTCGTGCTAAATTTTAGATTTTTTGTTACTAAAACTTATTTTAATAAATAAAAACATCAAAAATGTTACAGTTTATCATGTTTATTTTGAAGCTGGTAATGCTGCGAATAAAATAAGGTAAGTATCTTCAAAATTAATGCACAAATCGTGACTTTATTCACAGTTAAGTAAAAATACCCATGTTACATACAATTGCGTAGAAATACAGTGGTGGGCAAAAAAAATAAAAAAAATATTTTTTCTTGAAACAAAAATAGGTGGACTATGTGGATTTTGACGAGTTAAACAAAAATCTGCATTTACTTTTTTCTTTCACGTACTGATTTTTTTTTAGGTGCATGACTAATATCATCACCTTATTCAGCGGTCACACTATAAAATTCGAGAAAGGTTTGTCAAATATAGACTATAACTCAAGAACCGTTTACATGATTTTGATAAATGATACATCAAAAGATGCATACGAAAATTGTCTTCAAGGTTTGTCAACAATATTTTTTATTTGCTCAAGAATTTCAGAGTTAGGAATCAAAATTTTCACAATTTTTTTAAATTTGTTTTTTTAATTTTTTCGCTATTAATTACCAAATAACTACGGAAATACTAACTGGATAAAAAAATTATGTAAATTCTGCTCAAAGACAATTTAGATCACTATCGACTGGAGTTTAATTTATCTTAATTGGACAAACAGTTCTCGAGTTATACAAGTGTGACTGCCTAAATGACCCGCCCATAGTAGTCATGCCCATAAAAAAAATTAATACGTGATAGAAAAAAAGTAAAAGCTGATTCTTATTTAGCACGTTAAATTCCATCTAATCCGCCATTTTTTTTATTGAAGACGAAACAATTTTTTTTATATATTTTTATTTTTTTTTTCCGACTAGTGTATTTCCACTTAGCTGCAGGTATGCATGGGTATCCCAACTTAACTGTGAATCCAATCAGGATTTGTGCATCAATTTTTATGATACGTGGCTTTATTTACTCGTAGTTTTACCAGCTTTGAGATAAAGATGATGAACTGAAACATTTTTGATGATTTCACTTTTATAAAGAAGTTTTAGTAAAAAAAAAAAAAAGAAATCTTTAATTTAGCATGAACAAAATTTCGAAATATCTCCTAAACTATTGGGCGGATAAAAAATATATATATTAAAGCGATTTAAAGCTAATTTTGTTCCGCATATTTTGGTGTGTCACTTATATAAATCGTGCATACCGTTCTCGAGTTATAGTGAAATATACTTGAGTAATCGGCTTATTTAGGGCACAATATTAGACACGCCCATAAAAAAAATCTCGACCTGATGGAAAAAAACTGAAAGCAGATTAGAGTTAAGCATGCGGAATTCCATCTAGTCTACATATTTTTTTTTGAAGGAGCACGAAAAAATTTTTTTTGTCGGCCAGTGTAATCAACTCAAGTTTATACGGCTTTCTTAATAAATAAATTCATAACAAAATGCTTTCTCAGTTAACCATCGTCTTTTGTTAAAATTTTGAAGTATAGTAAATTCAACAGAGTAAAATAACTTTTTTTTTAATTACAAAGAGTTTTAAGGTTAGTTAATTTATTTCAAACTCCAAAATTTAATAATATAATTAGCAAAATACATACCTAAAAACTCAAATTAAAATAGAACAGCGAAATTTCTATTAACATTAATGTGATTTTCAATTACAAATTTGTTTATATCAATTAAATTATTGTCTTAAATAATAAAACAAATTTTTGATTAATATTTGTGTAGTGTTGAAAAAATATTAAGGTTATTTACGATTCACAAGAATTCAAATTCTTGTAAGTTTTCAGTTAATATTTTAGAAACATTATTTTTAAAAAATCAATTGTATTTGTATAATTTTGAAGTATTGTTCTTGTTATTGAACTTCGAGTAACAAATTCTTGTATGAGATTATTTTTATATAAGAATTCTAAATATTTGTTTGTAATTTTACATAATGAACAAAAGTGAAATACTAAAGTCGATTTTTAATTGATTTTAATATTCACATTATTAAATTTCAATTCTCATATAAGAGTTTTAAAATTTTAAACATTGCTTAGCATTTTGTGAAACCTTATTTTCGTTTTCGATTAACCTATTTTGGTGAAGTTTTTTAGGACCCTTTTTACGAAATGTTTTATTCAACTTCGAATAGCCAATCCTCGTTTAAAAGTTCTTAGATTCGTATAATAGTTTTCTAAATTTAAACGTTTTAGAATTATTTTGTGAAATAGCCATTGTTTTTTTCTAATTGAATTTAATAACAAATGTATGTTTATATCCATTAATGCCTCTTGTCTAAGTTGAAAACGCATGATATATTTTTAGCAAAATGTTAACCCTAGCATGATTGTAAAAAAAAGATAAATACTATATAAAAATATTAATGTTTTAAGCCCTAACATCAAAATAGAAAAAAATCAGGATAATTTATATAAATTGTCCTCAATTATAACATTAAAACGAGCATATAACCAAGGCAATAAATCATAATGGCTTAAGACGACTCTTATTGTTAAAAAGATAAACCAAATTTTATTTTATTCTTAAGCTAATATGATTTGCCTTAGTTTTATATTTTATAATAAATGTTTTTTAAATATTTTATGATTTTTTATTTTTAAAATTATCATACATATTTTTTTATTATAAATATTTATTTATTTTCTTTTTCACTTTACTTTTTTATGATCACTCTACTACTACTACAACTATCGTGCTTTATAAACGTTGCTGAAAATGATGCCTGATTAATGCCCATTTTACTCTTGCTCTCGTAATTATCATCATTTGCATCATATATCCTTACCACCACCAACACCTGATGAAAACCAACAATCCATAAACTTATTTTTAAAAACAACTCTTATACTTAATTATGGCAGTTTGTGTACAATGGCCTGAAGGTAAGTTTGTTTGCATTTGTTTTACAAAAACAATAATGTTTTAATTAATTGTTCTATTTGTTTTATATTTATTTTATAACTATATATATGAAAAGCTTTTTTAATAAATTTATTTAAGTATTTATTTTGCTTTTAATTTAAAAAAAAAATAAAAAAGTTTATTATTTTATTATTAAAAGTGTTTGTGATTTTTGTTAATGAAATATTTACATTTATTAGTTTCATATGCAGAATAAATAATTATAGAAACATTAAGAATTTTTTTAATAAAATAAAATAAGTTTTATTAAGTATTATGATGAATTTCAAATCTATTTATTATTTTTTTTTTTTTTTTTTTTTTCTTAACTTAAAAAGAGGTGCTCTTTTAAATATTCAAGTTAAAATTTGTAGAGTATTAAGTCTTATTAATCAGAAAAGGTACTATTTTTATACAAATAATTTTAAGGCAGTTAATTGAAGATAAATAAGAATAAATTAGCTTTAAGGTTTAAGCTACTGATAAACGTAAATATTATAAAATTAAAAGCTTATAATTATTAATTCTACTTTCTTATTTTATTGCTATAATTTTTATAAGAATTATTTTAATATATGTTATATTATTTTTCTTATGTATTAAAATAATATAGTCTGAGCCATAGCAAACTATGGTCGGAACTATAGAAAAACTATAATGTGGTCTATAGAAAACTTATAGTGTGGACTTTAGAAAATCTATAGTGTGGACTATAAAAAACTATAGTGTGTACTATAGAACTACTATATTCTTGACTATAAAACCACTATAGAACAACTATAGTCTATACTATAGAACAACTATAGTCTATACTATAGAACAGCTATAGGCTGGACTTCAGAACAACTATAGTCTGGACTATAGAACAACTGTAGTCTAAACTATAGAACATCTATAGTGTGGACTATAGAAAACCTATAGTGTGGACTTTAGAAAATCTATAGTGTGGACTATTAAAAAAAAAAAAAAACTATAGTGTTGACTATAGAACTACTATATTCTGGACTATAAAACTACTATAGTCTGGACTATGGAACTACTATAGTCTTGACTGTAAAACTACTATAGTCTGGAATATAGAACTACTTTAGTCTGGACTATAGATCAACTATAATCTGGACTATAGAACAACTATAGACTATACTATAGAACAGCTATTATCTGGACTTCAGAACAACTATAGTCTGGACATGAGAACAACTATAGTCTGGACTATAGAACAACTGTAGTCTAAACTATAGAACATCTATAGTGTGGACTTTAGAAAATCTATAGTGTGGACTATTAAAAAAAAACAAAAAACTATAGTGTGGACTGTAGAACTACTATATTCTGGACTATAAAACCACTATAGTCTGGACTATGGAACTACTTTAGTCTGGACTATAGATCAACTATAATCTGGACTATAGAACAACTATAGACTATACTATAGAACAGCTATAGTCTAGACTTTAGAACAACTACTTATATTCTGGACTTCAGAACAACTATTGTCTGGACTATAGAACAACTATAGTCTGAACTATTGAACAACTATTGTCTGAACTACAGAACAACTATAATCTGGACTATAGAACAACTATAGTCTGAACCATGGAAAGTCTATAGTCCAGGCTATAGTCTGGATTATGCTATAGAACAACTATAGTCTGGACTATTAAAAATCTATAGTCTGGATTATTGAAAATCTATAGTCTGGACTATAGAAAGCATATAGTCTGGAATACAGAAAGACTTTAGTCTGGCCTGTAATTAGACTATAACCTGGACTAGAAGAAGACTATTGCCCAGTCTGCTGAAATTCTAAAGTCTGGACTATTTTCTATAAAAAGATAATTATACAACAAATCTCTTTTGACACTTAAACTGTTTTTTCTATGAGAATATATAATTTTTAAATAGTTACTTATAATAAATTCTTTAGAAGAATTTTTGCTTTTGAAATGTAAGTTTTACAAAAGCTTTTCTTTTATAATTTTTTTCTTTTTGAAATTTTCTTTTTTTGTTCTTTAAAAACTTTTCGCTTGGTAAACACTTTATTGTATGTTATTCTCTTTTCTTTTTCTGTATACTCTCTTCTTTTGTAAGTTTTATTTTGTAACGAGAATTTTTAAGTTAGAATATGATTTTTTTTTTTTTTTGTGGTAGGTCCCTTTTTGTTTGATATTTGTTTACGTTTCTTAAAGATGCTATTGACATTTATAGTTTTGTGAAAATAAAAGTAGTTTATTAATTTTATTTGATTAACTATAAATTCCAAAGAAAAAAGTAATACGAAATTGCAATGAAAAATAATTGCGTGTATGAGTTTTGTTCCCAATGAAATCTTATTAAAGTAGTTCTCGATTTAAAAATATGAAAAAAGGTTGCTAGTATTAATAAGAAATATTGCAGGACTTTGCTATCTTATTATAACATAATGTTATACATGCTATACATATATTTTCTTACTGCTTAATAGTTATAATTTATAATACAATTCATTTAATTTTAATTATTTTTTATTGAAATTAAATTTTACAGAAAATTTGCCAAACTAATAAGATAATATTAATAACAATTACAAATTCTTTATTATGATCATTAATTACTAACGTTTTATGATTTGTCTTGTTATAGAAATAATCAAATAATTGTATTGAATTTGTAAAGCATTGAAAAAGTTAATTATAATTATTTAATGAGTATTAACATTTAAGTTATAATTGTTTAATGTTTGGTTCAATGACTGTTAATATTTACATACTTACATGAATATGTTTATATAAAATACATATTTATATTTATATATTCATTATATATAGATAAATATTTCATCAGATTAACATATTTTTCTATGTTTTCGATTTTTTTTTTTTTAATATTATTTAATGAAATTTTTACTGTTAATTTTTCCATCCTATCAAAGAGTAAATAACAAAATTTAAAAAAAAAATATAAATAAAGTTTTTTTTAGTATTTTACAATTAAATAATAACACAAACAATATCACAAAAAAGTTTAAAAATTCAAATAAATTATTGATATAAAAGCATATTAACGCAGCATAATGGTTATATAATCAATTTTAATTTAAAAATTGATTGAAATTTGTATAGGAAGCAATAATGTTTTCAATGAGTTTTTTTATATAATATTGCTATTTTAAATATAATAAATTCTTTAAAGGTTTAATGAAAAAATATAATTTAAAAAAATATATATCATAATAACATAAGGACTTTGAACTTCTCAAACTATTAATTAAAAAATTGAAAATATTTTATATTTGAAAAGAATTGAAATTTTGTAATTTCAGTTGTTTTTATACCCACCATCAAAAAGATGGGGGGTATATTGATTTTGTCATTCCGTGTGTAACATGTCGAAGGAATCATCTAAAACCCCACAAAGTATATATTTTCTGGGTCCTGGTTAGATTCTGAGTCGATCTAGCTATATCCGTCCGTCTGTCCGTCTGTTGAAAGCAGGATAGGGCTCGAACGGGACAACTTAGGGGGACGAAATTTGGCACAAATATTTGTCTTATATATGGTTTGTTTGAGATTGAAAATGGGCAAAATCGGTTAACAAACAAGAAAAAGTTATGGGCTAAACACTGGAAACACAGAGTGTGCGTTTTATACTTATTGCTGATATTTCTTCAACAAAAGCATGTACCACAACGAAATTTTGTATGTATAGTTTGGGAATCTATATAAACTCGGAAACCGAAAATGGGCGTGGTCCACCCATTTTACCGCTCACCTCCCATATAAGGTGAAAATCAACGGAATTGTGTTGAAATAGTTCAAGGACCAATGTAAACTTATAACGTAAAATTTTAAAATGTTGATGGTGGGTATATAGATTCGTCCGGGACGAATATAATTCGTGCTTGTTTTTTTTTTTAATAATCTTCTTTTTTTTCATATTATTCCTTTGGTAGAAATATGAAAAAAATCGGAAAAAAACCCAAAAAAAAAAAACATATTTTCAGTTATTTAACAAATTTCTCAATTTGATGCCAATTAGGTTTCGATTTTTGTTAAGATTATTTATTATAGCTCGTGCATTATATACTTCTGAAAATTTCATATTTTCACATTGTCCATTTTTTATTCAAACATTTTTCAATGCTCACGAAATTATAAAATTATCAAAATACCTTTTTCTTAAAACGAATTTTATTTCAGAGTGATCAAGATGTTTAACACATATATGATACAAAAATACGACTTTAAAAATTATACTCTTTCAAAATATAACATATAAAAAGAATTACACCATAATAAAGTTGGTAAAACTAAAATTTGTTTAATTATCTATCGATTATATGTTTAATACGTGTTAAAGATTTCTTGACTTAATTGCATATTAATGTTTATTTATCAGTTAGCGTGACAAATAAATAATCACCGGTCTATAATTATTGACCTTACTGTATTTGTATTAATTTTCGTTGTTAGATAACAAGGTTGGAAACCGAAACGAATAACGTTATCGGTATTAAATTTATTTTTATTTCGGTAACGGTATCGATAACGGTATTTTAAATTATATCGGTATCGGTATACAGGTACCGAAACTATAAGACCGGTAAATACTAGGGTATCCAATTATTCGGGTGTTCATATTAATCGGTTTATTCGACAAATAATTATTCGAGGTTCAAAGTTGATCGGTTAATAATCGATTATTGACAAAATATTCGATTAACCGAATAACATTTTTATACATGTAAAACACGTAAATTTCACAAATTATAGCATTTAATCTATTGAAATAGTTACTTAGAAACATAATATATGATCAAATTCTTTTACAAGGGGATCATTTCGTAATTATTTTCTCCTATTTATATGAAAAATTTTAATTTTTTAGTTCATACTATAAAATACTCTCCTAATTCCGCTTTATTTAATACATTTTTCATTTAAGTGTACATATTTTCCGTGTAAGAATGATGTTTTGTTAAAAGAGTCTAAATTAATAATTTTTGTGTACATTTAGATGATAATTGTTATGACTTTACTCAAAGTAATATTTTAAGATTTTCTATTGAAACAAGTTTAATTATTTATGGAGATATAATATTATTACCATTTCTTGTCGCATTTTAGAAAACATTCTATCCCAACAAAAAAAAAAAGCATCCAAGGAAGTCAGTAAGATACTGAACTTGTGATCCAGAAATAGTACAAATTCGTATAATTTTCAATGAATTGAATTTTTTGATACGTGTGTTATATTATGTCATGTTCACGATTTTGTGCAAAATTGCAATGAACATCCAATTTTTTTTTAAAGGCTCAAGGAAATTAGTTTTAATTTTTATTCTTATTTTAATACAAAAAGTTATGCATAACATTGTTTTTCATTTGATTAATTTTTTATATTTTTTGTAAAGATATCATCCGAATATCAACAGCTTATAGCAGAACAATTAATTTAAAACTTTCTATATATTGGATCCTGTTTTATTACTTCTAAAGCAGAAGAAAAAGTACCTCACTAAAAATTATTTTTATTTATTTTTACTGAATGTAACAGACCTCTTAAAAAAATTTAATTTACATAAATTTATCATAAAAATGAAAAATTTTCTAATTTATAACTCAAGAAAACTACATTTCGGTTAACCGGTTATTCGACACAAATTATTCGGTTTATTCGTTATTCGAAAATAGGCAGTTTTAAATTATTTGGACAGTTAATCGACAAAAATTAACCGGATAACCGAATGACGGTTAATCGATTGGATACCCTAGTAAATACCCTTGTTATTAAAAAACTGTAAAAAACTTAAAAAGGATTTGAATTTCGTAAAAATTATTAAATTACATATTTGTATATGAATATTTTTCGTTAAAGAACTTCATACGATTTTTATAAATGCTTATTTTATGGGAACATTTACGAATATTAAACTCGACTTTTTAAAGACAAATTGGTATCATATTTTGCAGATGAGTAAAGTAAAAATTTGGACAAAATTTTTATTTACACAGTTTTTTAACACAGACAAAAATCGTTCAATTATTTTGGACACATTTTGAAAAAAATCCCAGCAAAAACTTGGTAATGTCATGTAGTTACGGATGTAGTTACTTTGTAATGACAACAACATACTGTCTGCATTACATAGAAATTGTTTGGTAACTAATTATTTATAACCCGAGTTACAGATTTTTGAAAATATCAACTTTTATTGATTTTGTAACGCAGTTACCAATTCATATTTTAAAAAAAGGGATACATAAATGAAAGGTAAAATTTGCGTATGAATTGATTTGTAATTTAAAATAATTTATATTTATTACATTTATTTTAATTGCATTTTTTGTTGTTATTAAGTTTTTTAAAATAAAATTATAAAATCTTTTTACTACAATAAAAAAAAATATATATATATCCTGACATTTCATTACTTATTTATAACATAAAATGTAACTAGTTACTATTGTTATTACTAATCATGACTTCAGTAATGCTTTAAATTCATTGGGCTATTTAACAGCTTGGAAGTAATTAGTTATTATAATTACATGTAAGTAATGTATAGGGTAAGTAGTTGCCTCTAATGTTATCACCATGTTAAAATAATGAGTTATTCAGCTAATGTGTAAGTAGTGAAGAGCCATTATACTAGCTTCTTAACTCATTACATGTCAACTAAAGTTTTTGCTGGGAAGCTAATTTTATTCTGAAAATTGCATAAAGGCAAAAAAATCCTTAAAGTAGCAGAAAAAAAACAGAATAGCATACTAAAACATTTTTTTGTTTATTTCATTACAAGTTAACGCTACAAAAATATGGAAAATGCGCTTCGGACATCTTAAGAATACTCGTTCCAATCACCATAAAAATTAGTAAGGAAAATATGATTCCCCAAAAAATTTTTAGTTTATATAACTGTTTAGGTAAGAGTAAGCCGACAAATTTTGTAGAGGAGAAGTAGTGCTACATCAAGAAAGTACTAATTGTGTCTATAACTCCCCATTATCCCATTTACTCACTAGAAATTTTTAAAGTTGCAGGACCAAAACGTACCATGGTTAAATGAGAGTGAGAATTTTAAATGTAATTCAAACTTTGAAGTCGCTCAGAAGAAAATTTTCCCGGACTTTTCGATTTCCTGGAATTTCACTTCTTATTGTGAGTTCAAATAGTATAAAATTGTTTGTAGCTTCAATAGGGTGGTCCAACAACGTTATTGAAAATAATCAAACACCTTGTATATTTAGACGAACCTAAATTATGAAACAATATTTTCGAAAAATGTCAACTTCCCATGATGATTGGAACATATTGATACATATATGGTCTGACATGACTATCTTTTTCCCTTAACTTCCTTAATGTTTTTTTCTAAATTTATAGAGAATAATTCCGGATGTTGTCCATACCAATGACAAATGTATATCGTATATTTAAGATAATTACAAGATGCTTTCAATGAGTTTAAGTTTTTGTTTTTTTTTTTTTGCTGCTTATTAGTGCTAACATGATATTTATTTAAATTCATACCATACCCAGCAAAAACTTTTTGGTTTTCGGTAATGACGACTACTTATTAAAGTACTTTCCTGGAAAGTGGGCGTCATTATTATTTGCCTTCTCTACATTACATAAATAAGTACTCAATAGTATAATTGCAGAGTAAGTTACAATCACATGGATCAGTTGTCTAGAGCGCAGGATTAGCAATCAGAAGGTTGCCGGTTCAACCCCATTCTGATGCTATTCGTTTTTTTAACAAAATGTTTTAAAAATATATTTTATGCTAAAACAAGTTTTTTAGCTTTGAATAATAAGTTCGAGATGGTATACTGAGTTAGACGTTAGTCATTAAAAACGACTAGTTAATAGGGTCCCAAGTTCAAAACTCACTGACGGCAAATTTGTTTGTTTTTTGTTTTTATTTTTATTTTTGTTTAGGTACATATTTTTTAGTATCACTAGAGTCTTAAAATAACTACTAGAATTCATGGACAACTCGAACAAAAATAACTAGTTATTGAGACAAAAAATAAGTAGTTTATTTTTATTTCCAATTATACCTGCTAGATTACCAGGAAAGCAAAGTTTTTACTGGGATAGATTCATCCTATACAAGTAATTTAAAGAATAATGAAATTATATAAATAGTCCCCAGCTGGATTTAGCATATTATATTCGTTAAAAAATTCGAAAATATATAATAGTTTGTTAAAATTCATGCAGTTTTCTTTCGTTTAAATGCTTTTAAAATTCCCGGGAATCACGGTGAAATTATCCGGAAAGCAGGACATGAAAAATCGCAAATTTTTCGGTCTTTTGAAAAACAAAAATTAAGGAGAGAATCTTCATAGAAGCAAATTTCAAATTGTTAACTAAGAACCTATCATTAATTTCAACAGTACGTTCATGGGCGTCATATGATAAATAATTGAGAGCATATCGTAAGTTAAAATGCCCACATCTTTTTTGTGTTCACACTAAGACTTTTTATCAAGGTGAAGTCGCCTAGGTTTAAGGGATTTAAATATCTTTAAAAATATATTTATTGCAAGAAACAAACAATAAAATTCCTCTTTAAAATAAAGTTCTATAATTATTACATGAAATAAACTCTTATTATAAAAAATAATTTTATTTTTCTTATTTTCTCATGTAAATTATGTTATATTATATAAAATACCGAAACTAAATTACCGCTACAGAGGGAAACGGTATTTGAACAAAATAATAATTTCGTTATCGGTATTTATAACGGTATCGGTTTCCAACCTTGTTAGATAATGAATAAAAATAATAATTATTTGATCATATAATAATCCTATTTCAATTATTATTACAACTTAAAGCATTGAAATGAATGAACAAATTCTTAAAAATGCGACTTTATGATTCGGTGGTCTAACATTTTGTATTGTAAAATGAAAATAATTTAAAATTCAAATTTATGAATTTTCTAATACATCCCAAAAAAAAGGAACTGAAAAAATCATGATTTTAACATTGTGTTGTCATTGGAAGGAAGTACTTAGTGCTGAAAAAGAACTGCAGAAGATATTTTTTTTAACCATGATTGTTATTGGTAGAATGTTATTCTTTTAAGCTGCGTGTTTAGAGCTTTTGAAGTACCACTCTTAAAACTATGTTTATAACGTTTTTATGATAATTCCTATAATAAGAATATTTTAAAATTTGTGATATTTTAATTTTCTTAAAAATTATCAATATTTTTTCCCCTAAATATATATTTATTTTCACTTTTTTAGAAGTAGTTATTAATAACTACCAAAAAAAACGCAAAATATGCATTCAGTTCTAATTTTAAAGTGATGAAAATATTATTTTTTGGAACCCCTTGATCATTTTTGTTCCTGAGGTGTTAACTTGCTACTCTTTTTTTTTATTTTATGACTTTTTTAATCCCAGATTTTTTTAAACAGATCCAATTTATAATAGTTTGAGAACTATAAAGAAAATTTCAAATAAATATCATGTTTGCAGAATAATGAGAAAAATCATAAATTGTTTTACTCTAAAGCAATAACATTACATTTATTCTATTACAAAAATATTTTTTTAGTTTTATTTTTTTTTTTATTATAATCTTTCTTTTTAATATTTTAAACTTTATTTTAATTATTTCTAAACATTAAAGATAAAAAAATCTATTAAAATTTATAAAAAAAATCATTATTAAACATCAACAAACAAATACTTATCAATATTATCAAGGTTATCGGCTGCCTGTGGCTACATGGCCGTTCTTGGGGGCACCTATAGGTGCGACGCCTATAACGCCAGTACCAGCAGGAGCGGCAGCAGCCACCGCTACTACCTTAGCACCAGCATCCGCCCCAATAGTATTAGCACCACGACCAGCAGCTCAAAGACGGAGGTATTTAAATGCTCTGAAATTTCTTTAAAAAGGATAATATAATTGAGAGGCTTAAAAGCACAATTCATTGAAATTAAAGAAAATTAACAATTTTCTACATACACTCGAAAAAAAACATAGTTAGTTATGATTAATTGTTTGTGCATTTTAATAAAAAACAAAAAGCTACTTATAACTATAAATTGGAATTTGTATAAAAATAAATGTTTGTGATTTGTATTTAATTTGAATACGTATTCTTTTTTATAAAAATTAAACAATTGAAATGGTGTGATATAATGGTTATGAGGATGAAATTTTAGTTTAGTTTAATTACTTTGATTTAATATAATAATAAATTATTTATAACTATATTTATATTTAACGGTATGTGCAAGTATTAATTCTATATAAATTTATTCTAATATTTAGGTATTTTAAATTTAATATTGTAAAAAAAATAACCAATGTTTTCTTATAATATGAAAATGTTTAATTGATAAATTTTAGTGCCAACAAAAAAAAAAAAAAAAAAAAAAAAGAGTTGTAGCATTTTTAACCTTTAAACAAAGTATTTTGTCCCTTCTACCCCTTCTTTAGTCCTTTATGATTTTTTATTAAACATTTTTCTTTTTAATATGAATTTTAATTTATTAAGATTTATTATTTTTATAAATTGAATACTATAAATTTTATGTTTTCATAAGAACTTTTAATTTAAAGCATGTTTTAGGCAATTTTTTATTTTTTTTTACAAAATAATTTTTTACTTATTTTGTTAAATGTCGAAATTTTTATTCTTTTTATATAATTCTTAAAGCATGTTTGTTTATACTCTTAAGTCTGTGTGTGTTTCAATATATCCTTTTTAGTATATTTATGACAAATTATGCTGGCCATAATATTTTTAATTGAATACTGCATTCATTAGCAAACATATTTAAATATACATATGTTTATACATATACATAAATATTTATGTTATTATATGTATATGAGTGCCTGTATATCTATAATTTCTTGTACAGTGAGTGAAAAAAATCTATTATCTATTATTTGAAGACATATTTATAAATAAAATGTAAAGATAATAATTTATACATACATCAAACGATGGTTAATCAAAATTTATTATAACCAGGGCAAGTTTTTATATGCACAAAAATAATTAAAATATGCGCTTGAAAAAGCACGAAAAAATGGTATAATATGCACAGAAATATGCAAAAATAGCATGAATATGTCTATAAAAACCAACGAATTTATGCATTCTTATATATTAATGTGTAGGAAATATGCACAAAAATGCATTTTTTAACTTCAATCTCAAATAGATTTCGATGTTTATAAAAATATAACTATTTTAATTTTAAGTATCATATTTGACGCTTCCGAATTTTTTTTTCTTTACAATATTTACAATGTACTCAAAATACTCACAAAAAAATTTTTAGAAATCATTTGATTGAACTCCAAAAAATCACCAAAAAATTGTGTTTTTGTTAAGAAAACTAACTTTTGTATCCATTATATGCAAATTTATGCAAAGATGTAAAATATAAGCATTTTTTGTGAAATTCTTTTGAAAAATGCAAATGCTTACTTTCCAAGCGATAAGCTTGAAAAACTTGCCCTGATTATAACCATATTTCGTAAATTTTTCCAAAAAATTAATATGAACGAAAAAATGATATTTTATATATAATTTGTTAGTAAATTTATGCTTTTTATTTCTACCTATTTATTTAATATATGAGTTATTTTTATCAAAATGACGATTTTATCCTTCTTTGTAGGTATTTTGAAGAATTAAAAATATGGGTATATTTATTTTTCTTTAGCTTTGGTTTGATGTACAAATCAATAATATTGGTGAGAAAAAAATTTTAAGATTTGTTTTAGGATTATCGACCTAAATGACAGTGTAGCATCCTGTTCCAATCATCGCACGTTGGTATAAAATGTGTCAAAAGTGTCGCTTAATTGAATTTTAAAATTTAAAGTTTTGTAATAAAGTTGGGTACCGAATAAAAGTAGACAAAATTATGTATCAATATCAATTAAAATATTTAAACTAGGTTGTGTTGCTTTCTTATAAGGAGCTGTCAAAGTTAAGAATTTTTTTACATTTTTTAAAAATAGTAAAATATTAAATTTTCATCAGATTTCAGTGTATTTATTTTAAATAAAAAGTCCTTTAAGGTATAAATTTAAAATAAAACCATCAACTTCAGATGTCTAAGTGTACTTTTCTTCAAGTATTTGAACATTATTTTTTATTCTAATATTTTTGTTATTTTTTTGAAAATTGTCCTAAAATACACTAATTTTCAACTTTCATGGAAGGCAATTAAAAATGTTACAGGATGTTTGTTCTGAAAATTTTCTGAAAAATAGTACATATTGTCTATTTTAATACTATGAAAAAAAACGTGCGCATATATAGCCCGATTTGAGAAAATAATTTTTTTTTTTTCATACAAAAAACAGCTTAAGTGTCAGACATTTTCTTTGCTTTATCAAAAGTTAAACAGTGGGGAAGAATAGAAATAAATCTGTAGCTTCTAATGGACTGATTGGATTTGCATGAAATTACACATAGGCATAGCAGAGGACAGTAGCATTTTGAGTTTAGAAGCGGAATTTAATATTTGCATAAGGAGCGGAATTATAGGGGTTCAAAATAGAGTGCTAGTGTAATGGAAAATGTTTAACCACTAGCGAATTTTTATTCCTTACCCGATTTCCAAGATTTTTTATCACCTTAAAGTCGTTGATAAATCCTTTAGAAAACATGTTTGCATGTACTACTTATCTTATATATTTTTCGAGTTATATACATTTAAAATTTCAAAAATCTAAATTTTTCAAGATCTTGGCTAAGATTTTTCCATACATAGCTAAATATTTTCAACCGATTTTATTATATTTTATGTAGTTGGTTAAAAAGCAAAATTATCTATCGAACAAAGAAAATTTTGAGTCATTATCTTTATTGAGTCAAAAGTTAAACAATTTTGAATTTGAAAGTTTGCAAAATTTAACAAACAGACAGACAGATGGACGGACATTAGAATTCTTTCAAGAATATCTTAAAATTCGAAAAATATTTCTTTTCTAGTTCTTGATTAATATGAAAACCAAATGAAAGTATTAAAATTTTTATATCACCTTTCCCTGAATTAAGTGGAATTTTCAACACATTTAACCCAAATGTATAGACGGACGGACGGACATTGTCATGCTGCCAAAAAATATTTTAGAATTCTAAAAATGCATTTGTTTACTAACAAATAAGTAGAAAAAATAGAAAGTGATCATCAAAATTTGGATATCACCTTTTCTTGAATTAAGCGAAATTTTCGTCCCATTTAACCCAAATGTATAGACGGAAGGACGGACATTACCATTCAGCCAAAAAAAAAACATCTTATAATTCTAAAAATACTTTTCTTTACTTACTAATAAATAGAAAAGTTAAACGTGATCATTAAAGCGTTGATACCACCCTTCTTTGAATAATGCATAATTTTCGACACATTTATTTAACTCTAATGTATAGACGGACGGACAGACATTACCGTTCTGCTAAAAAAAAAAATCTTAAAATTCTAAAACTTAATTTTTTTTAACTAATAATCAATAAAAAAATATAATGTGATCATTAAAATATTGATATCTCCTTTCCCTGAATTAAGCGCCATTTTCGACTTCTTTTACCCTAATGTGCAAGTTGTTATAAGTGATATCCTCTTTTGTAATTTTAGGTACGTTTAAATAATGGTCGCAAAAAGGAATTTAGGACCACCCTGCCATACATATTCACAAGTCCTTATCGGCACGCTTAAACACAGCTTTGTAACATAGCTGCTACTTCACGTACTCTTTTAAGTCAGTACACAACTTGTTTAAATTTATACACCTCAAAATCTTTTCTATATTCATTCCCTTTAGTTCCTCTAATTCTTAAAATAATAAGAAATCGAAATATTCCAGTTTATACTTTTTGACCGATATCTTTTACAAAAAATAATGTACATCAAAGAAATTTTGCACAAATAGTTCAAGGACCAAAAGCTCGGAAAAATGGGAGTGGTGCGCCCACTTTACCGCTCATCTCATATAAGGTGAAATTTTAAAATAGGTAGAGTCGGCCAAGATGAGTATAACATTCTTACTAGTTTTTTTTCCCACATTTGCTTTTCTATATTGCTAAGACTACCAAATGTCTATAACAATTTTCAGGCAAATATTTACAACAATTTAGCAGTAAAGAGAATTTTGGAATTGTGTCTCGACTCAAAACTGTCCAGTTATCGAACATTGATATTTACGCGAACATTGTAACAGCCATGAAGACATAGGTTTTCACCGTCATAATGTCGAAGTATTTAATAGAGTGAACGCATTATCTGATCATTAATATTCTCAGCACATGAAACGATTTAAAAATATTACAAATTGGCATAAAATAAAGCCACTAACTGCTATAAGAGTCGTTAAGACGAAGAGTAGGAATAATATGTAGATGTAGAACTTAGATCTGAAGATTTTCAGTACCCTTATGGCCCCAAAAAAGTGTTCCTAAGTAGGAGTTGGCTTAAAAACATAACTTTTTCTTACTTTTAAATTTATAAACTTATTTTTATTTTATTTTTTTATTTATTTATTTATTTATTTATTTATTTATTTATTTATTTATTTATTTATTTATTTATTTATTTATTTATTTAATTATTTATTTAATTAATTATTTATTTATTTATTTATTTATTTATTTATTTATTTATTTATTTATTTATTTATTTATTTATTTATTTATTTATTTATTTATTTATTTATTTATTTATTTATTTATTTATTTATTTATTTATTTATTTATTTATTTATTTATTTATTTATTTATTTATTTATTTATTTATTTATTTATTTATTTATTTATTTATTTATTTATTTATTTATTTATTTATTTATTTATTTATTTATTTATTTATTTATTTATTTATTTATTTATTTATTTATCTATTTATTTATTTATTAATTTATTTATTTATTATACAAATTATTAAATACAAAATATTAAAATTTTTCCTTAATTTATTATTTTGTCTATCATTGTATGTAAATTTATTATTGCATATGTTCCCTTTATCCTTTTTGGTACTTGTGTGAAGTATTGCACAAACCATCATAATAAATTAAACTGAGCTTTTTTTTTCAAACAAAAAGATCCTGAGTCATTATAAAATAATGATTACGTTGATACTCGTAATTAATATTCTGAAATTTTGTAAATGACAACCCTAATTATGATTAAATGAAAATTATTCAGGATAATGATAATGTTTGCAATTTGCAAGAAATACCCATTAAAGTTATTAGCGAATGCGTAAATTATGTTTACATTACCCAGCAAAAAAGAACCTAAAAAAGAGCTGGAAAAGTCATGAATTTAACATTATGTTGTCATTGAGAGGAAGTACTTAGTGGTGAAAAAGAGCTGAATAAGTTCTTTTTTTATCGCATACTTGTCATTGGTAGGATGTTCTTCTTTTATACTTCTAGTTTATTTCTTTTGAAGTACTATGTTTATAAATTTTTTTATATAATTTAATAGCCTTATTAAATTATATAAAAATGCTTAAAAAAATTGTTTCTTAGATATTATTAACCTTTTTTTCCGCTAAAAATTCATTTATTTTCACTTTTTTGGAAGTAATTATTAAGAACTTTCAAAAAAGTTTAAAATATGCACTTTGTTCTACTTGTTGCACTTTGATCTACTTTTGAAGTGGTGAAAATGTTCTTTTTTGGAAGCTCTTGATCGTTTCTTTGTTGGGTTTTTATTTACTTATAAGACCAAATTATAATGTTTGAAATATTGCGCCTAAAAGGGGCTTATAAAAGCTATTCCACTTTAAGATTTTATAGACTTACTTTATATGTAATTAATATTTTTTCAATTACAATTACAGTTATTGTAATTTAAAATTTCCAATTACAATGTAATTGGAAATAATTGTATTTCATTACATTTTTAAATCCTTTAAAAATAAATTGTATCGAAATGGTATTAAAAAAATTCTACATACGATTTTCATTTCCGGTAATTTTGTATATTTTTAACGCCATTCAATCTTTTTTTTTTTTAACTTATACGTTTCGAAGTTAATTAGTAATTGGAATTTTCAATTAAAATTACTTGTAATTGTAATTAGAACTTTTCAATTACAATTATATGTAATTGTAATTAGAACTTTTCAATTACAATTATATGTAATTGCAATTTAAAATTTTCAATTACAGTTAACTTGTAATTGTTATTGAAAATTCCAATTACAAATTACAGGTTAATTGTAATGGTGCATGTAGAAGATTACTTATAGTAATATTTACCCCCCAACCCTGCTAATTTGTATATTAATTTCATTTAATTAAATAAAGTTCTCTCTAAACAAATTACAATCCTTTACTTGTCAACAAACATTGATTTATTCACTTTTTTTATTATTATTTATTTATGTTTTTTTTTTTTTTTTTTTTTTTTTTGCGCTTCCTTTTGTTTGTTGCATTTTATAATTAAATTTTATTAAACCACCATAATTATTTAAAAATAAATTACATAATTAGTTATTCATAACTCAAATAATAAGAGACAAACATTTACTTTATCACTGATTAGTTTTTAATATGTTTAATTTATTACTACAACAAGTATCACTTATGAATTTAAATTATTTGTACAAAAAAATAGAATAAAAAATCGTAAAAAAAAGCAATAAATTCCATCATTAATTATACATAATTTGTATAAAGAAAAAACAATAGTTAACTTTTCATAAATTTTAATTATTAATATATATTATTGTGGTTGTTTTAGGGACATATTTAATGCATTTATACTAATTAGTTTTACTAAATAAAATATTTTATTCGTGTAGAATTATCGAGTTAATGCGATTTTAAACTAACTGGGCACTCACTACTTGCAACATTTTTTATATATAAATATTTTTGTCATTTATTGTAGTTTATGTTTCCATTGTTTTTCTTTTTTTTTCATTTAACTTAATACAAATTAATTTTTATTTAACTGTATTTTAAAAATCGTTTAAATAAATTGTGTTATTGTTATTTGAATACAAATTATTATTATTTTTTTCACATTAATGGAAAATAAATGTTTTTCGTTAATATTATTATTGTTATTATATTTTTAATACATAAATCTACACAAAATTAATATAAATGTTAGTTATTGCATTAATTTTAATTGGTATTCAAATAGTTGTGGTTTTAAAATCGATTAAAAGTTTATAATTGGGACAACAAGTGCATGTGGCAGATTTTTATTCTCTTAAATGAGGAAAATTTTTTGCATTTGAATTTGTTTAATAATTTCAATGGGAAAAAATTTTAAATTTATTAAATGCAACAAGGATATTTTAAAGTTTTGTGGATATATAATTACTTAAAATACAATTGACTTTAAAAGTTATTTAAACAATTTTATAAGGACCAAAAGAAGACAATTATTTTTATTAAAGGTCTCTTCATTATTTTACGGTATTTTTATATCGTTTTTTTTCTTACTTCGTTTGGAGTTTTTTCTGCTCGGTAATCTGGTATATATATTCGTTATCCCTAATTACAATGCTGATACTTAAATCGGAATATGCTGATTGGTAGTTCTAATAAAGCGTATATATTTTTTAAATATAATACAATATATTTTTTATATATTACAAAAGAAACAAATCTTAAAAATTTGGATTACCAAATACAAAAAATATATAGAATATTTTATTCGGCATGTCCTAATTTATATACCCACTATCTGAGTTTTTTGTCACACCGTTACACGTTGGGGTAAAATGCGTCAAAAGTACCGATTTATTGAATTTTAAAATTTAAAGTTTTGCAATAAAGTAGGGTACCGCATAAGATTTCCTTAATAAATCCCTTAGAAAACATGTTTGCATGTACTACTTATCTTATATATTTTTCGAGTTATATACATTTTAAATTTAAAAAATCTAAATTTTAAAGGTCTTGGTTAAGATTTTTCCATATATAGCCAAATATTTTCAACCGATTTTATTATATTTTATGTAGTTAGTTAAAAAGCAAAATTAGCTATCGAACAAAGAAAATTTTGAGTCATTATCTTTATTGAGTCAAAAGTTAAACGATTTTGAATTGGAAAGTTTGCAAAAATTAACAAACGGACGTACAGATGGACGGACATTAGAATTCTTTCAAGAAAATCTTAAAATTCGAAAAATATTTTTTCTACTTCTTGATTAACACAGAAAAAAGTCACCAATTAACAAATATATATGAAAATAATTCATTCAATTATAAACTTGTTTAAATTTGCACCTCTCACCAAAATGATTATATCAATTACTAAAAACTATAAAAAATACAAAACAGAAAAAAATTTCCAATTAATAAATTAATTAAATCCATCAAGTAGATGATTGAATGAATTAAAAATGTGTATAGGAAAAAAAATCATACCAAAATTTATTTTTTATTTTATTTTTTCTTGAACATATTTATTAAATTTTGATGAAAAATCAAACAACTGAGTTAATTGTAAAAAAGACGGTAATAATTTTTTCTGTGAATATGAAAACCAAATGAAAGTATTAAAATTTTTATATCACCTTTCCCTGAATTAAGTAGAATTTTTAACACATTTAACCCAAATGTATAGACGGACGGACATTGCCATGCTGCCAAAAAATATTTTTGAATTCTAAAAATACATTTGTTTACTAACTAATAAATAGAAAAAATAGAAAGTGATCATCAAAATATGAAAATGTCATTTTCGTCCCATTTAACCCAAATGTATAGAAATGTATATTCTAGAAATAAATTTGTTTATTGATCATTATAGTTTTGATACCACCCTTCTTTGAATAATGCATAATTTTCGACACATTTAACTCTAATGTATAGACGGACGGACAGACATTACCGTTCTGCTAAAAAAAAATATTTAAATTCTAAAACTGAATTTTTTTAACAAATAATCAATAAAAAAATAAAATGTGATCATTAAAATATTGATATCACCTTTCCCTGAATTAAGCGCCATTTTCGACCCATTTTACCCCAATGTGCAGCGATCGGAAATGGGTTAAGTAGGTATAATTGGGGTGATAAAACAGAGTTGAAATGACAGATTTAAAAAGTTTATTTTTTTACATAATTAATATTTTATAAAACATGTAATCATAGTTATTTGTGTAATAAATATCTGGCCAAATTTTAATAGAAGTTTTAGAACAAAAATATTGTTCAAACTAATTATCAGTGTTGCCAGGACTTGAGAAAAAAAGAAGCTAAATTGGGCTTTAAAAAAGGTCAGAAAAGGCTAAATGCCCCAAAAAATAAAGCCAGAAAAAAAGCTAATAAATTTTTTTATTTGAAAACGCATTTATTTTTTTTTTTTTTTTTCTCATTAGTTTTTGGTATTTCTTAATGATTTATTAGTGAATTTGTAAATATGACATAAATAATTCCTATCGGTAATAAAGTTTGTTAAAAAATAATAAAAGTATTCTTGTAGAATGAAGCGCCGCAGGCGAAAATTTTCGTTACGTATAAATAATTTCGTTTTTTTTTGTGCGGATTAATACACAAAAATGCTTAAATTGATGATTCTGTAAATATAAAGTTAGTAAATTTTTAGCCTTTTTAAAGCTATGATAAAAATTAAAAAAGGCTAGAAAAAAAGCTAGAAGCTAAAACGAAAATTTTGAGGCTAAAAGTAAAATAAAAAGGCTAGATTTAGCCTTAAAAAGGCTAAACCGGCAACACTGCTAATTATTATTTATTTTTTTTTTTTTTTTTGCCAACTGTTACTATAGAGTGTACCGTGGAAATGTTTTTCTGGGATTTTGATGTAAGAAGTCTCCTCAAACGATGCATCTTGATGAAGTATCCATTTTTCAATAGTCAATTTTTTTTCGTATGATGTACAAAAATTACAGTTTATAGATCAAAATTTTGGCGAAAATTTAAATATTTTTTCATGGCTCAAATTACACATTTTTTAATAAAAATTTCGGGATAAAACAGAAAACTTTCTTTGACAAAATGCTCTGGAACCGCGACTTGCAAGCACTGGTAAGGAACTGAAAATTTATTTTATGCGGTTTTTACGAAATTTCTTCCCACGGGACACTCTATTATACGCCCAGTTATTTCAATTAAAAATAAATTTCTTTTTTACCCTACACCACCATAGGTGGTTGGGGTATTATGCGTTTGTGCTGGTGTTTGTAACGCACAGAAAAACTTTCTGAGTCGAATTAACGATGTCCGTCCGTCCGTCTGTATGTCTGTCCATGTAAACTTTGTGAACAAAGTGCAGGTCGCAATTTTAAAGATATTTTGGTGAAATTTGGCACGAAATTGGTTATGATCGGTCCATTATTTCACCTAGCCCCAATACAAATGTCTTCACTGAATAACGATATAAATGCCTTAAATATAGCACTATTTCAATGAAATAGTGCTATCGGTGCAAAGGAGTTTTTTATAAGTGTCAATCTTTGTGCCAAATTTTATCAAGATCGGTCCATAATTGACCATAGCTCCCATATAAATCCCTCTCCCGAAAATCACTTTAACGTGCATAAATTCCAAACAAATGTCAGTAACAAGTTAATTTTTGACAAAAATAAGTTTTGTTTAAGTAGAAATTACAGTGGCAAATTTTATGACGTTCGGTCCATAATTTGTAATAGCTCCCATATAAACCCACTTTCGGGAATCACCCTAAAATGCATAAAATCATATAAATGTTAGTATCAACGTAATATTCTGTATTTGCATATTTTATTTTACACTTAGTAAAATGATGGTGTAGGCTATCATATGGTCGAGCTTGACCGACTATATCTTTCTATCTCGTTTTTTTTATACCCTACACCACCATAGATGGTTGGGGTATTATGCGTTTGTGCTGATGTTTGTAGTGCACAGAAAAAATCTTCGGACCACCACCTTAAAGTATACCGTTCGATTCAGAATCACTTTCTGCGTCGATTTAACGATGTACGTCCTTCTGGCTGGCTGTCTGTCCACGTAAACTTTGTGAACAAAGTACAGGTCGCAAATTTAAAGAAATATTGATGAAATTTGGCACGAATAATTATTTTGACACAGGGACAAAGCCTATTGAAATTGGTTATGATTGGTCTATTATTAGACTCCATACAAATGTCCTCCCGGAATAAAGGTTTAATGCTCACAAATACCTTAAATATAGCAATATTTTAATGAAATTTGATGCAAAGTGTTTTGTATAACTGTCAATCTTTGTGCTAAATTTCATCAAGATCGGTCCATAATTGGCCATAACTCTAATATAAACCCCTCTTCCTAAAATCACTTTGACGTGAATGAATCACATACAAATGTTAATAACAAGTTAATATAGGAATCACAGTGCCAAATTTTATGAGTTTCAGTCCATAATTTATAATAGCTCACATATGAACCCACTTTCGGGAATTACCCTAAAGCGCATAAATTCATATAAATATTAGCATTAATGTAATATTCTGTATTTGTATATTTTTTTTTACGCTTAGTAAAAGTATCGATCTTATAGAATTTTTATTGAATATAAATAATTATTATATAACAAGATTTAATTATATACATAATATAGAACCTAAAATAAGTAACTAAATGAGCATCCTTTTTATTATATGTGTTAATTATTATTATTATTTATTTATTTATTTATTTATTTTTTTTCTTATATATAGTTCAACATTTATTAAAAATCTTTATATGTGTTTGTCATATGTTTCTAATAGTGTGTTTTTAGTTTTAAGATAATATTAAATTATTAAATTGCTTATTAATTAGGCAAGCAAATTTTGGGCAAGATTTAATATTTACCTAGCAATATTATTTTTATTTTTCTAGCTTTAGAAACTTTTTTAACTAATCACTTCACAATCATATGTTCTTAAAACAATTCAACTCACTTTAAATAAAAGTATCCAAACTACTATTTTTATTAAAATTTTTCCAAAAATTGTATGAAAATATTTTCATATTTTATTTCGAAATAATAAAATTATTAGTTTCAAATAAAAGTTTTTTTTTTAATAAAAAAAAATAATATTGCTGGCAAATTTATTTATGGCAACTATTTTTGTTTAGTAGAATGTTTACTTTCAATTTAATTTTTTTGTTTATATTTATTAAATAAAATGTTGAGTTTTCAATGGACATTTTTATGTGTGTTTAAAATTAAGTACGTACATTACTTTCAATACATTAATTAAATGTATGAAATTTAATACATGTAAATATTTCTTTAAAAAAAAAATCATTGATTCAAAAAAAGTTTTAGCGAATAGGAAAAAAGTTATTAAAATCTACATATCATAATTATTTTAGAAGTTTTATATAATATAAATTTGAAAACAAATTAAATATACTATATAAAACTAACCGCATGCATTTTATGTTCTCTTTTTTTCTTTTCTTTCCGATTTTTTCTTGAATATCTATGACATTGTTTTTTGCAAATAAAATCAAACATTTTTAAACCTAAAAAAAACGCAACAACCAAAATAAAAAACTCAACACACTTGCAACAATACACTTGAAAACATACACACTTACTGAATATGTGGCCTAACCAAAAATAAATGAACAACAAAAAAAAATTAATTAAATTACCAAACAAATTAAATGTGTGTTTTAAAACTTTTATTATTGTGGTATGAATGAAAATGTTACGTTTTGAACTAAATTTTGTGATGATGTCTTTGTTTGTTGTTGTACAAAAAAAAAAAAAAAAAACATATAAAAATAAAAACAATTGCAATTTTGTCATACTTTTTAATATAAATAAATACAACACACACACAAATACACTTTCACACATTTAAATCTACCAACAAAAATAAACATATAACACCTGCATAACAACAATGTTTAAATGGTTGACAACGGAAACGGATATATAAACACAAATTTTTTGACAAATGTTGCAAACATTTTAATAAACAAAAAAAATAGCTGCTGTAGCCGCTGCTGCTATGCGCGGTGTGGCCATACAACGTGGACATGTCGGTGTCGTTGGTGCTCCCTTCAATCCAGCTTTAGCTGCTGCTGTAGCCGCTCAACAACAGCAACAACGTCATGCCGCTGCTGTGGCTGCCGTTGCTGCCCATCAACAACACCAACAGCAACAACAACACTTGGGTTTGCAACAAGCCCTTCAGGCTCAATCGTCGGCTGCCAATGCGGCTAATGCGGCCGCAGCAGCTGCTATGCAACAACCCAGTGCCCAGCAACAATTACAAACCCTCGCTCAAACAGCTACAGCACCAAATGCTGCTTCTTCAGCTGCTGCCGTAGCGTATGCAGCACGTCTTTCCACCGCTCCACAAGCTCAACCAACCGCTGCCTCAATGGCTGCGGCTGCCAATGCAGCAGCTGCTGCTAATGCTGCAGCAGCTGGTACCACATTGCATGGATATGCACCGTAAGTAAATTGTAAAAAAATTTAAAACTATTTGTAACATTTAAATGAACAACAGCAAAAAAAAAACATGCAAAAAGAAATGAAAGAAAATGTAAAGTTTTTGTTAAGCAATAAAGCAAAGGGGGAAGGAAAATAAAATTAAAAAAATAAATAAAGTACATTTAAAAGTTTAAAATCTTGTATGTTATTATACAAAGTTTAAATTAAAATTTGTAAAGTATATAAAGAAAATTGTGATTTATAATTGTTTTTGATTTCAGACTTTACTTTAATAAAGCGTTGAAGCATTTATATACCATTTACGGTCAATAGCAAGTGTTGCAAATGGCATGAATTTTTAGTGAAACTTGTAAAAAAAATTTAAAATACTTGTGGAATTTTTGGGAGTAAAGTATTTACTAAAAAGTGTGAGCATACAGTAATAAGCTATTCACAGCAAATTTTCTATTAAATTAGATTAAACAATATGTTTGATCCCAACTGATAATTCTCTAATGAGACAATGAGACATGCATAACTTTTGCAAAATAAACTTAATTCTGCGTTCTTAAAGATGATAAGATTTATAGTAGAGGTGTAGGCGAGTTTAAGTTTTGAACTTGGACCATATAGACCTACAGTAGGCGAGTCCACAAGGTCCCAAAGTTGGACACCTCGGATATAACATTTTTTAAAAACGATCCTGATTCCTTATATCTGAACTGATTTGAAAGATTTTTATATAGGAGGATTCTGCTAGCTGAGATCTACAGAAAACATCGTCGTATACATACCCAGCAAAAAAAGAACTAAAAAAAGCCATGATTTTAACATTGTGTTGTCATTGGAAGGAAGTACTTAGTGGTGAAAAAGAGCTGCTGAAGTTCTTTTTTTAACCCATGGTTGTCATTGGTAGGATGTTCTTCTTTTATACTTCTTTTTCATTCCTTTTGAAGTACTTCTCTTAAAACTATGTTTATACAATTTTTTAATAAAATTCTGTTTTTGCCTTATGCCTTATGCTTAAAAATTTATAAAATTTAAATTTTGTTAGAAATTATTACCATTTTTTTCCGCTAAAAATTCATTTATTTTCACTTTTTTGGAAGTAATTATTAAGAACTTCCAAAAATGTTTAAAATATGCACTTTGTTCTACTTTTGAAGTTGTGAAAATATTCTTTTTTGGAAGAACTTCATCGTTTTTTGCTGGGGTATGCAAAGATTAAAATTTTTACTTTTTAGCCTACCTTGGTGAAGTTTTCTCGCTACAGCGGGTCCAACTTTCACCCGATTTTTTTTTTTTAAATTTTTTTTTTTTTTCTTTTTATTTCATTAACAACAAATAGAAAAATTGTGCAAGGAAAGAATTTTGAAAAAAATATTTACGGAGTCAAAAGTTACAGGCGTTTAAAGTTGAACATTGAAAAAATTAGATTTTTTCCCTTTTTTTGCCAAAAAAGTGGTCATGTTCTTTTTCTGTTATATAAAAATTTTCTTAAGTAACATGTATACTATTTATATTTTTCTGAAAGATAACTAAACACAAAATACTTTAAAGGAAAAAAACTTTTTAAAATTGATTTTTGAGTGTTTTTAATTTTTTTGTAATAGACATTTTTGCTCCCCAATATCGGTTGGAAAGATTTAGCAAAAAAAGTAAAAAATCCCATTTTTAGAAATTTTTTAAAGTTTTTTTCTTGGGAATTAGGCATCAAAAAATCTACTTTGGAGTAAAAAAACATCATTAAAAACTATTAACTAATAAGAATTTTATTGTATAATTAAAAATGAAAAATATGCAACAAATCCATCCTTTCTTAGTGTTTTTTGCAAAAAGTCTTCAACAAATTTTCGTATTGTAAAACAGCCGTTCCGAAGTTCCATAATTATTTCCATTGCATTTTTTGAATCGCACACTGTGCGTCGCTTAGAAGCTTCAGAAAGCTGTGGAAAGAAAAAAAATACTTAGAAAACTTTATATAAATCTGGCTCCATCAAGATTTGTTGGACGAATAATTTAATAAGTAGGGCGAATTTAAATTTTCATCTACGAGCTTTAGAAAGCTCTGTAAAGGGAGAACAGGCTTAGGAAAATGTATGTTTACAGATATCACTGCTTCCTGAAAGAAATTTCAAAATCTAGCTCCATTTAGATTTGTAAGACGATTAGTATTATACCTCGTCTGAGAGCTTTAGAAAACTCTGGAAATAGAAAAATGCTTAGAAAATTATATATAAATCCAAGAGTTTCCGCTCCTTGATTGAAATTTAAAAATGTGGCTCCGATTCACAATGGAATTTTATGTTATCGGCTTTTTGACTCCGTCCGTTTACAATTTATGAACATAAGGAATCGAATACATAATGTTATTTAATATTTCAACACTCATATGTTGTAAAATTGATAACAATGGGGTATTTGTTCCTCTATTTTAATTTGAGCATACAGTGTACAATTTAAACAAATTATAAGCTATTGACACTGAATGGTGACACGTTTTACACTTATGTTTTCGATATTCCTCTTGTGGGTACTTCACGTCATGCTAACTTAAAAAGCTCTCAACTGTTAGCCTTCTAAATTTTAAACCTTTCAGTCTTAAAGTCCATTTTGTTCTCTTAAGGTTTAGGATCGAAAACGTTCTTCCTATATAACTTTTCCGTCTTCTAATTTTTGCACCCTACACCACCATAGGTGGTTGGGGTATTATGCGTTTGTAACGCATAGAAAAAGTTATCTAACACACACAATCGACTCAGAATCACTTTTTAAATCGTTCTAACGATGTTCGTCCGTCCGTCTGGCTGGCTGGACGGCTATCTATCCATGTAAAGCTTGTACACAAAGTACAGGTTGCAATTTTGAAGATAATTTGATGAAATTTGCACAAGGACGAAGCCTACTGAATTTGATCATGATCGGCCCATAATTTCACCTGGCCTCCATATAAATATCCCCCCGAAATAGAGTTTTAACACTCATAATTGGCCATAACTCCCATATAATTCACAATTTCAAGAATCTTCCAAAAGTGCATAAATACATGTGAATGTTAGTATCGATGTTATTTCTGTTTTGGTATGTTTTATTTTACACTTAATACAAGTATCGGTCCCTGTCCGAATATTGGTACACATAGACAATGGTGTAGGGTATCATATGATCGGGCTTAACCGACTATATTTTTTTTCTCGGTTTTATAATAAATAAGATTAGATAGCAACTTGCTTGGATTAAATCAAATAAATCAGCAAAGTTTTATGTGACAATATAAATGGTTTTAGTTTGAAGTCTGAGATCAAATAATTATTCGTAATATTTATTTATGCAGCAGATATTTACTATTTATAAATTCATTACAATAATGTTTAACAATAAATAAGACCAATTTAAATATTAGATAAATGTTTATGTTCACTTTTAGATTAAACAATTTATCATAATAATTGCTTAAAAACTTTACATTTTCTTCGTTACTAACAATATTTTTTAGTTTGTAGTTTGCTTTACTAATCCTTATTTGTTTTGTAGTCTTAAAAAAGAAATGTTTTTGGGTTCTTTATTTTTCAATGTAATTTAATATTTAGCACATTTTCAATGCTAAAAAAAATAACCATTAATTTTTTTCTCTCAAATATTATTGCATTTAAACAAAATTTAATAATAGCTTTTTGTTATAAAAAAAAATTAAAAAATAAACATTACAAGTAAATTTAGTTTGGTTATTGAAAACGAACATAAAAAATAATATTTTTAAAAAAGGTTTTTGTGTGTATGTGTGTTTTTTCTATCAGAAAGCATGTTTGGTAAACGAATTTTTGAATTTTACAAAAAAAGAAGGGGTTTTAGAACTACGTATTGTTACATATTGTCACTAAAGCTCACCGGCCCCTTTTTTAAAAAAACAAAAACTTATAACACCCATATAATAAATCAATAATAATTTCGTATATACATATGAATATAAAAAAACAACAACTTTATTTAGCTTAGCTACAAACCATACAATTATATCAACATTGTACTAAAGCATCTTTTTAGGCTTAAACTATTAATAAATAATTTTACATATCTACTCGTACATACAAAACATATCTACTACATAAATACTTTATTGATTGATTGATAATGATAATGACAATTATATTGTTTTTGTAAATAGCTGTAATATTGTCTTTTTATTATTTTTTATTTAATTTTCTCTCTTACTATTGGAAACAGAAGCAGTTAATTGTGTGTGTGTAAAAAAAGTTTCAATTATTTTTCTTGGGGACCCACCGTATGCATGTTAAATTTTCTCGCTCTTTCTATGATTTAAATTAAGCAAACAACAAAAACAATACAAATTATTAAAAAAAAATATTATGAATTTTCTTTAAAATTAAATTTAAAAAACTGAATATGAATGATGGCCTTTTTGTTTGTGTATAAAGTATAAGAAAAATATAATTTCTTAAGCAAATTAAAATTTATTTTGGTTTTTGTTTTCTGTTTTGAACAAAAAATATCTTGCATACTTTTAGGCGCATGTCAGTGTATGTTTATAAACAACAAATATTTTGTTTTTATATTTATTTATTCTCTTCATTTGTTTTTGTAAATTTTGTGTTATTTACTTTTTTGTTTTATATATATTTTTTACTGTGGTTTAAAGGTTTTTTTCCTTAATTTGTTTCTATATTTTTTGAATTACTTTTATCAAATTATTATTTCAATTTGAAGCCTTTAATATTTAAATACATTAAAGTCAATATATCAATTAAGTTTAAACTGCTAATCCGTCGAAAGTGCAACATAAATCAAAAAAAAAATCGAAATAAAGGCCCCATGTTCGATTTTAAATAAATCATGCTCATGCCTCAGCCGCTACGCTCAAGTTCGCATTGCAAAAAAATGCTTTACAAAAGCATTAAACTATTTAAGTTATATTTTTAAAGTTTATTTAAATTTTTTGTATTTATTTTTTTATAATAAATAAATATTGAGAATTGTGTGAGTTGCTTAAAGAGGAAATGTTATGAGGGAAAAGAACGGAGAGTGAGAGGAGCTAATGGAATGACTAAATTAAACTAATTTGGAACGTTATTAAAAAAAGGTATATATATATGTATATCGTCCATTCCATGAAAGATTTAAAAAAAATGCCAATTTTTTATGGAGGGTCATCCGATTTTGTTCATATTTGATACGCATATAATCTATATAATCTATCATTTAAATATCTCCATTTTTTTTTGAATTTTAAAAATTCGCGAATTTATTCACGATTTTGATTTTCCGAAAAAGTTGTTAACGGATTTTAATGACTTATGAACTCGTGGACTTTTTTTGGTAGCCCTTCTATTAGAGATTTGACAGTTGTTTCAGTCACTTCTTTGGAACAGTTTGCCCATCTTCTTTTAAAATCTTCGATATATCTTTAATCTTTAATTTTCGTGCTTTTCAATTATTTTTTTCACAAAAGCCCAATATCTTTCCACTGGTCTTAGCTCCGGACAATTTTGAGGATTGATCTCTCTTGGTAAAACATAATTTCGGTGCCTTTTTTTGGCTTCTAAATTTTTTGCAGCATTCCTGTCTGGGAGTTTTTGGACTTGGTGTGCATTGACTTTAACTTTTCGTACCAAATAGTCAGAGCACTAAGCTAACAGGGCTGCTTTTCCACCAAATGTGTTGGAGCTCTTTTCAATATGATTTAAATTTTCTTGACCTTCCCAATATCATGTGGACCTTTTTTCTTCTCGAATTAGGTTTCCTATCAATGAAAACAGTTTAAGGGCAGATCTTTAATTCTTTGGCCAATTTTTATTTTTGAAAATATTCAATAATTTTAGCACATACTTCTATATCATTGCACAGTGGGGCAGAATCTAAATTTTTTGGAAATAAATCTATAACTTCTGATCGGCTGGTTGGATTTGTATGAAATTTGGTATAGACATAGCAGAGGAGTGTATAATGCTAAGTTTGGAAGGGGAATCGAACCGATCCCTCAGGGGCGGAGCAAAAGGGGCTCAAAGTTGGGTACCTCTGACATACAAAATTTTTAATTGCTTGCCAAATTTTTGTTCCTCGTCCAATGCCACTATGCCACTTTAAAGTGGCATAGTGGCATATTGTGGATGTGAAAAAGCTATAATAACATAAATAATTTGTTCCCGTAGCCAATGTTTGAATGTGTGTTTGTGCAAAAATACACAAAAAAATGGAATTTTCTGTGACTTAATAAACTTTAAATATCTTAATGAAATTTTCGGTGGATGTAGACTCTATTGTATAAAATGAGAAAGTGAAAAAAAACTTTAACATTTATGTAAAAGGAATCCCACAATTCACATTTTTGGCTATAAAATCCACATTTTTCCGAAGTCCCGTAGATTTTGATTGAAAACTTTTAACAACATATTTCAGATTCTTAAACTGTATTCCGATTGCCGATTCGTGCTTTGGGATTTGAGAAAATATAGACTAAAGTCAAAACTTTCATATAAAATGGGTCGAATTTGGGATAGTGTGTACCTTGACCATTTGAGTTATTGGGCTTGCTTTTTATTTTAAAGTCTTCTCTGTGAAGATACCTTTCAGAAAAGTATAAAATTATTATATGTTGTTAAAGAAAATTTTACTTTAGAGCAAAAAGAGTAAAGATACTTTTTCGGCAAAAAAAACACAAAAAGTTGAAATTTTTGCAATTTTCAAATTCAAAATCGTTTATTTTTGGACTCGGTAAAGATATTGACTTTAAATTTATTTTATTCAATAAATAATTTTGTTCTTTAATTAGCTAAAGAAAAAACAAATGAAATCGGTCGGAAACACTAGGATATATATGAAAAAAAAACTGGACCAAGAACATGCAAAATTGAGGTACTTAAAAATTCAAATGCAAATAACTCAAAAACCTTAAGAGATAAATAGAACATGCAAGCATGTTTTTTGTAAGTCTTATCAGTGCCTACAATAGTGTATAAAAATATTTGAAATTGGACGAGAGACAAAAATTTGGCAACTTTGAGCCCCTTTAGCTCCGCCCCTAAAGAGTCGGTTCGGTCCACATTCCAAACTTAACATTATACACTCCTCTGCTATGTCTATACAAAATTTCATGCAAATCCAACGATTAGAAGTTACAGATTTATTTCCAAAAAATTTCGATTCTGCCCCACTGTGCATTGTATACTGCGTGTACGTCATTTTTAGATTTATATGGAACTGTTTCCACTGATCTGCTCTACTTGAACCCCTGCATTTCTTTTGGTTATCTATAGTGTGTTCCATGTTTTTTAGCATCAACAAAATTTAGAGAAATACATCAAAAAGCCCTCAGGGTCTTATGAATTCCTTTTCCAGATTAAGGTATAAAATCTACCTATCACTTCCCTGCCTTTTTGTCGTTATGATTCTATCCGGTCCCTCTGTTAATTCAAAGATGTCCCAAGGCATCCTGAACCGTTAAAGGGTTAAATTGTAGAAAATTTATAAATTTTTTACCATAACAACGTGATGGTTTCTGAAAGTCACAAACCATTTTCGTATTCAGGGACCGCAAGTCTCTCAAATTTCGTAAAATAAAAAGAAACAAAAATTTACTGTCATATTGGTTCCGACATTTTGAATTTTTTATTTTTTTGTTTTTTACAGAATCGCAATCGGCATTCTAAACCAGCTTATAAGTGATTTTTATTTTCTACGTAAATTCAGGGATCGTGGCACAGTGTGACTTCAAAGCAGAACTTAAAACAGCTTTCTTACAAAATCATTCTCAATATTCCGCTTTAAAAGCTAAATAATTAGCTTAAATTTGTATATCCTTCATCACAAGTGTAAATAGTATATAAGTTTGTCATTCCGTATGTAATTTCCACAATTTTCGTGGGAGAGCAAAAAAGTTGATATTTTCAGGATCCTTGTAAAAAATGATCGGTCCGTGTGTCGGTTAAAATGTCGTTTATGAAGCCCACCGATAACTGCCATATATAATATATATCAAACGATCAGAAACCCTTTCCAGAATTTTGCTATTGAAATTCAGCAAGATCGGTTTATAAATGGCGGAGATATACTTAAAAGAACGGTTTTCGAGTTTCTAAAGCCTCCGATATTATGAAATAACTCCCAAAGGATATAAGTCTCAATAAATAACTCACATTGAAATTAGAATAAACTCCCAAATCAAAAAAAAAAAACAAGCTAGGATATTATATTCGGCTTGGTGTTAGGAAGGTATCAACCCTCGATCTATATGTACAAAATTTCGTTGTCGTACATGATCTGGTTTAGGAGATATCAGCAGAAAAGTAGGAAATTAAACTACAACGGGTACCCTGTGTTTCTAGTATTTGACCCATAACTTTTTTATTTATTATTTATTCTTCTAGTTGGTCCCGTTCGAGCCCTATTCTACAGACGGACGGACCTAACTAGATTGACTGAGAATCTAACCAGGACCCAGGAAATATATACTTTATGGGATCTTAAATGATTTTTACGACATGTTACACACGGAATAACGAAATCATCATACCCCATATTTTTGATGGTGGGTATAAAAGAAATGAAATAACTTCCAAGGGATAAATGAAATAATTCCCCACAATTGGGAATAAGTCCCAAAATAAATGAAATAAGTCCTCACACAAATGAAATAATTCCCAATTTAGACACGTTTAAGGCCCGTTATTATAACTTTCCAATAACTAAAGTTAGGATGTTATCGTTCACTTTAACTGTTTTTGGTTGTTATAAGTATAAGTTAAGCCATAAGTGACCAATAAGCTAAAGGTAAGAACATCTGACCACTAACTTTTATCAGACGGTTTATGTATTCAGAGCTGCCATATTTTCTGCTTTATAAAAGAAATAAATAAAATTATATTTATTCCGCTGTAGTTTTTAGTAATTTGTCTGTCTATATTTATTTTTGCTCTGGAGTTGTCTTTTAGTTAACTTAAACTCATTTATTTTAAAAATGTCTTTGTTTTTTATATGTTTATATTTCCGTTAGTGGCAGTTACATTCAAATAGTACATGTTGCCACTACGTTAAGTGGCCAAAAGTAATCGGTTTTCGCTTTAATATTGCCGTATTATCAAAATTATAAAATTTACCTTAAAACCAAGTTGTAATTACCAAAAGTTGTAATTACCAAAAGTAGATAAAGCTAACTTTATCGTTCACTTTAGTTTATCTTACCTTTAACTATCTGATACCTTATAGGTAGGTTATAGCGAAACTAGTTTTTCTTAAAATAGAAATTGAACAAAAAACACCAAAACACATAATTGAAATTTTTCATGAAATCTTACATCGGTCATATAAAACAATTGCTAGGAAGGCAGTTGTGTCAAAAAATACAGTTTTTTGGGTCATAATATTATACAAAGAAGTCATGGTCACTGAATGAAAATCTGGTAGTGGAAGAAAAATAGTATCTTCAGGCTGTAGGGCTCAGACAAAATAGAAAGAATTTTCAGAGAAATTCCCCTCATCTCTGGAAGAAAAGTGCCTCAAAAAGTTGATTGCTTTGAATTTTGATTAGAAAAGTTGAAAGGAAATCTAGCCTGAAGACACATAAAGTACAAAAAAAATCCTAATAGAAACGCAAAACAAGAATTTAAGGTTAAAAAATAACGTGAAAGTTCTTCAGGCGAATTTTTCCATAATTATAATCAGGGTATAACTTTTTTCAACTTCCTGGCCAGGAATTTTATGTTGCAGATGCTAGAGAGAATATGGCAGAAAAATATCGCGTATCAAAAAAATCAAAATTCCCAAGAATGATCTTGTTTTGGAAAGCCATATGCATATGCGGAAAAAAGCACTTCATTTATAAAAAATGGTTCCATTAATACAGAAATATACGTGAATGAGAGACTTTGGAAATGATATCTAACTTTCCTAAGAAAATACAGTGTATCCACTTTTTTATGGCGTGTTCTCGCTTCTTCTCATTACAGCAACAAAACAATGGAGTGATAATAAAGAAATTGTTAGTGTTTGTACCGAAAGAGGCTAATCCATCTAATTGTCCGGAACTTCGAGCAATTGAAAGATATTGGGCTCTAGTATAAAATAATTTAAAGAACATTAAAAGATCAGCTTAAAATAAAGCAGAGTTTAAAAATAAGTAGACTTATTTGAGAAGAAAAGTGACTGAAATACAATAAAACCTTTAATTGGAAGAATTTTGGAAAATATCAGATATTTCCTTAAAAACCAACAGGAAATAATTTATTCTTTTATGTTTAGAAATTGAACATAACAGTCATTAATAAAAATATAATTTAAACAAAATTCACCTATTAGTTTAGTTTCTATAAGCAGATTTGTATGCATGGATTTGTTCGTGCGCAGTCCTTAATATAATTAATAAGTTTTAGTTTCATAGTTGCGTGAGCTGGTTTTTTATATACCATTTTTGATTTCTTTAAGCCCTTGTTTATGCTACAGATTTTTATTTTTATATAGATCGGTTATAAATATTTTTATAAAATTTCGTTTTTATAAATCAACCAGATTCGTTCATAAACAACCGAGTTATGGTCCAAAAACTAAAACAAATATTTAATAATATAAATACACATACAAATATTTATATTAAGCATTATAATGACTACTAGTGATGTGGGTTTTTTGTCTAAGCAAGCAGTTTAGTTAGCAACATGAAAAAATGAGGGGTATATTGATTATATCGTTCCGTGTGTAACATGTCGAAGGAATCATTTAAAACCCTGGTGAGATTCTGAGTCGATCTAGCTATGTCCGTCCGCCTGTTGAAAGCAGGATAGGGGTCGAACGGGACAACGTAGCGGGACGAAAATTGGCTTAAACATTTATCTTATATAAGGTTTATTTGGTATTGAAAATGGGCAATAAACATTTTTTTTAAATGAATATGCAAATTTTAAAATTATCATTACCAACAGCTCTATCTCACACTCTCCTTCGATTCTACGTTAGGTTATATACATGGGTACATATACCAACAATAAATCGTATCATTTAATAAGTTTATTTTATAATAAAGTTTTAAGAAAACATAACAAAATTACCTTTCAAGTTTAGTAATTTAAGCCGTAATCAATCCCTTTTTAAAAATGAGTGAATGTGACATAATGAATGAATGTGTGATAAAACAAATTCCATAACAAATGCAGGTTTATAATTTTAAGAAATTTCTTTACCAGCTAAAAATAAACCATACAATATGTTCAAATTAAAAGAAAAAGCTCAAAAAGAAATTATAAATTAATTAAATGAATTTTGCTTTTAAGAACTCAGATCATTTTAGACTTTTTTTGTGTCTACAAAATGTTTAACGTTAAGTTAAAAGAAGTTTATGATGAGTAAAATCAACAAAACAAACTATTTCTTTTTTTTCTCTCTCTCCTGAACTTTTTCGCAGTGTTTACTTTGATCCATACTTAGCAGCCGCTGCAGCTCAAGCTGATCCCAATTTACGTTTTCAGGTAAGACAGATAATTTTGTAAAATATTTATAAAAGAAAATTATCAAATAGTGTTTTTTTTTTTTTAATCATTAATAAGGGCTAAGTCTAGTTTAATTTTTTTTAAATTTAAGTTAATTTTAAGAAAATTTTATATATGTCTATTAAATATTTTAAATTAAATTTAAATGAATGAAAGAAGAAGAAAAAAACTAAAAATAACATTTTGCAGGCAGCGAAACCGGTCACAGAAGTTCCAGCAGCACAGCCAGCCGCAATTATAAATGTAATCATTGTTTTATATTTATATAAAATTTATAAAAAAAAATTCATATAATAATTATTTAATTAACTAAATATATTTATTTAAAATATTTTATTTCTGTTTGTTTGTAACAACTATTTTATTACTTAATTTTATTCACTTCTTTGGTCCCCTTGAGTATGCTTCATTTTTTGATTACTTATTTTATTCTGTTTTTCTTTTTCCCTGATTTTTCTTTTAACATAATATATTTTTCTTGATATTTAGACTTGTATAAAACCTAGTTTTTGTTAGTAATATTTATAGTTTTTTTTATTTATTAATTAATGGTGTTTAATTTTTTTAACTAATAATTTTTCCCCGGTTGGACTTTGTTTTTTATTTACTATTTTTTTTTTTTTTTGTTTCGATTATATTTGTTCTTTATATATTCTATATTATATATAATTTTTTATCTCTCATGCTCTATGGTAATCTTAATGTCAAACACGTACATTAATAATAAATTTATTTATTTAATTAATTAATTATTTTTTAATTTTGAAAAAAAAAATAAATAATTAATATTTGTTGTTATCTTATTAGTTTTAAACATCTATTAATATAAATCAATTATTATGCGTCAATTGATTTTAGTTTATTTTTTAACCTGGTTTTCCTGGCTTATTTAAAAAAAATGTTAACAACAAAACATATGTATTTTTGTATATTATTAAAAAAAAAAAATCAAAACATATATCATTTTAATGCTCACTTTCACTGTGAACACTACAATCATTTATCTATTCATTTAACACTATATCAACTGAATTATGGGTTTATTGGAATTAAAAAAGCACAATAATATCGGGACTTCAAATTTACTAAATTTTTAAATTTTAACTTGGTACATATTAGAATTAGCATGTTTACACCAACGGAAAAAAACACAAAAATACTTAATATAGCAACTAAAGAAACATGCACGTCAGACTAAAAAAATATAATTAAATAAACATGGTCACTTCAGATTTTGAATTTATTAAACTAGTTTTGATTATAAAAAGCATCTGTAAAAGTTACTTTCAAACTGTAGTCACCAATAGACCATCTAAGAAATTAATATCTCAAGGTGTGCAAGAAAAAATGCATATATAAAATTTTCTAAATAACTTCTGACTGATGATAAATGAAAAAGTCACAATTAAATTGGAAAATAAATTCACATTATTAAAATTTTTGAAATTAGATTTATGGAAAATTACGAAAAATTTTAAGGCAAAAAATTTTCAAAGAAAGTAACGATTTAGAGATAATCTTGTACAGTTGAAAATAAATTTTCTAAAAAAATGTATCGATAATTTTCTAAAAAAAAATCGATAATTTTCTATATAAATAAGGTTTATCGTAAATTTTCTATATAAATAAAGTTTATCGTAAATTTTCTAGAGAAATAAAATTTATCCTAAATTTTTTATTGAAATAAAATTTATCGTAAATTTGCTACATAAATAAAATTTATCGTAAATTAATTGTAAATTTTCTATAGAAATAAAATTTATCGTAAATTTTCTATAGAAATAAAATTGATCATACATTTTTTATTGAAATAAAATTTCATTCTATAGAATGAAATTTATTATAAATTTGCTACAGAAATAAAATTTATAGTAAATTTTCTATAGAAATAAAATTGATCATAAATTTTTTATTGAAATAAAATTTCATTTTATAGAATGAAATTTATCGAAATGAAATTTATTGTAAATTTGCTACAGAAATAAAATTTATTGTAAATTTTCTATAGAAAATTGATTGTAAATTTTCTATAGAAATGAAATTTATCGTTTTCTACAGAAATAAAATTTATCCCAAATTTTCATAGAAATTAAATTTATCGTAAATTTTCTATAGAAATAAAATTTATCGTAAATTTGCTACAGAAATAAAATTTATCGTAAATTTGCTACAGAAATAAAATTTATCGTAAATTTGCTACAGAAATAAAATTTATCGTAAATTTTCTATAGAAATAAAATTTATCGTAAATTTTTTATTGAAATAAAATTTCATTCTATAGAAATGAAATTTATCGTAAATTTTCTACAGAAATAAAATTTATCATAAATTTTCTATAGAAATAAAATTTATCGATCGTATTGATCGTTAATTGTGTAATAAACATAATCTTGATAGTAAATTTTCTATAGAAATGAAATTTATCGTAAATTTTCTATAGAAATAAAATTTATCGTAAAATTTGTACAGAAAAAAAATGTATCCCAAATTTTCTATAGAAATAAAATTTATCGTAAATTTTATATAGAAATAAAATTGATCGTAAATTTGCTATAGAAATAAAATTTATCGAAAATTTTTTAAGAGAATAAAATTTGTCGAAAATTTTCTACGAAATTAAAATTTATCCAAAATTTTCTACAAAACTAAAAATTATCAAAATTTTTTACGAAAATGAAATTTATCGATATATATTATGGAAGTAATATTTATCAAATATTTTCGGTACAGAAAATATATGAAATATTCCGTTTTATTTTGAACTGCTTTAGAGCTAGTTTTTTTACTTATTAGTTAACTTTGGTTTAACTTGTTGTTAAATAATCCACAAACAAATTGCAACAAACATTAACTAACAATTTTGTTTTTCAGTGGTAGATTAAAACTGTCAAATTTGCCAGCATTTCCACACTGAATTTGGAAAACAGAGGTGATATTTTGTTAAATATATGGCAATGCTTTAAATTTAATAAAAAAAGCAAACAAAATATAATAAAAAGTAAAATTTATGCACTTAATTTAATTTATTTTTATAATATTTTATAAAATGTGACATTTTTCATTATATTTTTATATTTGTTTTCATATTAAGCTGTTTATGTTAGACATTACTAAATTGGGTTTAACTGGCCTAACCTAACCTAACCTATGTTATATACCAGATAATCTATTATTGAAAAACACCATTAATGGCTTAAACTACGTTTTACTGATAAATGTATAATCGACAATGTATAATCGAAAACTAGCCCTTAATGGAATTAAATGTTTTTTTCCGGCCCGAAGTTTTTTTAATGTAATTTTTTTAGTTTATCTATTGATTGAAAATAAAACTATAATAATCAATTTCAACTATAAAAAACACTTTCTTGGACTTCTTGGACTTTTTAAAAATCTATAGATCCTTTTTGATACTCATAGTTCTTGGAATTAAAGATTATCAACGATTTAAAGCTTTTTTAAATTTTTCGGTTTAAAAAATTTCATCAATTCATGATATAACATCACCAAATATATATATTTCATCGAAATATAAATATTTTTAGATACATTTCTAATGCCAATTATCTCTAATTTTGATTTTAAATTTATTTTAAATTTTAATATAGTTTTACTTGAATACACCCCATATTTCGGTTTATATAGTGTTAATTGTATTGCAATATAAATAACATTTTATTGTGCATTTTATTAAAAAAAAACATTTTGTTCTTTTTTCATTTAATTCACTTCAGTATATTTTAGCAACAAAATTTCTTTTTGTCATACGCATTTATTGCTACTTCGTACACTTTGCAAAAAATTCTGTTCAGGATTCTTTTTTTTTTTATTTTGAAAAATATTTGTGTATACAGGCAAACATTTTTAGTTTCTTTACAAATTGTAAAAGTTTTTCTTTCATTATTATTTTCCAAAGAATTGTAACTATTTCATTTTAAAGCATGATGTTGATTTTTCATTTTTTTTTTTTTTTTATTTTCATCATTCACTCCGCAATTTTTTTTTTTATTTTTTAAGATTTTCTTTAACAAAGTTTTTATTTCATTTTTTTTTTTTTTCTTTTTCTATACAATATTTTTAACCAATTTATTTCATGCAAATATGACGATAGTTTTATTTTTTGACTTTCGCCTTTTTTCTGTGCTTTCCTTTGAAAGGAGAAACTTTCATTGGAAATTGTGATGAATTTTAAATGACCTTTTTTGTAGAGTTAAAGGAATGAATAGAAAACAGGAATGCATTTTAAGTTGAAGAGCTATTTTAATATTAATTTGTATTTAATGGTCAGATTAGGGAATGAAAGTATTGGGAGATACGATAGATACACAATGAATAGATTTTTTATGCAGGAAACATTACTAGCTTAAAGTTGCTAATTTTAAAATAAAATCATCGACGAAAATTTTAGTTTTTTAAAGTTCTTCAACTTACTATATGTAGATTTAAAATTATCTAATAAACTTAGAAATTTCATTAATCAATAAAATGTTAATTAAGGAGTGAGATCGAAAAATTCTTAACATACATAATATTCAATAACTTGGAAACGGTTCATCTTAGAGTTTTCATTATTTTTTTAATCATTTGATAATTTAGCACACATCACAGAAATATATAATTTTTATGATTCTAACCACTAATTATAAAATTGTGGACCATTTTTGAAAACCCTTTCTTTGGAGATTTGATAGTTGCTTCAATCACTTTTTTGGAACAGTGTGCACATCTTCTGTTAAAATCTTTGGTATTTTGGGACACCTTTTTTGTGCTCTTCAATTCACTTTTCACAAGAGCTCAATATCTCTCCACTGGTCTAAGCTATGGACAATTTTGAAAATTGACCTCTCTTGGTACTAAAACTATGTTATTGATTTGGTACTACTGTAGAGCTTTCTTACTGTAGTGACATGATACCAAATGGGTCCAAAAATATGTGGACACGTTGTGCTTTCTTAAGAAAAGAAGAAGTCTTTTTTGCAAATATTCCTTTATGCATATTTTGGTATTTATAGATCCGAATGTATCAAATGACTTTTTTGTTTTACCGCAACTGCAAAAAGCTTGTCATACCGTGAATTTTGTAAAAATTTTTTGCTGCTTTTGGGTCTTAAACTTATCTCCAACATTGCTTCGAGCATTAGCAATAAAAATTTTTGAGACACAAGCTGCGAAGATTCTGCCAGCACCTACGTTTCTTCGTCAATTATACAGCTTGAGTATTTTTGTATGAAATTTGGTTTTAAATTTCGAGTCCTATTTTTGGCTTGTATTTTTTTTTGCAGAATTCCAGTTTGGAATTTTTTGAACCTTATATGTTATCAACTTTTCCATTAGCTTTAAATTTTCGCACCAAATAGTCGAAGCACTGAGAAAACTGAGCTGATTTTCTACCAGATGTGTTTGGAGTTTCTTTCAATATGCCTTCAATTTTCTGGCTTTCCCAATATCATGTGGTCCTTTTTTCTTACCGAACTAGGTTTCACATCAATAGTCAAATTCTACTGATACTGTTTAATAACAACGGTTTTACGGACGACATTTAATTCTGTGGCCAATTATTTGTAAGACCTATTTGGATTTTTTGAAATTTTTTAATAACTTGCAGGACGTAAATCTTTTTTGTCACTTATTTTGATGAAAATAAAAACAAATTAACATGGTTGTTATTAATAATAATAACTAAAGTATTTTTCCATGATAACTAGATCAAAAAAAATTTTGAATATTGATTCCGAAAAAAGTTATGAGGCAAAATGTGTGTTAAGATTTTTTCGATCTCACTCCTTACTTAGATCGGAAATATTTAAAAATTTTGTGACGAATTGAGATAATCAAAGAAAAATGTTTAACATATATGAAATTACAGTATATTTTAAAACATTCTTTGGCCTATACTAAGATAATTGTTCGGGAAAAACTATGTATAGCAAAACCGAAAATTCAAAACTTGAGCTTTAATATCTTTTTACATTCAAAAGATAATTTAGATGTGTAAACATGTTTTTTTATCTTGTCAAACCCTTTAAAGAAATTTAAAAATCTTCAGCCTTAATTTCTAGAACGAGCTTTTAAACCTTTTTAGTACTTAAGTCGGTAAACTTTGTAAACTTATCCCGAGTTACAAGAGGGTGACTATAAGATAATATTTCTCAAAGCTTAAGTCTTACTCTACGACTTTGGTTACACGAGATTATTTTTCTGAAAGCTTAGGTCATTCTATATAAATTTATTACTAATTTTTTTATTGCGTGTGACTCCATTGTGTGACGTTTATTTAAACTTTAACGTGAACCGACTAGCAGTTTAGGAGATGCAGATTTAAATTTTTTTGCGATCTACTCTATCGTATGACATTTATTTAAGTTGACTTTCTGTAGCTCATCACGTATTACAACAGAGTGACTGTAAAATCATTTTTCTGAATGCTTAGGTACTTCCACAGGTTTTTTATATATTTTCAATCAAACCAACTAGTAGTTTTGAAGATGCAGATTTATTTTAATTGTTTTTTTTTATTTTTCAATCGACTACTCCATCGTGTGACTTTTATTTAAGCTTTGAGATTCTGTAGCTCATCCCATATTATAACAGGGTGTTTGCAAGGTATTTCTCTAAAAGCTTAAATCGTCCTCAACTACTTTACTAATCATTTTAATTCGATCCAATTGGTAGTTTAGAAGATGCAGATTTATATCAATTTTTTTCGATTGAAACTATTGTCTGACATTTATTTTAAGTTTGACATTATGTTGCTCATGTCATATTATAACAAGGTGAACGCTTAGGTTCTCCTCTATGACTTTTATTCGATCTGACTTTTATTTAAACAGATACAAACAGATTTATTACCATTTCATTTTGTGTCATTTTTTAAACCCTTTAACTATTATTTACATCAATTATCTTTTTAATTATCATCACCATTATACTAATTGTCACAGTAGACTAACAAACAAATTATTGATTTATAGCTTTATTAAATTTCAGTTTTTTTTACATTTTTACATTATCTTCATTATTTTTATTGTTAAATATACGTAACACTTTATTACTTATACTCATATTAACATCAAAATTATTTCACAAAAAAACTACATACATTTGATTAAAAATAAATAGAAATTAAAACATAAATATAGAAATTACCAAAAAAAAAAATAAGAAACGAAATTTACTTAAAAACTTACAGCGCCGCACTGTGACAACGCTAAACAGTACCCCACATACGATCAACCGCATACCGGTACCACAGAATGTTTTGGTAAAAATAAAAATCTACATGAATTTATGTTTTATACTTTTTACCATTTAGTATTAGACTAATAATATTGTTGTCGTTGTTATTGTTGTTATTGCTTTTCTTTAGATTTTATTTAGTTAAAAAAATCACCCCCAAAAGTTTTTTCGTTTTTTTTTTTTTTTTTTTTTTTTAAAGCTTTAAATACTAATACATATAAAATTTCAGGCCTGGCATGTTGAATTTTTATTTAAAACTTGAATATGTATTTTTACAGGTGTTGCTGTGTGTTGGAATTTTAGTTTACATTTATTTAATTCTTAAATTACTATTAATTATGTATTGTATTTATTATTACAAATATTTCAGCCAAAACAACTGAAAGTTAAAAATTATTCGAAAAAAAAAGAAGTTTTGAAATAGCATGTATTTTAATTTAATTTCTGGTAAATTGTTTTTGTTTCTGACTACACTATTTATTAATTTAAAAACTATAAGAATTAAACAAATACCAAAAATAAAATATTCATTTAAAAGGTTTTGGTTTAACTTCTATTTATACATTTAGTTAATCGTTTAATGTTTAAAACGCATAATTTTGAAAATTATTTACATAACTTTAAAACGCACCTAATTTACATTAATGTATATGTATATGTCTGTCCTATTATTGATTGATTTGATTGTCTGATTGATTTACAATAAACAAAATTAATTAATTTTTTTTTTTTTTTAATTATCTTGTGCTAGTTGAAATGCACCCTTTTAGTTTTGAAAATCTAGTGTTGTTGATTTATTTAACTGTCATATTGTCAGTTACATGCATATTTAACTCTTTTTTTTATTATTTTATAATTTTTTCTTGGTTCACTTTTTTGGTTTTTTCATTTCTAAAGATAATAATGATAAAACATTATTTTTTTTTTAGAGCGTGTGTCTGTAATTGACAAATGTCAGTTCATTATAAAATGTTTTATCAATTGAGTTTATGAACTGTTTGTTTAAATCACACACTAATATTTCAAAACAAAGCAAAAAATATTTATTAAAATTAATTGTAAAATCTCACCTTTTTAAAAAAATATTCTGTTTCTATATTTTTTTTATAACTTTCTTTGGTTGTTTCTCTGGCAGCCAATTGAATTTGAAGTTTGTTAATTTTTGCTTCTTTTTTTTCTTCTTTACATTTTCAACGGATTTTACAGGCTACTGGTCCTCTGTTAAAGACACCCTTGTCTCAGGCTCAACAAGCTTATGCTACTGCAGCAACTACATATACTGCTGTGGCAGCTAGAGCAGCTTATGGTGCTGCAGCTGCTGCAGCAGCTCAGCCAGCTTTGGCTGGTTATGCCACCGTTGCGGGGTAAGTTTGCAAAGCCATAAAAATATGAACGCGATATAACTAAAATGACGGCTAACTAATCCAATAACTAATTTTGCAAATTTTTACTATACTAAAAAATAAATTCAAAGTCAAAATTATTTATACTAACAAAATAACATTTATTACAATACTTCAAAATTTGACGTACATATATCTACAGATTTTCTTTTTAAAGCTATTCGCCTAAACTGACTTCGGATAAAAAATTTAATATCTAATTCTCTTCTCATAAACAATATTTGTACATTTTTATTCGCCTAATATATTTAAGTATCCATTTCTTTTTTCTTTTTTTTTTTTTTTTTGTATTTTTAAGAAATTTAAGCCTGAGAATAACTATTGAAATGAAAACTCCCAAAAAATTACTTTTATCCTATCATAAGCTCATTTAATAAAAAGTTTTGAAGTTATTTTAAATTTTATTAAATTTGTTCTGCTTAAATTTAAACTCTTAAAGTGTAATTTAAATTAAATATGATCATTAAATAAATTCAATTTTATTCTGATGTTTGTGATTATTGATAAAAAATTAAATTTATGGAACAAAGAATACTAAGAATAGAAGGCTTGTCAAAAAAACTTAACTCTGTTGTCAAAAAAACCTAACTTTAAGATTGTGTTAGTCAAATTTTATTTATATGTATTAGTGCTGAAACCACTTTCACCACGCATCATAATCATACATAGTTGCACAAAAGATTGTGATAAATTATTAAATATAATTCATCACAATTATATTCGCAGATTTTTATCTTTTAATGCGGGTTACATCCACAAATAGTAATATAATTACATTTCTTTGCTTTTTGTTGATGAATATGAAAATAATTTCAAATTATTTTAAAATCTGTTTTATTTTTAATACCATAAGTAGCAACATTGTTCGTTCAATTTAAATTTCAAAATACAAAAAAGGAATGTCAAAAATAAAATAAAAAAATATTTTTTCAGTTTGTGGAAAATATTCGTTTAACGGGAGTTAAAATACTATAAACGAATGTGAAAAATATCGTGTGTTTGTTGAAAAATGTGTCTCGTGTGTAATTTTCCTTAAATTTTAAGGAAAATATTTGTTTATTTTGTGTTGTTTCTCTCTCTCACAAGTGTGTTGAATTCACACAGAACTTGTATGTGAAGAAAGAGAAATGTTGTTGTAGGAGAGAGTACTATTTTCCCTTCTTAGTATTCTTTGTTATGGAATTTGAATTCATTGTCAGGGCAGAGAGCGAAGTCGACCGGCTACAAGTCGGCGTTTAGCCGCCGCCAATCTTAATTTGGTTAAGAGCGCCGCCGCCGATTTATGCGACTTTTATCGGCTTATATTTATAGCCGTTTGTTTTCTTTTAATATAATTTTTTTCGTATATATCTTTATGAATATTAACAAAAATATGACCTTAAATATTAAAAACTGTTGAGTTTTTATTATATTATATATATATTTTATTCTTAAATAAAAAAATTAATAATCGCTATTAAAATGGAAATGAGTTTATTAGAAGATTGAAATATTTTTAAGCTAAAAACTGAATTCAATTTATTTTGAATTGCATTCTTAAAGCGACAATTTAATGAAATTATAAAATAAAATGTACTTTCGAAGCTTTAAGCCGACTATTAGCTGCCGCCGAACTATTTTTGCTGAGCTGCCGCCGCCGACAATTTTAATTCGACTTCGCCACCTGTGTCAGGGTTGCCAGATTAGGCATCATGTCCCCAAATTAAAACTCAATGTCCCACAAATTTCACATTTCGGTATATACGTTTAAATATATAAATCCTTTTTTATTTTTACCTCGAAATATTTTAATAAAAAAAGTATAATTCATTATCCTCTAAAAAGATAATTTATTGAAAATTTCCTATGAAAAGAAAATGCATTCCTCAAATACCTTCCATTTCAGTAGGTATACAAATTCAATTTTTTACCCCGAAATATTTTAACCGATAATCGATATTTTCATTTCATTTTGTAAAAAAGGACAATTACCAAAAACTTTATATTAAGTAATAGACATTTTTCCAAAATAATCTCATTATTTTGACCACGAAATATTAAATATATTTCAATATTTTATAAAAATTAAATTAATAATAAATTAAACTTCGTATAAAAAACTTCATCCAAAACTTCTTATAAAAATTCAATTTTTCTAAAATTGGAAATAAAAAAATTTTCACAGAAAAAATATCGAATATTTTTTTATAATAGGCTCAAAAGTTTTGATTTGAGACAAAAATCAAAACTTTTTTTGGATTAAATTTTTTTAATATCTTTTCCATATTCAGTTCTTTAATACGCATCGTTTGAGGGGCCTTTCAACGCATTTTTTAAATGGGACATTATACTGTTCATAATGCAATTATACGAATAGAAAAACGTTGAAAAAAAAAATTGAAATTATTACGAAAGTATTAACTGATCTGATTAAACAAGTTTGCAATCGTAAATTGTCTTGTTGTCTCTGTTTGGCGGTACCAAAGCAGAGTTTGTGGACTATAATTAGACTCTAGCATAATGGAATACGTATTTTCTGTGCCGCTACACACTTCATCAGCATTCGTGGTGTCTTATCCATTTCGTTTTCGTTGAAACCTAAACATGGCGCCTTCCTTGCACTGGGTGCAATTTTGAGGGACTCAGTTAGCAGCGCCAGGCGTTTGGAGCAAGTAAAAAAGAGGTTGAACCTAACGTCGTAAACGCTGTTGAAGATGTGGTTACATAATGTCGTAAGCCGACATCCGTTTCGAAGGACCATAAACAAGTTTGCAGTCGTAAATTGCTTTGTTGTTTCTGTTTGGCGGTACCAAAGCTGAGTTTGTGGACTATAATTAGACACCAGCATAATGGAATACGTATTTTCTATGCCGCTACACTCTTCATCAGCATTCGTGGTGCCTTAGCCATTTCGGGTTCGTTGAAACCTAAACACTGATAAAAAAAAATAAATACCTAATTCTTCCGCTCATACTCTCTTTTTGTAACGATATTTGTAAACTTTCTTTTGATTAGGACGTTCTGGGGGGATAAATTGAGACCGGCCCATTGTCAGCAGGGAGAGTTTTATGCACCAATGATCATGTATAACACTAAACGATATATTTGTCTAAATCACAAATATTAAGAATGTTTTCTTACATCAAAATATTTTCACAAAATAGTTTTGAAAAGACATTTTATAGAAGATCTTTGTGATTATTGTCAAAGTTTGATGTATTAAAGATTTTCACTATAAATGTCATTGTGGTACATATGAATCAAGTAAAAAAATGATTAACTTGCTTTCTAGAAAACAAATTTAACGATACAGGATATGTCCCTATAGCGAATGGTACACAGAAAAAAATATTTCAAATTATTATACCCTTCACCACAGGTGTAAAGGGTATATATAAGTTTGTCATTCCGTTTGTAATTTCCACAATTTTCGTCGGAGAGCAAAAAAGTTTATATTTTCGGAATCCTTGTAGGAAGCGATGACGATTGGACCATGTCCGTCCGTCCGTCCGTCCGTCCGTGTGTCGGTTGAAATGGCGTTTATGAAGCCCACCGATAACTGACATATATAATATGTATGTCAAACGATCGGAAATGCTTTCGAGAATTTTGCTATTGGAATTCAGCAAGATAGGTTCATACAATGCGGAGATATGTTCAAAAAACCGGTTTTTTGAACCGGTTTTCCAGTTTCTGAAGCCTCTGTATACACTACGGACTTCGTTTTTACAAAGAATTCTCGGACACTTTTTTCTGAATTTTTGTTCTGAAATAATGAAATAAATCGGTTCAGTAATAACTGAGATATCGGACAAAACGCATTTTTTATTTTTTGAAGCCTTGGTTTAAGCTATAGATTTTTATTTTTATACAGATCGGTCACAAATATTTTTATAAAATTTCAGTTTTTTGAATCAGGAAGATCGGTTTATAAATGGTGGAGATATGCTTTAAAAACCGGTTTTTAGAACCGGTTTTTTAGTTTCTGAAGCCTCTGCATATACCAGGGACTTCGAATTTTTAAAGGGGGCTCGAAAATTATTTTCTGAATTTTTGTTCTGAAAAAATTAAATAAATCGGTTCAGTAATAACTGAGATATCGGGGAAAACGAATTTTTTATTTTTGAAGCCCTTGTTCAAGCTACAGATTTTTGTTTTTATATAGATCAGTCATAAATATTTTTATAAAATTTCGGTTTTTTTAATAAACCAAATTCGTTCATAATCAACAGAGTTATGGCCCAAAAACAAATCTGTTAAGAATATAAATACACCAACAAACATGTATATTAAGCATTGTAATGACTATTAGTGACGTTTTTTGTTTTTTGTATAGACAAGTAGTTTAGTTATCAACAGCAGTAATATGATGAATAACAGTGTTGTTGTTGTTGTTCTTTGTATATGCAGTCTGTACAAAAATAAATAGATATGGAATTGTAGTTGTTTATTTTTAAAAACTAAAACATATCTGTTAAGAATATACATAAATACATACACAAACATGTATATTAAGCATTGTAATGACTATTAGTGACGTTTTTTGTTTTTTGTATAGACAAGTAGTTTAGTTAGCAACAGCAGTAATATAATGAATAACAGTGTTGTTGTTGTTCTTTGTGTATTCAGTCAGTTTGTACATACAAAAATAAATATATATGGAATTGTTGTTCTTTCTTTTTTAAAAGCAAAGCCTGTTATGATTGTTTTTTTTTTCATATTCAAATTTTCGTAGTTTGAAAAAAACTTAGATTTAGAAAATATGCAAGCATACGTTAAGGCGAAAATTTTATTAATTGTCGGTAATATGGTAATATGATGTCGATAAGATGGTAAGATGGTAATATGGTGAAGGGTATCAAAGATTCGGCACAGCCGAATCTTTTTTCAATTTCATTATTTAATAAAATTATTAACTAACTTTATATTGGAAATTAATTATATTATTTATTAGTATAATTAACTTTCTAATTGGTTTGCAACTATTTTTAAATATATAAAATTTGTTATAAAAATATAGAAATAAAATAAATTTAAGTTTAATATAAGAAATTTCGTGATTCTTATTTTTTTCTGTGTACCCTTTCAACCTTTAATATTTTTATATTTTTTCTTTCTTTTTTTTTTTTTCTTTTTCGATATATTTAGTAATTATTCCATTTCTACACAGAAAAATATTGTTTATTAAACGATTTATCAAAGATTCCAATTATCTCTTTTACTATATGAATTATTCTATTGAACAAAATTCAAATTTACTAATATTTTTACTAAAAATAAAATAATTTATAGGTTTTCAGAAAATTAAACTCGTAATTAAAACGGATTTTCGATTTTTCTATGTTAAATTTGATTTTAAATTGTACAAATACTTTGATTTTGAATAATTTATTTAATTATAAAAATATTTAAAATCATTTTTAAATTCTGATTAATAATTTAATTGAAATGTTTTTGAAAATATATTTTTAAGTGTAATATTTAAAAACTAAAATAGTTTTATTTTATTTTTTGCCCTTAAGTTTTTATAAATTTTTTATTTTATGTTGATTTATTTAATTTTTATTTATTTTTTTTATTTTAAACGAATTTATTTTGATTTTTTATATGTATGTATTTGCATTTTCCTTTTTTGTTTTATTATTATTTTTAATATTTTTTATTTTTTTTTTTTTTAATTTAAATTTTCTTTTTTGTTTTATTTCTAGAAAAAACGTAATAAGAAAAACTGAAAATCTTAAAATATTAATTGAAAATTTTTGCAAAATACTAACGAAACTTAACAATTTCGACTAACAACTATATCAAAATCAAAACTAATAAATCATCTAATTAAGAAATTTACGGACGAAACTAATATTTAAACCAAATAAATTAAAATAAATTAATTAAAACGCTACTAAAACAAGCCAATATTTTTTAATATAAACAAAAAAAACTAATTGAAATATTTTTTCTCCCAATTTCTATGATAATAGCTATGCCCGAGAATATGCTGATCCTTATTTAGGACATGGTATTGGACCTGTGCCCGGCTATGGGGTAAGTTATTTATTTAAAATTAATACTAAAGAGTGCGAGCGAAAAAATCTTAACACACGTTTTGCCTTATAACTTTTTTCGGAATCAATATTCAAAATTGTTTATAATGTTATTATAAACATTATTATTCGGAGAGAAAAAATTTACCACATGGTATTGGGAAGGCCAGAAAATTGAAAGCATATTGAAAGCAACTCCAAACACATCTGTTAGAAAAGCATCTAAGTGCTTCGACTATTTGGTGCGAAAATTTAAAGCTAATGCGAAAGTTGATAGTTTAATATAAAGTTCAAAAAATTCCAAACTGGAATTCTGCAAAAAAAAAAAATTACAAGCCAAAAATAGGACTCGGAATTTAAAACCAAATTTGATACAAAAATACTCAAGCTGTATAATTGATGAAGAAACGTAGGTGCTGGCAGAATCTTCGCAGCTTGTGTCTCAAAAATTTTTATTGCTAATGCTCGAAGCAATGTTGGAGATAAGTTTAAGACCCAAAAACAGCAAAAATTTCTTACAAAATTCATGGTATGACAAGCTTTTTGCAGTTGCGGCGAAACAGGAAAGTCATTTGATACATTCGGATCTATAAATACCAAAATATGCATAAAGGAATATTTGCAAAAAAGACTTCTTCTTTTCTTAAGAAAGCACAACGTATCCGCATATTTTTGGACCCATTTGGTATCATGTCACTACGGTAAGAAAGCTCTGGAGTGGTACCAAATCAATAACATAGTTTTAGTACCAAGAGAGGTAAATTTTCAAAATTGTCCATAGCTTAGACCAGTGGAGAGATATTGAGCTCTTGTGAAAAGTGAATTGAAGAGCACAAAAAAGGTATCCAAAAATACAAAAGATTTTAAAAGAAGATATGCACACTGTTCCAAAAAAGTGACTGAAGCAACTATCAAATCTCTGACGGAAGGTTTACGAAAAATTGTCTACAAGTTCATAAGTAGTGGTTTGAACTTTAAAAGTTATATTTTTTTGTGATCTGTAATAAATTGTCAATTAAATAAAAAAGAATGAAAACTCTAAGATCAACCGTTTCCAAGTTATTGAATATTATATATATTAAGATTTTTTCGAACGTACTCCTTACTCAGCTACTCATAAATTAGCTGCTAATTTAATATTTCGTTTAAAATTATTTATTTATTTTTAATAATAATTTGAATTTAATTTATTTTTCTATTTATTTTTTAATTTAGGCAACCATGTATCGTGGAGGATTCAATCGTTTTACGCCATATTAATTTTCAATAAAAACTCTCATTGAAAATTAAAAACACAACATTTAATTTGAAATACTCATCAATTTTATTGAAAAAAAATTAAACAAACAAGCAAATTTTCCAAATACTCATCAACAACACACCAGGGGTTGCAAAACAAACAACATAACATTAAAAAGAAATAATGCTCAATATAAAATAATTTAATAATACTCATTTAAAAAAAGTAAAATTTAAACAAAAAAATAAAATAAAATTTTTATAGAAAACAGATGAATAAAAGGAAAACAAAATACACACGTTTAAAGTGCGTTAATTGTTGAATTAAGCAAAGCAAAAACAACAAAATGCTAAAAAAAATCTCATCAATTTTTAGTAAGATTTATTAAATGAAACATGAAAATTATATATTTAGATTACAAAAAAACAAAACAGTTTGAAAAAACCAGTAGTTTCGTTCAAATTCAATGTCGTCCAACAAAATATAAAAATAAAACAGTAAATAAGAAAATAATTAAAAAAAAAAAAAACAATTAGCATTAACTTTAAAATTTAATATAACAAAAACAATCCTAAATTCTTTCAAAGCAACAAGAAAAAAATTTTAAAAATTATACAAAAGTTTATACCAAAATTTCTAGAGCTTCTCTTAAAAAAAAATTAAACAAAAGTAGAGTATTTCATTTTCTTCCTTTCATATTAAATTTAAAAAATATTTTTACAAAACTTTTCTTTTTTTGATATAGAAATTTTAAATAAAAAATTCTACTATACAATTATTAATACAAAATTTAACTTTAAAAACAATTGTTTTCAACAAATAGTTTGATGTAGTTAATAAATTTATTAAAAACAAAACAACACACAAACACTCTTACACAAAACATTTGTAAAAAAAAAAAATACATACATTATTTAAATATATGTTTAAAAACATATAAATAATATAAAAGCATATTTTTTATTTAATTATAAAAATAAATTTATGTATACAAAAATTATGGCAGCCCTTATTTTATAAAACATTTATTTCATTTATTATTAAAGATTTAAAAAAAAAAAATCTATATTTTTTATAAAAAAAAAAAAAAAAAAAATCAATTTCCTTTAATTTGGCAACTATTTACAAAATACTCATTATATTTATGTTAATATTTTTTATTATAAAATTTATTAAATTTAAAAAATATTTGTTCTCTTTATTAAGAGTTATTTTTTTAGTTATTTCTTTATTTACTCAAATTATTGCAACAAAAATAATACTCATATATATTTTTTTAATAAATGTGTAAAAAACTTTTTGTATAATTAATAAATTGTATTGAATTTGTTTCTTTAATTTCTTCTATATTTTTTTTTATAATTTGTTTAAATATGTTTAAACGCTGTTAATATAGTTATTAAAAGTACACATTAATTAAAACAGTGTTAAATTTTTAATAAAACTTTTAAGATTTTTAAAAAACTTTTTTTTTTTAACACTAAAACAACTACATAGGCTATAAAACCATAAATTTAAAAATACACTAAGAAGAAATTTTAACACTTATATTAAAAAATTTTGAATTCTGGTTAAAATTGTAATATATAAATAAAGTAAAGGCTAAAATTAAGCATAAAATGTAAAATGAAAATCTATTTTCCGTCAAAAATATAAACATATATATAATTATATTAAACGCAAAGAAAAATTTTAAAAACAGTCAATATTCTATAAATTTAATTCTGTTTTAAATTAGAAAAGAAATTTCTTTATTCACTCTGTTTTAAAATGTCCTTTGAATTCTGTATATACTCGTTTGATTCAAACTCTTTAGATAAATATTTTATTAAATAAATGCTCAGTTTAAAACCCTTGGTTAGATTGAATATTGGTATTAAAAATTTACAAAAAATAACAGGGAATTTATTTGTTTCAACAAATAATTTTCTAATAAAATCTTACCGTAAATATATCTAATCAGCTGACATGTTTTACTTAAGAGAGTTATTTGTATGCGGGTAATCATGAAAGTAAATGTCATACTATAGGTATCGCTAAACTAAAGACAAATTGGTATAATATTTTAGAATAAATCACTGACTTTTGCAAGTAAATATGGTCCAACCAAAATAGTTAGTACCAAAATAATAATTTCCTTGTTGTCTAGTATACTATAATACTATAATATAAATTTGTAGTTTTATCTAAGCTGGCCTCTCGAATATCTAGTAAAAAGAATCACACTCGAATAATACAAATACCATTGATTTCGAATCACATCTTAACTTAATAAACTACGGTAGAATCAACCTAAATCAATTCGAAGTTATACTGTCATTAATAGTATCAATACCATTATGAGTTATAAATAGTTACTTTCTGAACAAAATAAACAAAAGATTATTTAAAACAATATTCCCAATAGGAAGTTAGAAATTTTATTATTTAATGAATTTTATTTTAATTCGTTATAAAAATATATAAGTTGCTGATAAATTTTTTATTTAAGGTAATATTAACAAATGAACAACATTTTTTTCTCATTTTTTTAATATTTTAGAAAATTGATATCGAATTGAAATGGTTTTGCAGTCAAAACATTAGTAAATGTTTGAGAATTATATAATAGTGATTTTAGAATAAAAGGGTTCTCCAATAAAAGTTAAAGTTTTTCATAAATTTTAAATATTTAAATTATAATTTATTATTTTTAATTGTAAATGTTTCATTATATTTTAAAAAATCACCAAAAATAAAATTTGTTATTATTTGTGTTAGCTTCTTAGCAATGGTTTTATTAGAATTAATTATAATTGAAAATCTCTACTAAATTGGTTGTTTTAGTGTTAATAAAAAATCAAATTTATTTAATTTTCTTTAATATTTTTTAAACAATTTATGTTCCTGTTTTATTTGCAATTCTTTTATTTTATTACTATTTTATATTTCCTATAATTACTTTATTGGCAGCTCAAATTTTAAAAGCAAATAAATAATTATTATAAATAAATAATTAAAAAACATCTTTATATAAATTAAACTTTATAAAAAAAAGAAATTAGTGAAAAAACGTAGACATATCCTTGATATATACAATAAAATTAAAAAGAAAAAAAAGGCAAAATAAATAAAAAATAAAAATTATATATAAAGCTAATTGAATTCTTTATAAAAATATATATTTAAATAAAATAAAAAAAATTTTAATTTTTGTAAAAAAGAAAAATAATATTTTTCCAAAGAATTTATTAAAAAATAACAAGCAATTTACTATTTTAACCAGAGAAAATTTCCTCACTCTAAATGAAAAGAAAATTTAAATACAAAAATCATAAAAAGAAATAAATGTATGAGTGTGTTCAAAGTATAAAAAATAAAAGAAATATTAATTTTATAAGACAGCTACTTTAAATAATAAAAAAAAATATATATAATATTTAAATAAAAAACAAAATGCTCAAACAAAATTATTTTAGATTTATTAAGAAAAACAAAGCCATAAAATATTATAAATATTACTTTAAAAAAGCATTAAAACTAATTCTTTCTTAATCCTTAAACAAAAAAAAAAACAAATTAACAATCCAAATATTTCTCTAAGTGTGTTATAATCTACATATTTAATTTTTTTATTTCTTAATTTTTTTTTTTTTTTTTAAATTTTATAATTGTGAATGAATGTCTTGCGTGTTTAAATGTGCAATTGTTTAGATGTATATATTTAATGTTAAATTGATAAAACCTAAAGAACAAACAATAACAAAATAAATTATTAAACAATAGTAATTATAAAAAAAGAAATATAAAGAAATCTAGCACTTTTTAAACGACAAATCTAACACTTTTTGTGACACACTTATTTATGTGAATCTTAGCAAAAAATTGAGTTAAGTAATGTTTATAAAGAAAATATAAAAATTTAACTTAAATCAAATAAAACAAAATAAGCTTGTAATAGAATTTTTTGTTTGTAAGAAATTTTAAAAAATTGCTGAATTTACAAAGAAAACAAATTAAAGATATTTAAATAAAATTCTATTCTATTAAGTTAAAATTCAAAACACGCAACACAAATAAACGGCAGCAAAAGAAAAGCACAAATTTTGAAAATAATCGATCAATTTTCGAATAACAAAACTTTGGGATTTCAAATATATTAATAAAATTTCAAACGAGATACATATTTTCGTATAAAATATAGAAACTCAAATATTTTCGAATCAAAGTTTGTTTTTATTTTATTGCGAAAATGAATTAAATTCAAATAAATAAAAATTGTTAAAAATTAACCATTTTAAATAGTTTTTGTTTAATTTCGAAATGAACAACTACTTAGAAATTGATCGATTATTAAAAATGCCTCTATATTTATTTTACTTTATTGTAAATTTTTCTCCTCTAAACATTGCTCAAATTATTATAAATTTAAATAAAAGAAAAAGTAAAAATAAAACACAATTAAATGCTCATATTTGTAAATTTAGTCTTAAATCTAAAAAACGTCCTCTTCTTCCTGTTACAATTAAAAAAAAAATTAGAACAAAGAAATTATTTTAAATTAAAAATATTTTAAAAAAATACTCACACACTACAACCAAACACACACACACGCGCATAAAGAAATATTTTATTTCGAATTTATTTTTTACAAAAAAACAAAACTAAAAAAAAATTGTTAAGTATTTTTTTATAATTTTAATTTTTAACAAAACATAAAGCCAAAGTTTAATTTTAATTATAATAACAAAAAAGAAAAAGAATTAAATAATAAAATTGAATAATTTTTTATTACTACATATTATTATAATTTCCATTTAAATCCTTAGTTTTTTCATTATAATTTTACTATATATATTATTTTTTTTTTTTAATTTAAAGCAATTTAAATAAAATAATATAAAAAAATAAACAAAAAACATAAATAAATTTAGTTTTTTAACACTAAAGTAGTTTTAAAATTTTTAAGAAATGTCAGTAATAAATAATATAAAAATAAACAAACAAAAAAAAGGAAGTAAACAAACAAAACAAATCAAACCCATCAATTGCCAAATTAATTGTAGCTTTTATCAATTAAAAAATATAAAAAATAAACAACAAAAAATTTTATATTAAAAAGTAAAAACTATAAGAAAACATCTATAATTATTATACTTTATTAATTATATTATACATACAAATTATTGAACAAAACAAAAAATGTAGTTTGTAAATTTTATTTTTAATTACTAAACATTTTATTCTTTAACAAAAAGTTTTTTTTTAACTAAATATTGACTTTTTGCTTAAACATTTTTCTCTTATATATATACAATATAATTTTTAAAAATTTGTTTTATGAGTTTTAATCAGAAGAAGAAAAAATAAAATATACAAAAAAAAAAATATTTTGAAATTAAACTGCTTTTTTTTAGTTTTATTATAAATTGAAATTTTTTGCAATATTTTGCTCTAAAGTTTTATAATTATGGGAATTATTTTGGAATTATAACAATCACGCACTACAAATGCATTTCGGGATAATTTGAGTTTAAAAAAATGTGTTAATGCAGTGCCTCCAAACGTTTCCCGTTGTCTCGATGGATTTCAAAGTTGGCACAAAATACTATGAGTAAACATTTTATTAAAAATTATTAAAAATTAAATTAAAAAAAAAAAGAAAAAAAACGTTCCAAAAATAAAAATTGTCTAATACAACGATTTCATAAGAAAAATATTTTTCTATTCGTTGTTTTAAAAAAGTAAATAAATTAGATGGAAATATATGATGCTAGAACAATTTTTAGGAAAAATATTAATTTTTCATTCGAAATTTTAAAAGAATATAAAAAAGGTTTTAAAAATTGGCAGCGTCTAAGTATAAGATATTGAAAATTAAAGTATTGTAATGATCAAAAAAAAAAAAAAAAAAATATTTTCAAATGATTTTTTGATGTTCTGTTGCCCTATTTGTACTTTATAAAGAACTAAATCGCTCCACATTGGGGCAAAATAGGTCGATACTGGCGCTTTATTCACGGAAAGGTGATATCAAAATTGTAATATTCATATGTGTCAATAAGTAAAAAAAAAAATGCATTCTTGGAATTTTTTTTATTTTTTTTGCACAAATCTCGAAAAATATGTGACATAAATAGTCCTTGTAAGCATGTTTTAAAGGTGTTATCAAGAGATTTAAGATTATATAAACATCTTTGAAATCGAGTAAGAAACATTCTTGGAATTAATTAAATACTTACTATATCAGACGTATCCTACTTTGATCCCCTATAGCTCCGCTCCTTAGATACATATAGAGTCATAGATTAACAACTAGATATTTATGTGAGAGAAAAAAACCTAATTCAATTGTCAAAAACCTAATTCATACAACAACAAAATACATGTAGTCACATATATTTTGTTTTTGTGTTTTCAAAAAATTGAGTAAATTCTTTGAAAATTTAGTATAGGGTGGCTCTCACATAAACTTCTAGTTCTATTCTATGTATAGAGTTCTCTTTCTAAACTTAAAATTTTACTCTCTTCTGCTACGCCTATATGAAATTTTATGTAAAGCCAACAAGCCGATTAGAAGTTACGGATTTATTTTCAAAAATGTTGGATTCTGTCCCACTGTGTAATGTTTAATAAATCAATAAAGAAAAAAGTCTGCACTTAATTAAGTAGTTTTTATATACAATGTTTTATTTACTATGTTCACATTTAAAGGTTTTTTGAAAAACGAGTCGTTTTCTTAAAAAACACAAACAAATTTACTGTTTTTTCATATATTTCAAAGTCAGAAAACATCTCGATTCGAGTTGTTTAATTATTAAACACAATAAAAACAATCTAAATTTCCATACAGGGAAGAAATTTTTAGTATTTTTATACATAGAAAATTGTTGAAAAAAGAATTGTAAAAATTGTCACAGTTTAAAAACAAAAAATGATCTGCCTGTTTTTCTAAATGCGAACGAAAATTTCGTTCGACTAAATGTATTGAAAACAACAAATAAATTTTAAAATTATTTGTTGTTAGAATTAATTCACGTATAAATTTAATTCAGCATATAAAAATTTAATTTAGCATTCATTAAAATCATTCCTTAGAAATTAATTCTTAGGCTTACCCTCTGTTTTTATAAAACGAACGAAAATTTCGTTTCGACAATTTATATTGAAAACAACAAAATAAATTTGAAATTTATTTGTTGTTTTCCATACATTTTGACGAAACGAATTTTTCGTTCGTTTTATAAAAACAGGGGGTTAATTCTTTAGGCTTAACTTTGTATTGAATTAATTCCCTAGATAATTAATTCCTTAGAGAATGAAAATTCAATTTGAATGATTCAATTTTTCTTTAATTCCATTCTATTACAAATTGAATAAAAATATGTAGAATTAATTCCCTATAAAATTTAATTCAATTGAATGATATATTTTTCTTTCATTCCCTTCTACTACAAATTGAATGACAACATTTTTCTTTAATTCTATTTTTGTATATATTTTGAAAATAAGTATTAAAATAGTCGAAAATCAGTGGTATTTAGGTAAAATCAATACAAAATCAACATGTTACTATCCAGCTAAACTCCACATAAAATAGAAGATGATTGTGCCCAAATAAACGTTGTAAAGAAGTTGCACTTCACAGTTTTAAAGACAAATAATACTTGTAATACGTTCTCTATGAGATCTAGGGATAAATCCCATGATTTAGAATAACCTAAGTGCAATTTAGTACACGTTCAATACAAAGCTAATAAAAATAATAGATATCTCATACTAAATGTGATGCACGCCTCGAAACATGTGTATACATAAACGTGGCTTACCATAAATCGTTTTTGCAATTATATAAATTTGTTTAAAATCTAAAGAATTAAACAATAAAACTTTAATTCAATCTAGTACAAATTGAGTGGTTGAAAAATAGTTTAATTAAATTTGTAATAGTTTGAATTTAAATAAAATTGAATGAAATCAAAAGAATTAAGCATTCCCAAAGAATTAATTCATAAATAAATTAATTCCATAGTATCTAAAGCTTTAGGAATTAAGCTACAGAATTAATTATGATGAATTTATTTGAAGGAATTAATAATTCTATATGATTTAATTCAATTTTAAAAAGGGAATTAAATAATTAATTCTTTCGCATCTTTGATTATAATAATATAAATTAATTTTTGGTGCAAGAAATTATATTCCTTCAGAAATATTTTCAAAACATTTACGAAAAGAAATTTATTTTTTTTTTTATAATAAGCTCAACACTACTTGGTAGGAAACTGGCGTTGATTTTAAATATATTTTTCTCCATTATCATCTCTTCAAAAAGACGTTATCACTAAATAAAACCATTATTATTATTTTCTTCGTACTTATCTCAAAATTATATTTATTTAAAATCAAATGTCTTCTCTATAGTTTTAAATTTAGTCTGATTTTTCAATAGCATTTGATGTCAACTTAAAAAATGTGTTCTTTCGAATATTAATTTATTTGTATGTTAAAGAATTATTTAGGAACAACTTTTGATACTAAATTGAAAAAAAATCACTTTCTTATGAATCACAATTTCAATTCAAACTTGAATTTTAACTCGTATTTTGTTCAACATACTTTGAGAAAGAAATACGTTCAGATTATCATATTTCAAACGTTTGAGTTTGTTAGGATAATTTATTTTGTTGCTCCGTCGTGAACCAAGAGCTTATGAAAACAGCTGATTTAGCTTTTTGCATAAAATTTTCTTCAGAATCCTGCTTTTTAATCGTTATTTATTTATTTTCTTATCAAATTCCACATTAAGGATGTAGGGCTGAGGGGAGTGGTAAACCCCACCCATTTAATATAAACACTTTATAATGTAAAAAAAAAATCATTTCTTAAACTTTTCAGAGTCAAAAAAAAAACAATATGGAATTAATTTGAAAAAGTTATAATTTTTGGAGCATTCTGAGTTGTAATTTTTGAAGTAGGGGATATAATAAAATTTCGCAGTTTTAAAGTTTGATTTTATGCAAAATGTTATATTGGCTAAAAATTTAGAACAGTCAATTAATTGTGGAAATTTTATATTCTATATATCGAATTCATAAATCAGACAGAAGTAATTAGTTTCTTAAGAATCGGTAATATTTGTATTCCTAATCAATTTTTAAATAACTATGGGATGATAAAATTGTTTTTCACAATTATACTAAAACGAATAAAAAATTGTTTTTTTTTTTTTTTTTGTTATGAAAATTTCTTGTGCTCCTTAAATTAGGTAATTTTATTGTATTATTACCAAGTGCATAAACTATTCTTCAAAGTATAATAAATAGTTGAAATTGGACTTGAAAATTCCAAAAGTGTTACGTTTCACTAGGCAGCATGTTACCAAATTAAACAGGTTGTTAATTATAAGCCTAACGATATTACTGTGTCTGCTTTTTTTTTTAAAATTCGCAATAAATTTTTAGATTTGAATAGAATTGGTAATGGAAATTAAAATACAGCCTTTGTAGACTTTGTATGTCAAATATCAAAATTAACTCATTCATAGTTTTTCCAAAAGTGAGTAACATCATCATAGATGTTTTTAATATTTATGCCTAAGTTCGCCTTTTTATGCAAATTTTAATGATTTTTTTAAAACAGTACAGATGAATTTCATTTCGATCCAATTATATATATGTATATATATAATTTCATTAAAAATGAAATGTGATAAATTTTTTAAATGTTCTAAATGAATCACTGGTGTATTGTTGTAATTTTGGAGAGCGGTTTGTACTGAAAACGTACAGTAGGACTGAATTAATTTCAAATAAAAACACAACTAATATTAATAAAGTTGAAAATTACCGTTTTGAGACAAAATATTTATCGATCTAGCAATCGGAAATAAGCTGATTTAGTTATTTCACATTCATATTTTCTCATCACAACATGCATGATTACGAAAAAAACTCCAAGCTACAGATTTGTGAATTTTAGTTGGATATATTTTAAATATTTTTAAACCTTGCTTAATTTTATGTTATCATGTTATAAATAAAATGTTTTAACTTTAAACTGACACTGTTATCTGTCGAAAACAGTGTTGCCAGGACTTGAGAAAAATAAAGCCAGTAAAAAGCTAAAATATTGTTTAATTTATTTTTTTGGTATTTCTTTAAGATATATTAATGAATTTATAAATACATATAACAAATATTGTTTTTATGGGTAATAAAGTTTGTTAAAAAATATTTATAATATTCTTGTAGAATGAAGCGCCGCAGGCCAAACTTTCGTTATATATGTATAAGTAATTTCAATTTTTTGTGCGAATTAATACTTACACAAAAATGCTTAAATTGATGATTTTGTAGAAATAAAATTAGTAAATTTTTAGCGTTTTTAAGGCTATGTTAAGAATAAAAAAAGTCTAGAAAAAAAGCTCGAAGCTAAAACGAAAATTTTTAGGCTAAAAGCAAAATAAAAAGGATAAACTGACAACACTGGTCGGAAGTTAAGAAATTCATGTTCTGTGTTGTATATTTTCAAACACATTTTTTTTCTTCTGAACATTATCTGATCTTTCAAAAAGAAAAAAATAATATTTATATTATTACAAAATTTCAACTCAAATTTTCCGAAATGTTTTCCAATTAAAAACAAATCTTATATATTTGTAAAATTAAACAAAAATCCACCGTTAAAATATAAATGCAACAACAAAAATATTGAAAAAAGTCCATATTAAAAATATAACTTTAAATAAATTTTTTTACAAATTGATACGACATAATTCTTTTTAAAATAAAACTAAAATCAAAAATATTTAATATAATAATACTCAAAAGGGAAACTTTGTTTTCAATTTGCTATTAATTTAACATAATCACATTAATTTAACAAAATTTTTGGTTTTATTAATATTTTTGTAAAATTAATTTCATTTACATAATATTTTCATAAAATACGTATCAATGTAGTTTATAACAAAAATAAAGAATAAATTAATAATTATAATAAAAAAAAAAAAGATGTAATATGTGCCAAAAATAAATAAAACAAATATAAATATGTAATTTTCATATGTTTAAAACTTAACTGAGTTCACAACTCCAAAAAAAAACCCAAAGTAAGAAAAAAACAAATATACATATAGAAACAATTTTTAAAATTATCCCAAAAAAAATAATAAAAAAAATATTTTAGCACAAACTAAAAATAAAAGACATAAAGAACAAGATCAAATTATATCTTCCTTGCAAAAAATATATATAAATATACATAATATATGCTAAAAATAATTTAAATATATATATAAATTATAATTTATATAAGTTGAAATTTTAATTAAATTTCTAAAATAAAAGAAACAAACAAAGAAAATACATGAACCAGAACAATCACAGTCCTGTTTGAATTTATTCATTACAATGTTTATTTTTATTCCCCACAAAAAAATTAAACTAAAACAAACTATTATGTAAAAATAAATCTTGTCCAAAACCATCCAAAAACTAAAAAAAAAAATAAGGACAGTATGAAGATTATTTAAAGATACTAAATTGGTTAAAATATCAACTACAAAAACAATATTAAGTATAATTATTGATTTCTTTGTTCTTTCCATTTGTAAGGTTGTGAACTGTGAAAAATTACAAGAAAACAAAAATTAACACAAGAAAAACATAAAATTTATGAACACAGCAGAAAAAATAAAACAATAAAAATCATTAAAAAAATAATTAAAAGATTTTTTTTTTTAATTGAAGGAAAATCATTGAAATGAGTAAGTATAAATGAGTAAAGTCAAAATATATACATGCATAGGTAGATACATCTAAACTTAACTAAACTGCAGTTTAAAGCTGGCGGAACTTCCGTTTAATTCTTTCTCAATATTCGCTCGTTATCGGGTTAACAATTCTAAACTCTATGTTTGTGTTTTAAAGATAAGAAATACGGTTCATCAAATCAACTTTCGAATAATCTAACAATCGAAAACGGATTTTTGATTTGAAAAATCTCGAAAATATCGAAGATAGTTGAAAAAAGTTGAAATTAGTCGAAAAATCGACAATTTCAATATTGAAAAAATCGTCTATTTAAAAAGACAAAAGTCGAAAAATCGATTATTTTAAAGTTGAAAAAATTTTAACCCTAATAAGAAAGTAAGGTCAAAATTGTCACTACATGAAATTGTAGTAATATTTATAATTCAAAACATGATGCAATAAAGAAGGTAGTATCGATAAATTTTTTTTTTACAACAAATTTTTTATTTCAAATCTTAATTGGAAATATTTGAGCAATAATGTTGCATTAGATTTAACCAGACAACAGTTCATTTGAAAGAATAGTTTATGTAAGACAGTCGCGGATTCAGCCAAAGCATTTGGGGAAATTGGAGGAAAATTTTTTGAGATTTTTTTTTTTTTTTAACTAAGAGCTTATTTACATTGGGGATTTCCCTGGAAAAAATCGCCGCAACTTTTACGTTTGTTGGCAAGAGGTATAGAGAGGCAAGCGGGGTAAGAAAAGTTGCATGTCGTCGCAAAGCCAAAAAATTTCATGAAATTTTTTCAAATTTATTTAAAATTTTTATGATTTGTTGTTTTTTGTCAAACATTTTTGAAAAAATTTCACAATACAAATTTATATGTGTAAATGCAGAAGGGATTTGGAAGCAACTTCAAAACAAAATATCATTAAAAAATGCTGCGATAATCCCCAATGTAAATAGGCTCTAATATTATGTTCACATACACTAGTTTTCGACTTGTTTTTTAAAAAAACATAAAGAGTTTCACTATTCACATATTATTTTATTGTGTTTTTCCTTTTGGTCTGTTTTTCTTTTGTCAAAATATGTTCACAAATTTTAAATTTAAATAAAAATTACACTTACAGACACTTTCTAATTAAAAAAATAATATTTTCAAACAAATAAAATTTATGAACAAATATAAATTTCATTTAAAATTTTTAATTTTTTGTTTTTCAACTGTTTGACAATTTTTACAAATTATTTTTTCAACAATTTTCTATGTACTAAAAATACTTAAAATTGCTTCCCTGTATGGAAATTTAGTATATTTTTATTGTGTTAAATAATTAAACAACTCGAATCGAGATGTTTTCTGGCTTTGAAATATATGAAAAAACAAGTCAATTTCTTTGTGTTTTTAAGAAAACGACTCTTTTTTGAAGAAATCTTTATATGTGAACATAGTATAAAAACAAAAATGCACAATTAAAAAACTTTAAATACAATTTTTCAGGGAATGTTGAATGGATTTTACTTATTAAAGCTGTGTTTTTACTTTTGTGGTATCCTCTGTATAATTTAAATAAAGAATGCATCACCAGAAAAACACAAAAAGTTAAGCTATGTAGATTAGGACTATAACTTTTTTACATTTTTTGCAAATATCAAAATTGCTTTAGCATAGTCGAATATACCATTGCAAATGATTAAAAAAATGGTATTACTTTTTCGCGGTTGTCAAAAAAGTTCATCCACAAAACGCGGTAAAATTTGGAAATCAATAATCTTTCTTTGAAAAAGAGCCCGTGCAGAAAATCTAGTGAAAATTATGTAAATATATCACTTTATAATAGTTTCTGAACTAAAGATCCCTTAGCTACCTGAAGTTTAAGTAAATTTTAGATTTTTTAATTGATTAAGAAGAAGAATCGTATCTTTTAACCTATATTAAAATCCTTTTCTATTTCAAAACTTCAGCATTGATTGAATTTTTTTTCTTTAATACTATGTTCACATATAAAGGTTTTTTGAAAAACGAGTCGTTTTCTTAACAAACACAAAGAAATTGATTTGTTTTTTCATATATTTCAAAGCCAGAAAACATCTCGATTCGAGTTGTTTAATTATTTAACACAATAAAAATATACTAAATTTCCATACAGGGAAGCAATTTTTAGTATTTTTAGTACATAGAAAATTGTTGAAAAAAGAATTTGTAAAAATTGTCAAACAGTTTAAAAACAAAAAATTAAAAATTATTAATAAAATTTATATTTGTTCATAAATTTTATTTGTTTGAAAATTTTATTTTTTAATTAGAAAGTGTCTGTATGTGTAATTTTTATTTAAATTTAAAATTTGTGAAATTATTTTGACAAAAGAAAAACAGGCCAAAAAGAAAAACAAAGTAAAATAATATATGAACAGTGATGTTTAAACTCTTTGTGTTTTTTAAAAAACAAGTCGAAAACTAGTGTATGTGAACATAATATAAGACTAAACATACATACTTATTTCTCAAAAATTTTATCAAGGAATTTTTCATATATATATGTATATTATGCAAATCATTTCATTTTATGTTATATTTGGAGCATACCTCCCAGAGCACTCCACATAAAATCGAATAAGTTCTACAGTTTTTGTTTAATTTAAAAAAAAAAAAATAATAAAATAATAAAATAAAAAATCTTGCTATATTCATAATGTGACCAGACGTTAAGCTTTTTTTAACATACATATCGTCACCGAAAATGTAAAACAACGTAACATCAAAATTTTCAAATTTGTCTTTTTGATGAAATATAGTTTATCTTTCTAAAATACGTGTGATCACAAATTTTCAGACTTGTAGTTCGAAAAATGACGATTATGTTAAAGAAAACAATGATTTTTTTAAGTCAAAATAACCTAACTCACATTTGGTAACAAAAAAAAATAATGTTTTTTATATTTTTTTTTTACGAATTTAGATTGCAAATTATTAAAAATATAATAGCTATTAAAGTTTTTTAGTAAAAGTTATCAAAAATCATTTTAATTATAATTTTTCTAAAATTTTTATTGATGTTACGTTTTTTTGGCTTCATAAAATTGAAATCTTGAAAAGCGTAAACCACATAACTTAAAAATTATTCAATAAAAATTAAATTATTCATCATTAATATATTAGGCAATATTTAAGGATGTAATAACCCAAAAATCTTGTTTGTAGGACAATTTGTTTAGATTTTAGAAAGTTTTTTATGCCTCCTGTAAAGTTATGAAAAGTGATGTTACGTTGTTTTGCATTTTCGGTGACGATATATTCAGTTAACAGACTACTTTTTTGGCCAAAACTATCTACATATATTTTTGATACTAATGTCACTTTGTTTTCCGACTTCCTTCAAAATATATTGACTAAAAATTTAATTTTGTTCCATTTTCGAATAACCTTTTAAAAAATTAAAAAAAAAGAAAAAAAATACATCATTTTTGAAACAAAGAATACTTATAGAAATTTTTTTAACAACTATTTAAAACATTTTTTGCGTTCACCTTATTTTATTTTTTTTAGCAAAAATCCGATGTTTCGGATGGATAGACTTTTTTTTTTTTTTTTTTGTAATAACTAAAAGTTAAAACAATAACAGCAAAAACCATGCGTTAATGATTTTATTTTAACTTTTTGTTTTAACGGAATGTTAGTGATTAACGAACCTAAGAATTATTTAAGAAAAACTCTTACTATCAAATTAAAAAGTATCACGTTTTTTTTTATCAATCCGAATTTGAATTCAAACTTGAAATTTAACTAGGATTTTTTATAAAACATTTCAAGAAACACGTTAAAATTATAATTTTTAATATTTTAGTTTGTAGGGATATATTTAATTAATTCGTTGTTCCAAAATTTCTATGGGTCTCTCAATTTGTAACGTTCCAAGTGTGTCATGAACCAGGAGCTTGCGAGAATAGCTGATTTTAATTTGTAAACAAGATATTCAAAGAAAATCTCTCTTTTTTTACTAAATTTTTCTAAATTCCGCTTTTTCCATAAAATTTTGTTCAGAATCCCGCTTTTAAATCGTTCGGGTCCCGCTTTTGACAAAAACCCTCTGGTCACGTTATATATTCACAACAAAAATGATTTTAAATTGGTTGCATATTAAATGATTCCATATTTTTATAGACATTCGTAGAAAAAATTCCACAACAAACTTGATTCTTCTACTTTCAAAAAAGCTTAATAGAAAAAATACAGGAACCTACATTGGACATTTCTAAAACTTATTTACGATGCAATTTTCTCATTTCCGGAGGGTTTTTCAATGTAGCAGAGTGTATTTAAAAATTAATTTCTGAACACGAAAATTGTTCACACAGGTGTGCAGGTAAAAAGTACAACAACTCTTCAGGAAAGCAACAAACACATTTTTGTACTAATACAAGTAGATTAAAATTTAAAATGGATCTTTAATAAAACTTTCAGATGGTTTCTAGTTATATTTTTTTAAAGCAAAATTATGCATATTTTCAATCAAAATTTTTTTTAAAGATTTTTCTTGAAAAATTACAATTTTTAGACTTTTATCATTTTATTTATAAATTTAATCTGTATAGTGAACCAAAATTTTCATCATATGTACAATTTATGAAATCTTGGAAAAATATTATATTTTGTATAAAAGAGCTAGAAAAAAAAGTAATGTTATTTATTAAACCATCTTAAACTTTTATGAATTTTTTTCTGTGTTACTTAAATGCTTTTGTTTATTTTTGATGTTAAAAATGTTGGTACAAAGTTGTAAATAGATTCGGATTTATAAAATAAAAAATATTTTTATGAAGCCGAAATTTTCAAGTATTATTAAAACATTTGTTAGTGTAATTTCAATTTTTCTAATTATTCGAAAAATAGCTTTTTTTAAAAATCCAGTTTCGAATATGGTTTCACTTAAAAAAAAAACGGTTTTTATTAAAAATACAATTATATTTAAAATGTTTAATAAAAAAGTACGCTAAAGTACATATCATATATAATAATAAGTAATATAAAAAAATCATATTGCTATCTTGGAGATAGGTTATTATACTGAAAATGTTGTTTTTTAGTTATTCACTGAAATTTTCCTTATTTTAATATGGATAAGTATTTCTTGTAACTCAAATTACTAATTGGAAATTTTAAACATCTTAACTTAAAGCTTTATCTGATAATAACGTCAATTAGAAATACTTTCAATATTTTAGGTCTTTATTCAAAACAACAAGCGAATTGCTTCAAAATGAAATTTTTATGAAAACTATTTGAAAAACACTTGTCAACATTTTGAAATTTTCAAACAATTTAATTTGTTTAATGACTCGGAATTAAATAATGAATCGACGAGCAAATATAAAAAATGTAAAATATAGTAGTTTATTAAAAAAAGTAATAAAAATAAAATTTTCAAAAAAAAAAAAAAACGGTTAACCGACAGAAAAAAACCGGCATGTCGAATAATTCGAAAATAAAAATTATTCGAAACCGTTCGGGTTTTGAAGAAGCAAAAAGCCGGTTAGCCGGTTTTTGAATACACTATGTGAATGACAAAGGTTGTATGTACACATGTGTGAAAACCAATGCACACATGTGTACTTAGGAATTATACAAAATATATAATTTTTATTACTGCTTAGATTACAAACCATGATATAAAAAAGAAGGTAGTTCCAATTTCTCTTCTGGTAGCCATGATTAACCTTCTGACCAAAGAATACTAAGAAGGGAAAATAGTACTCTTTCCTACAACAATAACATTTCTCTTTCTTCACATACAAGTTCTGTGTGAATTCAACACACTTGTGAGAGAGAGAGAAACAACACAAAATAAACAAATATTTTCCTTAAAATTTAAGGAAAATTACACACGCGACACATTTTTCATCAAACACACGATATTTTTATTATTTTTTCACACGCGTTTATAGTATTTTAACTCCCGTTAAACGAATATTTTCCACAAACTGAAAAAATATATTTTTATTTTATTTTTGACATTCCTTTTTTGTATGTTGAAATTTAAATTGAACGAACAATGTTGCTACTTTTGGTATTAAAAATAAAACAGATTTTAAAATAATTTTAAATTATTTTCATATTCATCAACAAAACGCAAAGAAATGTAATTATATTACTATTTGTGGTTGTAACCCGCATCAAAAGATAAAAATCTGCAAATATAATTTTGATGAATTATATTTAATAATTTGTTAATACTCTTTTGTGCAAATATGTATGATTATGATGTGTCGTGAAAGTGGTTTCAGCACTAATACATATAAATAAAATTTGACTATCACAATCTTAAAGTTAGGTTTTTTTGACAACAGAGTTAGGTTTTTTTGACAAGCCTTCTATTCTTAGTATTCTTTGCTTCTGACGTTTATCGGGATTATGACATTTCGTGCTACCATACTTCTACTCATAATCCAACATTTAAACTTTTTTTTTTATTTTTCAAACTGAAAACAATTAAAAATGTAGAAAAATAATTTTAAAATTTTAATAAGTATTCATACATACTTTATAAAGGAAATTGCATACACACATTAAAATCAAAAGCAAAATATTATAATTCGACTGCAACGAACGTGTATATCGCCGTCATCAAGGAAAAAGAAAATTTAGGTAAATTTGTTTCTGGTTCGGAAAAACATACATATTTACAGAAGTTTAAACATTTGTAGGGAAAGGACGATGTTCTCAATATATGGCTCAAATTACTGATGCACAATCTCTACGGCAAGTTACACAACTGGTTGCTTCGTTAGTGTTACGGCAGACAAAGAGGCCTTTGATAGTCGACGTTTTGTAACCAAATTAAAGATCATCGAGTGGATTAGCAGTCAGCCAATGCCATTACATTAAAATAAGCTTAGAATGGCGGAGAACATCGTCATGAATGTATTAAGAAGTACCCGACAAAATTGAAGGATATAGTATTTAATGGATATATTTAAGTAACCAGAGAAAAATATACACTTGTTAACATAAACTATTTTTTGATAGGACAATGTCTTGTTCTTTTCCTTTGTATTTTTGTATTCGCGTAAACGTTGCTTGTAAAAAAATTAAAATAAAAATTTAAATTCTTTGTAATTAAAGATTTTATTTTAATAACTACATTTACTATTTACTTATACAATTGTATGTTATTAATGCAAATACACATTATATGAAATAATACCCAAAATTTTTTTCCCTTTTTCTGAATGTGGCAACGTTTCTTTTAATTGTTTACAAAAAGTAAACTTCAGAAAATTCCCATATACAAAGAATACTAACAAGGGAAAATAGTACTCTTTCCTACAACAACAACATTTCTCTCTCTTCACATACAAGTTCTGTGTGAATTCAACACACTTGTGAGAGAGAGAAACAACACAAAATAAACAAATATTTTCCTTAAAATTTAAGGAAAATTACACACGCGACAAATTTTTCAACAAACACACGATATTTCTATTATTTTTTCACACGCGTTTATAGTATTTTAACTCCCGTTAAACGAACATTTTCCACAAACTGAAAACATATTTTTTTATTTTATTTTTGACATTCCTTTTTTGTATGTTGAAATTTAAATTGAACGAACAATGTTGCTAAATTTGGTATTAAAAATAAAACAGATTTTAAAATAATTTTAAATTATTTTCATATTCATCTTTGCCCATATACAAAGAATACTAAGAAGAGAAGGGTTGTCAAAAAAACCTAACTCTGTTGTCAAAAAAAAACCTAACTTTAAGATTGTGTTAGTCATATTTTATATATATGTATTCGTGCTGAAACCACTTTCACCACAAATCATAATCATACATAGTTGCACAAAAGAGTATTCACAAATTATTAAATATAATTCATCACAATTATATTCGCAAATTTTTATTTTTTGATGCGGGTTACATCCACAAATAGTAATATAATTACATTTTTTGGCTTTTTGTTGATGAATATGAAAATAATTTAAAATTATTTTAAAATCTGTTTTATTTTTAATACCAAATTTAGCAACATTGTTCGTTCAATTTAATATTATGTTCACATACACAAGTTTTTGACTCGTTTTTTTGGAAAACACAATGAAATTAAACATCACTGTTCACATATCATTTTATTGTGTTTTTCCTTTTGGTCTGTTTTTCGTCTGCCAAAATATTTTCACAAATTGTGTATTTAAATTAAAATTTCACATACAAACACTTTCTAATTCAAAAAATAAAATTTTTAAGCAAATAAAATTTATGAAGAAATATAAATTTCATTCATAATTTTTAATTTTTTGTTTTTAAACTGTTTGACAATTTTTACAAATTCTGTTTTTAACAAATTTCTATGTACTAAAAATACTAAAAATTTCTTCCCTGTATGGAAATTTAGTATGTTTTTATTGTGTTAAATAATTAAACAACTCGAATCGAGATGTTTTCTGGCTTTAAAAATATATGAAAAAATAAGTCAATTTCTTTGTGTTTTTTAGGAAAACGACTCGTTTTTCATAAAACCTTTATATGTGAACATAGTATAAATTTCAACATACAAAAAAATAATGTCAAAAATAAAATAAAAAAATATTCGTTTAACGGGAGTGAAAATGCTATAAACGCGTGTGAAAAAATAATAAAAAATATCGTGTGTTAGTGGAAAAATGTGTCGCGTGTGTAATTTTCCTTAAATTTTAAGGTAAATATTTGTTTATTTTGTGCTGTTTCTCTCTCTCACAAGTGTGTTGAATTCACACAGAACTTGTATGTGAAGAGAGAGATATGTTGTTGTTGTAGGAAAGAGTACTATTTTCCATTCTTAAGGCTCAACCAAGGTAGATTAATAAGGTAACGACATTAAAACAGCTGAGAATTGTTTTTCTTTTTGAAATTGTAATTTGAAGTGTCAAATTTTTGTATATGTTTAAATTTTTTTTTGCTTACTTTTGTGTTATTGCGTCTTTCTCCTCTCTTTTTACTACATGAATTGTTTTTGTTTCATGTAAAGAAACATGTGAAATGACAAAATTAAAGTTGACATAAGAGATGACAATGCAAGAACAAAATACATGGGTTTTTTTTTGGTGTTGTAGTTGTTGTAGAGTTGTCGTTACCTTCTTAATCTACCTTGGGCTCAACTACATAGAATACTTTCGCTTCAACTGCGACTGACAGCTACGCAACACATAAATGATATTAACCCAGTCGTTGCATTATTTTGTTATTAAAATTATATATAATAAAATATAAAGATGTAAAAATTCTATTATGTTCTCAGTTTAAATAATGAATTGCAAATTAAAATTTCCGACTTAACGAAAAAATATTAAAATAAGAATAAAACAACCTTAAAAAATTAAGCGGCGGCGGCTAGCCGTTCATTTTGAGCCGGTCGGCTTGGTTCTCTGAGAGAGAAGTGGAAATACCTTGTATCAAAGAGTAACTTTGAGTCTACATTAGACAAATTTTTATCAAGACAAACGTCAAAATTTTATCAAGATAAAGATTTGTCTAATGTAGACTGAATTTGTCAGTATTATTGCAGTGTTAAAAGAAAATTGTCAGCGGTCGAGCTCTGACAACGTTGTCTTGATAATGCTTGGTAAAAGACGCCATCTTGATTGTTGTTGGTACTTTTTGTATGGTTTATTATGACATACGTTTTCCCCTATAATTGATAGAGATAAAAAATTATCTGCAACTCAAACAAAAATTTGACGTTTGTCTTGATACAAATTTCTCTAATGTAGACTCAAAGTAACAAGAGACGAGACTAATTGTCAAAAACCTAACTCATGCAATAACAAAATACATGTAATCAAATATATTTTGTTATTGCTAGAAGAAAATAAAAACACATTTTTGTTTACAAAGCAACAATTTTTTTCAATTGTTAATCGAGAATTTCGTCTCTATATGTTACTCTATGCCTTGTATATTTATATCATGTTACAAACAGAGAAACAAGAATAAAATTTTAAAAATTTCGGCGGCTGATTTTGAGCTGATGAAAACGGCGGCGGCGCATGAAGTAGAAAATTACACGGCGGCGGCTCAAAACCGGCTTGGAGCCGATCGGCTTGTATCTCTGGTTACAAACTATTTTAAAATATTAAAAAGGCATGTTCAACTAATTTGAACAAACACAATAATCACTGTTTTATTTATATACAGGGTAAAGTATAGGGAGAAGTAAATTTGTTAAGCAGTACTCAAAGTTTTTCATACCTAAAACCGTTATCGTTCTTGGTGCCAAACATTGGAAAGTGAATTTCAATATAAAAATGTCGAAGGATTCGAACTACATGGTTTTCATTTTCGATAAATTAGCCGTTTACCAGTTATTCATCAAGAAGTCTTTTGTTTACATCGATCTGTTTTATCACGCTGAAGCGATATCTACATAAAAGAAGTAAGGCGAATTCAGATTTGAATTCAGATCTGAATTCGCCTTGAAAAGAAGTTAAAACAAAATCAACTTTGACTCACGGCAGCGTCTATCAGCGTTGCCAGATTAAATTTGGTAGTTTTTTAAATCGGAGTTTACACGTAACAATTTTTTTTTTATAATGTATAAGTTTAGTATTCCCTTCTCATCTTTCTCCTATAAACTGAGAATTGCGTCAAGAAAAATTACTGTGTGTGTACCCCGACTAAACTAATGCTTGATTTCTCTAATAAGGCTGCTGCCCGTTGCCGCGTGATTATATAATTGTAGAATGCCAAAGCCAAACAAATGGTAGAATAATTAAAAAAATCGTTTTTTCCATTAAGAATACATATATAATGAATATTAATAGCAAATGGAAGTTTTTATTCACTAAAGTGATTATCATAAATACGAAACAAAAAGCTCAAAGGCGGCGAACCGTCGCCACCGAGAAATTTTCTGCTTCATGTTCCGATGCCATTTTCTTCGGCTCATATCGACTGAAAATCAGCTGCCGAAATTTTTAAATTTTCATTGAAATTCAACAAGAAACATATTACTCTATATAATTCAAAGAAGTGAAGGTACTGGCTCCATTTATCATTATAAGTTTTCTTATAGATGATAACTTTATCCGAATTAAGGAAAATAGAGCGTAATAAATATGATTTATTCTTAGAGTGTGCCAAACGGTAGCAAAGTATGTAGGAAATTAATTTTTGACTCTTATGAAGTGAATAAAATTTCAATAGCTTATAGGGCTACATATCTTATAGACAAATGCATAGAACATTTTGACAATATTAAAACAAATAAGGAAAAAAAAATATATATTATAATATATTTAATTTTCTAAAAGCTTGTGGAGCTATCTTAAAAAAGTGTCAAAATTTATAACAAAAAAGTTTTCATTTAGCAAAATCAATGTAGTAAAATTTGTTCACCATCAGAACTTTGCTACCGTTTGGCGCACTCTCTTAATAAGTGGTGAAATCACCACATATATATCAACTACATTATATTTTTTTGTCGATGGGTCGCACCCGGGCGCACAATATATAATTTACTAAATCCCAGCCGAAAACTTTGCCGCCGCCGATTTCCTCGGATTGTTTCCCTCATCAGCACATATTTCACAGAATACTGACACTGACAAAGCATATTCTCTGGCTACCTTTTATACAGTCAAAAATAAATAAGTCTGGCATCCTTATTTTAAATTTGTTTACTTTTGATTATCAACAATACAAAGCAAAATAAATGTCAAAATACTAGAAAAAAAAAGAAAATTTAGTTGCAAAATTATTTTAATTTACAGTTTATAAAGACGAAAATGACAAAAACTAGTCATAAAAAGAATCGGCCATTCGATTTTAAATTAATCGATTTGGTAGAGCCACATCCAGTTTTATATGTGCGACATGTTCCCGGCATGTCCACATACGATATGATGAAAACAAAAAGTAGCATTTGGCAACAAATAGCGGCAGAAATGGGATTCCCAGGTAAGCATATCAATATTAATAAAAAATACTTTAACTTAATATTTTCACAAATTTTAGTACAATTTTGTCTAAGTCGTTGGAATAACTTGCGGGGTCAATTTCAAAAAGAACTCAAACACTGTAATGAGCTATGCCCCAAAAGTGGTTTAATACGAGGTTCTACATGGCCTTATCTTGAAAGAATGAGATTTTTAGAAAGTACTGTTCAAGCCAATAAACCCAAAAAGGAGAAAATAAGTAAACGTAAATTAAGGGAATTACAAGAACTTGAACAAGAATCTGAGTGGAAAGATGATGACACTGGTTCAAGATTTAGTGGTGAAGCCGACAATGATTACAATATAGAAATAATAACTGATGAAATACAACATCCCGAAGTTTTGGAGGAGACTTATATAGACAATGAGGACTATTCGATTATAGAAGAAATTGCAGAAGAAGTAGTTGGCACAGAAGAAATTGAACAAGTTGAAGAAATAGGATCCAATGATACCTTGGAAAATTATCATAAAATGCAGACCATATTAACCAACTTTGAAGAAGAAACTTTGCACACTATTGAAAGACGTTTAATGGCCTTCCTGTGTAAATGTCAATTGAGAGCCCTAAGCGACCAAAGTATAGACGATTTGTTTGTTTAACTTTTATGCTTTTATTTAATTCGCTACAATGTTTTTTCCATTATGCTTTGTTCTTATCAACAATTTATTTTAGTTTATACAAAAAATAAGAAACAATCATTTATACCTGATTAAAGATTAAATATGAATTTTATCTAAATCTTGCCAAGGAATCTTTGGCTTAATGAGAAAATCTTGACGTGAAAGATTGTCCAACATTTGGACTTGACTGCGTACATACTTCACAAGTCGTTCAATACGTTCGTATTCCTCACAATTCATTTCAAAAAACCGACGCCATAAGGCAGCAGCCATTACTCTATCTTCTGACATTATGCCCTCATCATAGGCAATTAAGGCGGCTTGAAATTGTTCCGATAGTTCTTCGATTTGTTGTCGTGTGCGTGAGGGATTATTGCTCTAAATTTAAAAGAATGTTATAACTTGTAAGCAAATAACAAACAAATTAATAGATATTAAAATTACCCCTAATTTTTTCGCCCTAGTATTGACATCACCCCACATGGCTTCCACTATGCAATTACGCAAAAAGCGTCCATCTTCTCCAGTTTCGGAGCCTTCGGCCATAGATCTAAGCAATAACATCCAAACATGTAACTCGGTCACCAAAAACCAAGAATTAAATGTATTGGGCATGTCGAAATCTTTGAAAAAGGCCAAATAGTTTATTTTATCAGCTACACTTTCATACAACATATGACTGGCGACTCTTAAACGCTATTAAATAGAAAACGGATAGTTAAAAGAATGCCAAAAATATTTTTAAAATAATAATATCCTACCGCTTTAGAATTTGGCGTAAACCCAACTTTTTTTAAAACCCTCTTCAGTATACCATTATTATCGGCTGTATTTGCTTTGTCGGTTACTCCGACAGGCGTAGTCGTGGTACTCGCTGAACAATATTGACATGCTAATATGCCCAATGGCTTAAAAGACCCATGGTATTTGTTGATGTCTGTGGCAGAATTATCCAAAACTTGTAAATTATTGATGGAAGAAATCTGTAATAATTTAAAACGCATAAAATTTAATATAAATGTTTATGTAAGAATGCATTTTCGAATGCATTGTCTAGATTTTTTTTAACTGTTTCTAGAAATGTTTTCCAAAGTTTACTTACTGTGGGCATCAATATATTTCTTGCGTTGGGTAGTTTACTAAATAAACGTATTGTTAACATTTTTAAGTGACTATTTTATGACTTTTTTGTTAAAAAATGTAAACATAAAATGTTTTTTTTATTGAATACAACCACACTACATAAAAATATCACAACACAGAGTTGGTGAAAGCAGCAGATGTTTAAAAATATTTGACACCGTGGTAACACTTTTAAAATGAACGAACAGCTGGAAGTTGCACTGTTAAAAATATTTTAGTGGATTCAGAGAAAAGAACAATATACTTAATCAAGATTGCCTAAGCTATCATCAAGATTATCGAAATTTTTAAAATATAATTTGGTATAAATAGACCACCCTAATTCAGCTCCGATTTATTTGATTTTTTTGCCACTGATAGTACTTTTAACGGTGAATATAACGATGTAAAAATTTTTGGCCGCAAATAAATATTTTGGAAGTTAAGGGTTTTGAAAATCGAATTTTCCTAAGAAACTCGTATCAAAAAAAATTTCGTTGTAAAAAAAGTTGGGTAAAAATAAAGAATTTCGTTAGCGAAGCCGCTTTTGGACATACCACAGAGTTGAAAACCCTTCCACACGGCCTAAGGCCGGCTATTAAAAAAATTATTTAAACAAACATTTTTTTTTTGCACAAGAAATTACAAAATACTTCAAAGGTTGTGTTTATGAAACTTTTATATTATTTTTATTTTATTTTTGTAAATGCAACATTAAGAGCTTTTAATTGACACCTTAATCATTGCAATCGGATAACTAGTACAGGAAATATTTACGATTTTAATTGAATTAGGGAGGTAAATGAGTACCCTAATATCTTTTTTATACATTTAATATTGCCATCATATCTTGCTCTTTTTTTACAGGAGGTGTATTGGCACCGGCTTCGCTAAATAAGCTTTTTTCGAATATCAAAATTTGTTTATACAAAATGTAAATTTTGTTCCCAAGTAGTTAATTAATATGGTAGTGTTATATATCATTGAAAAGGTATTTATAAGTGCTTTTAAATGACATAAATATAATTAAGATCCGACAATTATTAATAAAGATAACTCGTAAACCGAGAAAGAGCAGACTAAATTTTTTATAGCACTATAATCACAAGTAAAAGTACTATAGAATCACTTTCGAAATTGTTTGAAAATCAACAGTGCTGGTAATCTTGATTTACGCCCCAAATTAACATTTTTTATAAAACTGGCGGAACTTAAATTTTTTTTAATATTCGAAAAAACCTTATTCAGCGAAGCCGGTGTTCAACATACCCAGAGGAGAAAGTCATTTAGCCCGACCGGATGCCGACAACGCAGAAAAAGCATTACTTACGTAAAAATTAAATTAAAAACGATTCGGCTGTGTCGAATCTTTGATACCCTTCACCATCTTACCGGCAAATAATAAAATTTTCGCCTTAAAGTATGCTTTCATATTTTTACATTTATAAATCTACATTTTTTTTCCAAACTACGAACATTTGAATACAAAAAAAAAAAAAAAAAAATCATAGCAAGCTATGTTTTAAAAAAATAAACAACAACAACAATTGCATATTTACAGTGAAAGCTCCCATAGGCGGACAGCGATCGTCACGCTGATTTTGTCCGTTATTGGGAGATGTCCGTCTATGGGATATGGTACATATTTTTTTTTTTTCAAAGGTGTAATTCCGTACTATATCTTTTTATTCCAACATTCAAGATTGATTGTAATGAATTAACTTTTAAATATACAAATTCTTATGGCACTCATCAAGATCTTCGGCACACTTGAAATTATTATATTTTTTTCCGCCTTAATAAAGGCTTTTCTGTGTAGCCGGACTGCGGCCGGGCTTAAGGAATTTCTCCTCTGGGTATGTCGAACACCGGCTTATCTAAATAAGCTTTTTTCGAATATTCAACATTTTTTTAAGTTCCGCCATTTTTATACAAAATGTCAATTTTGTTCGCAAGTAATTAATTAATATGGTAGTGTTATATATCATTGTGCTTTTAAATGACATCAATATAATTAAGATCCGACAATTATTAATAAAGATATTCAGGAAAATATATTGAAACTTTGAAGGCCTATAACTCGTAAACCGAGCAAGAGCGGACAAAATTTTTTATTGCACTATAATCTCAAGTAAATGTATTATAGAATCACTACCAAAATTGTTTAAAATTCAACTGTGCCGAAGATCTTGATTTACGCCGAAAAATTTTATTTGAAAGGTGTTTTATGATTTATCTGTTTTTGCATTAAAGGGACATTTGAAAAATTCTACTTAATAGCTCAATTTTAAAGCAAAAAGCTAAAAATTGCGATTTCTTTTTTCTTTTGCTTCTGCGGCAAACGATGTTTTGCATTTTCATTTAGACATTATTTGCAATAAATTATGATTTTATGAAATTTATTTTAAGGAATTTATGGCTACAGTTCGATTTTCTCATTCCATTTTTTCTAAATCGAAAACTATTCCTATAAAAATTAAACCTACAATTTCTCAGTGTACAATTTTCATACTATTCTCATATTGCACGTGTTTTTTTGTTATTGTATTTTAGTAATAAAAGTAAATAAAGCGCATAAATATTAAAAAAAGCATTAAATTTTAACTAAATATAATAAAATGGTGAAAGTGAATAAAAAGAAATCCAAAGCTAAACATATTCCCGTTAAACAACTATCCCGCAAAGAATTGCGCAAAAAAAAGATCGAAGAAAAGAAAGAACATAAACGTTTATTTTTTTCGAGCAAAACTGAAGGCAAGAAACTAGTTGCTCAAGCTAAACAGCAACAACAAAATCAAAATGGTAAGGCCAAAAAGAATAACAAGAAGAAAAAACCCAAAGTCACCATAAATCCTGACGATATACCCATTGAACAGCTATTGTCCGGTGAAGTTAATTCGGACAATGATGAGTCAGTAGATTCAGATTTTTCTGATGAGGAAGTAGATGCTTTGCTGCCGGAATCTTTAAAGCAACAGATGAAATCTAAAGTAAAAGATCCAATACCGGTGAAAAAACCTAAACAAATACAACCTACACGGCCCGATGCCGAAGAAATTCACCGACGTGAGTTACTGCGTCAAAAGGATTTAGAGAATGCCTCTAAAAAGCTTCGTATTAAGCAATTGAAATTAGAGAATGAGGAAGAAGATAAAGTGATTGCCAAATTGGAGAAGAAATTGGGTTTGAATAAGACCAAAAATAAAAATCGTTTAGTGCGTAAAATGTTTAATGATGGCTTAGATTTTGCATTGGAATTGTGTCTCGATGATGAGGAAGAAAAAGAGAAACAAGCTTTAAAAGATAAACGCAAAGAAGAGTTGAAGAAACAGCAAAAGGATCCTAGCTGGAGTGATGAAGAGCAAGATGAAGAACGATTTAATGCTATTTTTGGTAGTGGTGGAGAGTCGGATGATTCAGAGTCAGATGAACTAGAATCTGCCGAAGAACAAGATGATTTTGATGAAGAAAGTGAATTTCGTGAAGAGGAGCAAGAGGAGGAAGATTTTGAGGGGGACGAGGAGCAAGATGCAGAAGAAGAACAAGGCAAGGAAAATAAATGTAAGTTTGAGAAGACTTAGTTTATTTTATACATTTTAACATTCAAACTGTTATTTGTTTAGTTAAAGAGGATATATATGGGCGCAAACGTGATAAAGATGGTAACATCATTAAGGAGTCGGTTATTGAAGGTACCCAAAAATATATACCTCCTCACCAAAGAGCTCTGCTGGCCGCTAAAGGTGACAACAAACAAGCTGAGATTATAGAAAGACTGCGAAAACAATGCAAAGGTCTACTTAACCGTTTGTCAGAAGCTAATCTTCATAAAATCTCTACGGGAATAGAAGAACTTTATATGAAAAACTCACGTTTTAATATGAACGAAACTCTTAACAAATTGCTACAAGAAGCTTTAATTAGCAAAGTGCTGTCTAATGAACGTATGGTACAAGAACATATGGTTTTATTGGCTTATTTACATGCTCATATAGGCAGTGAAATAGGAGCACATTTTCTACAAATGTTTGTTGAACAGTTCGATGAATTGCTAAAGAATTTGTCTAATCTACAACAGGAAGACAAAAGGTTAAATAATGTGGTCTTAGTTCTAAGTTATATGTATATCTTTAAAATATTCGAGCATAGATTGTTGTTAGAAATTATAGACCGATTAACAAATCAATTGGACGAAAAAACTATTGAATGTTTGTTGTTGATTTTCCAGTCAGTGGGTTTTAAACTAAGAAAAGATGATCCTTTGGCCTTTAAACAAATGATGTTAAGTGTGCAAACGAAAATAGCTGCTGCTCCTTTGGAATTAAAAGAAAATTTAAGACTTAAATTCATGGTGGATATTTTAAATGCCGTTAAAAATAATAACATTAACAAAATACCCAAATTTGATCCTATGCTGCACGAAAATCTACGAAAAAAATTAAAAGCTATGTTAAGAAATGATAAATATGTTATAACACTTAATATAACTATGGAAGATTTGTTACGTGCTGATACGGTAGGCAAGTGGTGGATTGTGGGTTCTGCTTGGTCGGGCAATATTAATGAAATGGCTGCTGCCCAAAAGAAAGCTGAAACGGGCGAAAATTCATCAAAGACACAAAAATTCTCTGAACAATTACTTAAACTAGCGAAACAGCAAAAAATGAATACCGAAGAAAGACGTAATATATTCTGCATTATAATGAGTGCAGCCGACTATATAGATGCCTTTGAGAAAATCTTACATTTAGCTGTTAAGGATCAACGTTCAATAGCATATGTTACCATACACTGCTGCCTTAACGAAAAAGCTTCCAATCCTTATTATGCCCATTTGGCGTTGAAATTCTGCAACTACAATAGCAAATATCAACTAGCGTTTCAATTTGCCTGCTGGGATCGCATCAATGAAATTGATTCACTTAATAAAATACAAGTTCGTAACTTAGCACGTTTCCTACAACATCTCATAATCAACAATGGCTTACAATTGTCTGTGTTGAAGATTGTGGATTTCCTGCAGTTGGATAAACAATCGTTTGCTTTAATGAAAGAAATTTGTAAAGGTTTGCTGCTGTCGCCGGAAGAGCAAGATATATATCAAGCTTTTGAGAGACTGGCAAAAAATACAAAATTGCAACAATTTAAACAAAGTTTACGTTTGTTCCTGCAACACTTTTTACTTAAAGAACAGGGTGCCACCCTAAAACTGAACGAAGAAGAAATGGATTTATTGCAAAAACGTGTAGATTATGTGGATAAACTATTAGCCTATGTAGATTTGTAAATAAGTACATATATAATTATAAATATATTTTTTTAGATAAAAGTTATTTTTTAATATAAACATTGTATAATGAAATCATATTTAGAGTAAATAAATCTTGAGCTGGCGATAGATCATGTAATGAAATCTATAGCTAGGTTATTTAAAGAAATCTATCGCTGGTTCAAGATTATCTTAAGAAATCTATCTCGATATTTTCTAAATAAATCAATCGCTATCTAAAGATTATCTAATGAAATCGATCACTATCTCAAGATTATTTAAAGAAATTATTGTCCCTATAACATATATTTTCTAAAAATAAAGTTAAATAATACCATACATTTCAAATTCTTTAACAAAATTATCAGCTTTATTCGCACTCTTATATTTTTAAGAAAAATAATTTCCATTGCTTGTAATATTCTCAGGTAATTAGATTTTCAACACAATCTTACTGATCTACTCGACTACAAAGTTTACAGTACAGAAAAATTAATCGAATATTTGTAGCAAATCTCTTGCTCTTTGGTATTTAACTGAATTTAATATTGATTGCTTTTCTTCCTCGGTTTCCTGTTGTTCACATAGTTTATCTATCTCCTCTATAACATCATTAGCCAATTTGACTATTTTATCTTTAGCTGAACCTTTGCTTCCAGCCAAATATTCCAAAGCGATAGGCCAGACATTTTCATCAAGTTTATCTTTTTCAAACATGTTCTGTTGTATGGATATCTGTCGAAGTTTTTCAAATTTCCAACTATCACGTGCATGCTTCCATTTATTTAAATATTCAGCATTACGTTGTTTTTCTTTTTCGGCCGATTGGCCCTTTTGAGCCTCCAGCAATTTTTGATGCTTTTGTTTTTTCTTTTGGCGTCCTGTTACTATGGCTAAATTATTTTCGGGTTTTTCACTTTCTTTTAACTCTTCTAGAGTGGGTTCATGAAAATCATCACCATCTACCTCGTGGTCTTCATTGGCTGCTTCATTGTCAGTGTCATTTTGTTCAGATTTGCTGCGTTTTTCTTTAATTTCTCCCTTTTCTTTGTTCTTACGTTTTTTAGATTTTTTTGTGCTTGCTGGAAAATATACAATATTTTAATCATTTGATTTTAAATTAAATCTTAGCCAAACCTTCTTCAGTTTCTGTATTTGTTTGCATAGGTTCATCTTCAACGTTGTTTGACTCCACAATTACACTTTTATTTGCTACTTCATCTTCGGTTTCGTTATTGACATGTTTTCTTTTTTTACCTTTCGATTTTTTAACTGTGGTTGTTTCTAATTTAGCCATTATATTTGGTTATAACTAATAAAATCAATTTGAGGAAATATTTTCTGTTAAAAAAAATCGTGCAACAATTTTTTACTATTTACCTAATGTCAAAAATCAGAGTTGTTTTGATTTTGTTATTGTTTTCTTTTGAAAACAGGGTGTTGAAAATAATTATTTATATTATTTGGAGTGATGCCATACTATAATAAAATTAAACCCTACAGATTGAGTGTTTTTGATATATACAAAAAACGGTTATAATTGTTTTACATATAGAAATGTTATTTTTATTCAAGGTTGGAACTAATACCATTATAAATACCGATAAAGATTAAATACCGTTTAATATTGGTTATTTATTAAAATTATTTTGTCAAATACCAATATGTAAATAACGTTTCACTCTGTACGGTATATATCGGTATTTTTCTCATATAATTTACTTAAGTAAATAAGAGAGATGGAATTATTATAATTCAAAATACCGTTACCGATACCGCTACCGATATAAAAATATACTGAATACCGTTACCGTTGTTCGTTTCGGTTTCCAATCTTGATTTTAATTTATGATTGGATTTTAATAATTAATATAGCCATATTTTTTCAGCCTGTGTTTAATAAATTCCATTTTTAGTGAATTTAAATATAACGGACAATTATTTCAAAATGCATATTAATATTAATGTTTACTAAAACATTCACCTAACATTATATTTAATTAATAAAAAGTTTACAATTTATAAAAAAATATAATATTTTCGCAAAAAATATGCAATGTTATCGCTTTTCATGGAAAAAATTCATTTATTGAAGACAATATAATCTTGATTTTAATAAAAGTAATGCATTATATCGAGGGTGTATATTAAAAAAGGCCCATTTGCAGATTTTATTTTTTTTTTTCGCGTTAGACTTTTTAGTTTTGTGTTTTTTAGTTTTTGTGTGTAGTAAAATTAAAAATTGGTAAATAATGAGAAGTTTCTTTGAGATTTAAACTTTTTTTTAATACATTTTGAATAAGAATCTTAAAATGTCTCTTTAAAATTATGTTATCTCAATACAGTCTGAAGAAAAAATGTCATTAAAGTTAGATTTTTAAATTTTGTTGGAAGACCACATGCAAGCATAACCAAAAATTCTAAATAATTGAAATAAAATTCGTGATTATAAGCGAAATATCTTAGATATCAAAAGCAGTTTCTTAAACCATTCTTGAAGAGCGATAAACTTCAAAAATGGTTAAATTTATTTAAATGTAAAACGTAAAAAGGTAATGCAAAATATAAACTATTGGCACTTGCTAGATCCTTTTACCTTTATTTCATAAACAGCAAAGAATGGAGAGAAATAATGTAATATAAAAGCATATAACAAATTGTTCAACATCTAATTTTAAGTATACCGCCCGACTCAGAATTAATTGAGTCACAATTGAGTTGTTGTTATGAAATTAAATACAATTTAAATTGTTTTGAATTTTTCTTTTTGGAAAAAATATTTTTAATTTTTTTTCGCATGCAATTTTAATTTATAATTTTAATTATGAACACATTTCCGTCTTTTTTCGAATAAACACTCCTGTCATTTGACAATTCTAACGTTTAAAAAATGGTCCTGTCAACCAGAAAATTTCGCTTTTTTATCTCTTGATTGGTATGATATTATAAATTTAACATATTGTCCAATTTTTTTTTTAAAGTTTACCCTTTACGCCTTTAATTTTAGATAAACAAAAAGAGTTAATGAACATTTTATAACACACATTAAAAATAAATTAAGACAAACGTAGCTATCTACCATAACTCCGCAAATAATGGGGTTAAAATATCTATTTTTTAGTGTGAGTATAAGTAGACGCAATATTAATAAATCGTGGAAGACCGGATTGTAAAAGATTGAAAAATGAGTGAAATAAACAGTTTTTATGCTCTGCTATAAAATTTAGGTTTTGTACATGGCCCTTTTTGAACATAAGCCCTCGATTTGAACAAATTTTATAAATCTTAAATTTAAAACTCGCGTTTGGAGCGGAAACTTTTGCGTTTCTTAATTTTTCTTTTCATTACCCAATAAACCAAACGATATTATAACGTTTTCGAATCTAAAACGATAGTTTTTACGGACTAAAGTGTACCTTTCCTTATTATATCGTTTTTCCATAAAATTATGATACCGTTTTCGGTGTCGTTATTTCCAAAAATAAAGATAGTAAAATCGTCATGAGCCAAATTTTTTTCTGAACACCATTTAATAACAAAAATTATGTTTATTTTCATTTAAATATTCTAAATATAATTATAAAGTACCATAATCAGCTAAAATAATATTAAAATCCTAAATAAAAAAAAAAAATAAAACATACAAATCATCATACATGGCATATTTTATGCAAATATTATCAATAATATTTGCAAGCATGATTATTCCTTAGGGTCATACATATTTCTGCAATTACAAACCTAAATAACATGGTTTTACCACTAAAAATCTGTAAACTATTGATTTTTTTGTATTTGATTCCCAGCTTGTTTTTGTTTGTTTTTTATTGGAAAAAAATATTTCGAAATCTCAATATCATAATATCGTTTTTTGCAATATAATATGATACTATAATCCGCACCTAATATGATATCGTTTCCGCTATCATATCGTTCTATGGTTTATTGGGTAATTTTGATATACACAAAAAATTGCAAAAAGTTATACCCCTAATAAATTTCTAAAACCCTTTTAAATTTTGTTCTGAGGATATGAAATTTGCAAAAAAAATATACGATTTTTTTCCACAACGATTATTTTAATACAGCAATTCCACTTATTCCATAATTATCTACATAGTTATCATAACGGTAATTTCTGAAACACTTAAAACGATATGGCATCCTTTTTCTCCACATTTATTCACTTTATCCTTTTTCAGCCTGCTACCAACCCTGACTTTAACCACCATATGATGATATAAACATAAAATAAGCAACAAAAATAATAAAAACAATAAAAGCCCTCCAAAAACACTGGCAATTAATCAAACAAAATAAAAAGTAAATCAGAAAAGAGTGCTAAAAAGTGTGTAATTGTCGTCTGTGTTTCCTAAATTAAATAAAAAATAAATAGTTTAAAATATAGTTAAAGTTTGGTAAAGTAAATAAAAATTGAATACCTAAGAAAAAAATAAAATAGTGCAGTGTAATTAAATAAAGAGAAAATATCCAATTGGAAAAATAAATCCTGCTGCTAACGTATAGGCAAAAAGATGTAAAGTTTTTGGGTATTTTGTCTAATAAGATAAAAATGCCAAATTAAAGGAATGCAAGAAGGTTCATTATAATCAAATAGTATTATTTTTTCCAGTTTTAAATAAGGTAAGTTTGTTAAGTAATAATTTTGGAGCAGTGGGAATTCAATTAAGCATCCATTGTTTTAAAACATGAGGATTATTGTAGGTAAATTTTGTAAATTCATGCTTCGTATTTGTGATATTCTTTAAAATAAATAAAATCGGTATCGTTTTTAATGTTTGTGCGAAATTAATTATCTAAAAAGTGAGTGTTTCGTCAGTGTGTATTTTTTATATTGTTTTGTTTTTATTTACTCATCAATTTGTACAAGTCGGTCAAGGCCAGTCTCATCTTCCTAATATGTACATACAACAACAATAATTACAATAGCAGCAATAACAACATGCGGCCATAATTTATATTTCGACAACGGCTTCTACAAAGGATGTCAAGAAAATTGAGGTAAGTGAACCTAATTTTTTTTTGAAAAGTAAAATTGTAAATTTATAAATGTTAAAATGTTAAAATAAGTTTTAAAATGTTAAAAAAAAAATAAAATTGGAATATAAGCATATGTGCCGTTATCAGAAATGTTTAATCTGGCTTAAACTTAATTTAATCCTTTATAAGTTTTATGGTAATACATAATACTTTAAAAAATGAGCTTAAAATAACATAATTTTTTTTCATTCTTCTACGCATTTATACTCATTCAATAAAATAATCATTCAAATAAATTAATTCTACAGCGAATCTATACCTTCTTGGTTTTTGTGCAGACTTTATACAGTTAAATACAGGATAGTTTAATGAAAAATGTGTAATTTTTAAAACTTCTTGTTTTAAAAATTTTCTTGTTTTTTTTTTCTTGTTTTTTCATTACAAACCAGAACTGATACTTGTTTTAATTATGCCTAATTTGGGCTATTGTGGCTCACAGCTAGGGATCGCATTTTTCTTGACTTTTTGATTTCCCGGACTAAAACTATAATTATCATTACTCTCATTAGTTGAACAGCTGAGACCCAAATAGGATATGACTCTTTACATTAACAGATTTGAAACAGGACTGTAAATATAGCTTGAAAGACTAACTGGTTAATCTACTAAATAAGAGTTTTGTGGGTGTCGACAAAATATTAAGCAATATTATTAATTTTAATTAAAATATATGAATCAAAAAACAATGTCGTATTTACGACAGAAAATAGTGGTATCAGAACCTAATACCTCTATACGAACCCCAGACGTTCTCATACATAACAGATATTATTATCTGTACCTATCCAGTTGAAAATTATATGAATAATTCAGGATTTATCGGATTCACTTCCTACTTTTTATCTTAACTTTTAAAGTAAATGCTTTGTCAAATTTCTATGAGACAAATTGCGCAAATTGTCTATAATACTGACAACTTATAACGTATAGGTACATATTTAAAATGTACAATATTCTGTCAGTTAGTTATACTTTTTCTCAGCTGGTTTTTAGTGCTGTCAAAAACTTTCTAATATAATTTTCATTAAGATATAGTTCCTCGCTGGATTTTAACTTTAATTTTGCTTATATAATGACTAAAATGTACAAATCTTTGCTAAAAATCAAGCAATTTCCTTCCATTTAAGTGCTTTTAAAATTCCAAGAAATTTTTCAGCGGGACATAAATTTCTCGAGAATTCCCTACTCACAGCTTATTTTGTGTTTTCAATTTGTAATGTAATTCGAGTTGATAACGTTCCTATTTTATGCATATTTATTCAAATAGTATTCATTTTTTTAAATACAATAAAATAATGATACAATAATTAACAAGATTGGAAATATTATCATTGCGGAAAACGTTTACTTTAGCTTCTATACAGTTCAATATATTAGCCAACGATATGCTCCCGAGGGTAGACAATAGCATCCAAAAAATCTACGAGCTACACTAAAGTAAGCACATAAAATAAACTGATTTATCTGATATATGATTTAAAAAACAAGATCTAAAAAATCAGTTTTTCGAGTAACACTCATAGTTTCTAATGGAATCACTAAAAACATTTGGAAGATATCTTCGTATGAAACATTTGCGCAGTATCTTCTTTTTATTATTTTTATAAAAATTATAAATTTTTCTATTATAAGTTTAAAGAAAATTAGGCAATAAACAACAAAAAATATATTAAACTTTAATTTTTTATTATTTTTTTATTTTTAAAATATCTCCTTTTTTCAATAAGGTTTATTATCTTGAAGAAATTAATGATAAGCTTCTTCACTACTTTCCTACTACTAAGCATGTTACCATTTTAGTTTGTTATTCTTTGAATATCAGTTAAAATTAAAGACATATACAGTTATTACATATTGCAAGTGTTGCTCAAATTACAAACTTTCAGACCAAAGACCCATTCCGCTCAAAAAATATAACGTTTTAAAAATTAAAAAAAAAAAAATAACTATAGTATTTTTTCCAAAAGTGTCCATTAGGGGCATAACTGTTTGCAATTTTTCGAATATCAAAATTCACAGGATATAGCGTTATAGGGCATGAAAAAATATTGGGAAACGCAAGTTTCCGCACCAAACGAGTTGAAGTATTGAATTTAAAGTTCTTTTAAATTTTTTCATATAATGCATCATTTTTATTAGAAACCAAATTATATTTTTTCTTAACTGGCATTACCATCAATAAAATAATTAAAAAACTATAACTTCGCATATTTTGTTGCAAAAATTCATAATTTTTGTTTTTATATTTTGTAACTCTTTATTCTTTAAATATCATGTTAAATTAATAATTTAGTCGATATTAATATTAAAATGCATTTTAAATTAATTATTCGTTATATTTGGCGGTTAAAATTTTTGAATTATGAAATTGTGATAAAATATTGATGAATTTGACTTTACTATTTTATTTTATAATGGTTATTAAGGAAATAATTACCATTTGGTTCCGAGCATATTATTTAGAATAGTGCCAATTTTTTTTTACCAATATGAAATACATACATATGTACTATATAAACTTTTTTTATAATAAAAATATTTCATATTTTAATAAAAAAAATCTCAAATTGATTTAGAAATTGCATTAGGCTGCACCAAAATTTACCAATTTTCGAATTTTGACCGTAGAATTGTTCTGCGGGTTGCAAAAACATACTGTGTGAAATATTAGTGAAATCGGATATCGTTCACCCGTGCCGCATTGGACCTGAAGTTTGTAGGGTGCGTTTGTATGAGAAAAAGTTGGTCTTTTTGCAGTTTTAAACAAAAATATGGCTATTAAATATTTTGTTTTGAACCTAAATGTTAAAAAGTTTTAATCTACACATAATTATCTATCAAATAACATATAAAAAGAGAAAATCGATTAAAAAATGTTAAAGTTATTACAAATTCCCCAGACCAGAACTTATATTTAAACTAAGCAAAATTTTTATGTAATAAGGTTAAACATATGTCAAGAAATACAATCTATAGTTTGTTGGACAAGATTAAACATTAAAATACGAAGGTCAAAGGTTAAAATTAGAAACAAATTTAATTTGTAAGGAAAACAACGAAAAATGATTTATTTTTGTATGGATTTTGATGCAATGATTTTTATGTTTAATTTTGATAGTTTGTCATGGCTTTCTCGAAAGAATGAGGTAATTGTTGTTTTATATGTTCAAGATATTAATCTATTCTTTTAATATGTTTATGAATAAGGGCGTATAAAAAAAGTAGATCCCAGGCTCAGTTGAAGGTTCAATTTTCATTTTTAATATTATATAATTTTCAGTTATATTTCCATTAAATTTCATAGTTTTCTTAAATATTGTTTAATTTGTACATCAGTTCAAAAAAAAAAAATAATAAAAAAATAAAAAAAATGAATTTCTATCTAAAAACTGCCTTTTTGCCAAAATCCGCAGAATTCAAATCGCAGGTACGACTTAGTCATACAAGGTGTTGACCTAATTCTTTTTTAATTTTTTTCTATAGTGTTCATAAACTTTTTTTTTCGAAATTTTTTGGAATTTGTTTATCAAACATTTTTAAAGTTAGAAAATGTAGTTTTGAAACAGTCTTAAAAAATGTAAACCATTTTTAACCAAGCATAGAAAGGTGTTTGGATTATCCTGCGGAAATAAAAATGTATTTTTCAGTAATAATGACACAAATTGAATTGAAAATTGCTTTTTATTTAAACATTTATCAAAAAACTAAAAATTTCGTTGTACACTCCTCCATATTAATGGTCTAGGGAATTTGTAATAACTTTAACATTTTTTAATCGATTTTCTCTTTTTATATATTATTTGATAGATTAAAATATTTTTAACATTTAGGTGCAAAACAAAGTATTTAATAGCACGGGTTAACGATATCAGATTTCACTAATATTTCACACAGTATGTTTTTGCAAGCCAAAGAATAATTCTAGGGGGAGTTACGTTCAAAATTCGAAAATTGGTAAATTTTGGTGCAGCCTAATGTACATTGTAAAATTCTAATTATACCCTACCTATTATGATTTGGGCTGATGTTTGTAACGCAAATAAAAAAATCATCGGACCCCTACCTTAAAGTATACCGTTAGACTCAGAATCACTTCCTGAGTCGATTTAACGATGTCTGTCCGTCTGGCTGTTTGTCCATGTAAACCATGTGAACAAAGTATAGGTCGCAATTTTAAAGATATCTTGATAAAATTTGACACGAATAATTACTTTGGCAAAAGGACGAAGCCTATTGAAATTATGATCGGTCTATTATTTCACCTAGCCCCCATACAAATGTCCTCCCGGAATAGGGCTTAATGCTAATAAATACCTTAAATATAGTATCAAGTTAATATTCGACATAAATAAGTTTTATATAATACCAAATTTTATGAGAATTATTTATTATTTACCATTGCTCCCATATAAATCCAAAAACTACATAAGTATTTTTAAAGTTTTTTAGAAGAGCAGTTTATATTTTTTCATTTCAAATGTAAATATCAGAAATGTAGTTTAATACCAACTTATGTAAACGCTAATTAACTATTTAAAACAAATCTTATACACACTTGTTTGGCATTCCATACGTCACCTATAAATTGGTGGCATTTCATTGAATCACAGCAGGAAAACTTTTCCTAACAAAAAAACAATCACTTAAAAACTCAAACACTTAAGATGGACTGACTGACAACTGCATTCTGATTTACAAAGATGTTTTTAGTTTTCTTTAAATTTTCATTGGAATGATCATTGTCTCATTGCATTTAGACATAAAATTTCATTGAATTAATTCCATACAAAAAGTGAGAAAACTAAGGGAATGACATCAATAAATATTGAGAGAATACGAAAATAAAATGTAAAAACAACAATAAAAGAAACGTGCAAACGTTTCTTTACGCCTTCGACTTTTCTTTATTAAGAGTTGAGTATTTTTGTTGTAACTATGTATATTTTCTCAAATGTTTTTGTTTTCCTATTAAAACGTGTGTGGGTAATTTTTGTTATGTAGTAGGAATACTATTTGCTCATTTAAATTTTAGATGTACACTAGTTGCTGTTTGCTAGTTTGTATCATTATCTTCATTTACTCAATTGTGGTGAAATTATTGTTGCTGTTGTTGCCATTATAGAGAGGGTTGATTTTTTTGGCTTTCTGTTTTTTTTTTAGCTTTTTCAATTGTTCTTATTATTCGTCTGCTTTGTACTTTGACGTAAAACTATAAGACAAGTGGAAAAGTTTAGTATTGGGTAATGACGAATATTAAAATCCCTTAAATTTATGACGAAACTTAGAAAAAATTATAGTATTTGCGTGTCCTGATCGAAATTAACTTTTTATTTCATCTGGGAGCTTAAAAAGTTTTGGAAAAGAACTAACTAACATACAAATTTTAAATACTCCTGCTGAATGTCGATGATTTCCATATAAATTTCTTTCGACTTATTTCGTTAAATTTCAGATTCAAATTATTATTATTATTATTATTATTGAAATTAAAAATAATGTTGGAATCTTGTGATTATGTATATGAAAACGTATCTTTGCTACATCATGTTTACATATCTGAGAATTTGAACGATACGCTAAACCGTGAAAGAAGCGTGCCTCATATTTTTGAGAAGCAGTAAACTGTACATTTCACACCATGACACTAGTACCCTATTTTGAACCCCCATAGTTCCGCTTCTGAAGCGTATATTGGATGCTGCTTCTAAACTTAAAATGCTACTGTCCTTTACTACGACTGTGTGAAATTTTAGTCACAGATTTATTTCGATTCTTCCCCACTATTTAATGTTTGATAAAGCAAATAAAATGTCTGCACTTAAGCTGTTTTTTTATGAAATCTACTGGAGATTTTTTTGAAAAAAAAAATATATTATTTTCTCAAATCGGGCTACATATGCGAACGATTTTTCTTTCATGATATTAAAGTGGACAATATATACTATTTTTCAGAAAATTTTCAGAACAAACATCCTGTAACATTTTAAGTTGCATTCCATGAAAATTTAAAATTAGTGTATGCTAATATAAATATTAGTACAAAATATAATTTACAAATACACTTAAATATCTGAAGTTGATGGTTTTATTTTAAATTTTTAGCTTAAAAGACTTTTTATTTAAAATAAATACACTGAAAGTTGATGAAAATTTAATTTTTTACTATTTTTCAAATATGTAAAAAAATTCTTAACTTTGAGATCTCCTTATGAGAAAACAACCACAACCTAGCTTAAAGATTTTAATTGATATTGATACATAATTTTGTCTATTTTTATTCGGTATCCAACTTTATTACAAAACTTTAAATTTTAAAATTCAATTAAGCGCCACTTTTGACACATTTTACCCCAACGTGCAAATCACATGATCGTGGCGGCCAATTAACATCGCTAAGACGTGAGATCACACGGCCACTGAATTTCTTGCGCAAAGAAACCATTATTTCTTTGGCTGTGTGGCAAGTGCCACCATCCTGTTGGAACCACATATCGTCCAGGTCCATATCTTCAATTTCTGGCCACAAGAAGTTCGATACCATTTCGCGATAGCGAACACCATTCACGGTAACTGCTTGGCCGACCTCCTTTTCGAAGAAGTACGGCCCAATAGCGTCGTCAGCCAGCAAAACGAACAGAGCGACCATGCACAGTTGTTTTTAAATTTCCTACAATCCCAGTTTGATGAAATTTGCGCACAATTCTCCCTATTGTGGACACATTTGGTCGATTATACTGAGCAAAATTTTGATTTGAACACCCATTTTCCTAAAAGGATTCAACAATCTTAACGCTCAATTGTGTACCTCTCCATAGTTGAATTTGTTAAACACTGAAACAAAGAAATGTCAAATTATGTTGGGCAAAAACCTTGACGTTAAAGTGTGGCTCACAATTAACATCGAGCATTATTGCTGGACCACTCTTTATTAGGATACAGTGTATTTGATTGAACTGTCTAACTAGACTGACCTATTTTGAACTACACTTTCAAAAGCTCTGATTTATTTTTGAGTGAGATTAGTTTAAATATTATTATTTTTAATTTAGTAGAATTTTGTAACTAGGATACCAAGAATAGAGTTCTGCCTTATCAAAATGGAGAGTTATTTTAATTCAGATGTTATTTGAGCGACTTTCTCACAATCTAACTACAAACCTTATACCAAACTAAACATACCATTTTCATTCGAGACTTGGGTGTATGCTACAAAAGTATTTAATTTATTTCATTTATAATTTTTGTATATATTTTTGTTTTTGTTTAACCAAAAAGACCGCACACTAGAGAATTGTGTTTCACTTTCAGTGTAGTATTTTTCTTATATTTTTTTTGTTATTTTTTCTTTGGTTTTTCTTTTGAATTTTCCGTAGTTTTTTTTCTCTATTGCTCTGTGTTGTTTTTGTTGATGATGTTTTTGCGCAAAAGTGTTACGCTGCTTGTCTATCCATCTATCCATTTGTCTGTCCGTCTATACTGATACTTGATGGGGTAACAATATTTTAGTATTAATTCAGTTCAGCATTGTTGAGTTCTTAAAACGAACGTGTTTCTTTTCTCCCTTTCATAAATTCGGTGTGAAAAATTGTCGCGTCGCGTGTTGCGGTATCTTAATATAATACTTTTATTTCGATTTCGATATAATTTATTTATTTTACATATATTTTTCTGTGTTTTTAAAAGAATTTCCGGTGTCATAAAAGAAAAATTGTTTTAAAGCGTTTAAGCGCCTAAAACGCCAAAGGCCTTAAAATAAACGACGTTTTAACGCGTTTTAAAAAAAGAGTGAGTGCCTCAGGGCGTATAAGTGTTTTCATAGTTTGTGTTTTAAAATTGTCATAAACTTTTAAAATATTGTGAAAATTTAATAAAATATTTACCATTTTTTCGCTAAAGAAAAATTTATATATTGTATTGTGTTTTTTGCATCTATTGAAGAGTTGTGTAGTGCTATTATAGAAAAAAAGGCAAACAAAAATCTGTAATTTAAAACCATTTGTTATTCTAATTGGATTGACGTGTGTTTACACTCAATAGCCAGCTGCCTGTCCACAGTAGTACGTCAACAACAACAACAACCTTTACTTTGTAATTTATGCCATAGTGTTACATTGACTTCCTCAACCAGTTAGACTTTATTTTTCTATCTCGCCCATTAAAACCAATTTTAAAGGTTTTTTTAAAAAAAAGTAAAAATTCAGTTTCTCACATAAAACCAGAAAATAAAAAAAAAAAAATAAAAAAAATCAATACGTCTAAAAATTTTTCTTAATCCTTTACGTGTTTAAAACGTGTTTCAAAGTGTGCGTGTTATTTCTTTCCCTCGTTTATAAGGAAAAAAGAAAAATACAAAAACACACGTTTTAGTGCGGTTTCTAAGGTGACCAATTTTGACAAGTCTATATTGCAACCACAATAAAAATAAAAAAAATATCAACATTTAACGTAAAGAAAAAGTGCTACTAATCATTAGTCAACTTTAGCAGAAAATTTTAATATATTTTCTTTGAAACGCATTACAAAACACCGGAAATTTTACCAGTTGTTCAATAAATAACAAACATCAGTCAAGAATATTCAACAGATATTTTCTTTTAGCAAAGAAAAAATATATTTCAACAACTTTTTCGTTTACTTTGGTGGGATTATTTTGCCATTGAATTTCTTTAATGTCCATCAGTACGCAACCATAGTGTAAGTATTGAAAATTATTTTAAATAAAAAATATTTCTTTATAATTTCTTTTGATTTACTTTTTAATACCTTGTGTTATTTTTAAAGCAAAGAGAACTCATTATATATTGGATAAGAGAAAAAGTTATTTATTTATAGTAAGAACATTATCAAATAATGGAAAATGTATCATTTAATTTTAATTTTTGAGATCACTTACATAAACTATTAAGAAAAACCGATTAAATAAAAATCAACTACTACTTTCAGAATTTCAATGTGTGGTCATAAATAAAAATTTATATATATATGCATCACTTCATTTTTAAACATTGGTTATAGTTTTCGAGATATAGACAAAAATATTTTATTTGTGTATATTTTGGGTAGTCAAGTTTGTATGAAGAGAAAATAAGATCTGGATGTTCTTAGTTCAAATGAAAATTTACTTCAATATAAGTTACAGTTTCGTAAAATGTTCTTTCTGATATTATCTTTTCGAGAGCTAGATCAAAGTGAAAAATTTCCTTTTTTCTGATTTTTTCATATTTCTGCCATAGGAAAAACATGAACATTTGCATTTAATGACGTAACAAAAATTTTGGACCAGGTCTAAATAAATCCAAAATTTTGCAATTTTTCACAAAAATTGGATGTTTGATTTGTTACACATAAATATAAAGGAAAAGAAATGAGACCAAAATAATTCAATTCTAGTAGTTATACCGAAACTGCTTGTTGCGTCATTAAATGCGCGTTCCAAAAGCCTTTCTTCCGACACAAAATTTTCATAATTTTCCTTTGGCAGAAATATGAAAAAAACCCGAAAAAGTGCCTTTTTTCATTTTGATCTAGCTCACGAAAGGCATCTTAAATTGAAGTGAAATTTCATTTGAGCTGGCAACTTTGATACTTTTAATTTTGGGGCCTCCCTAATGATCATATATATTTGAGATCTTCTAACCAATTTATTCAATAAATAGTGATAAAGCAAAATTGAAGAGCTGCCTCACTGAGACGATTATATTTCTTGGAATCTGTTTCATATATTACAATCCAACAACCGTGGAAAAAATATAAAATTTTACTGACAAATTTTAAAAAAGTAATAATTTCGTCTGATTACACGCAAAGAAAAAATATGGTTCCTGTGACCATAAACTAAGAGCAACATACTATGATTGTAACATATGATTCCAGATTACAATAAGTATATTTGTACGTAATCATTATTATGATTCCAATTTATAATTTATTAGTAAGGTTCATAACTTTATTAATAACTTTTAGTAAGTTTTAAGTACTTATTTAAATTTCATCATGTTTTTATCATTTAATAATTCCATGTTATCATATACATGAACTAATTTCATCATATATATAATTCCATTTTATCATATATACAAAATAATTTCATCATAAATATAATTCCATTTTATCATATATATTATTCCATTCTATCATATATAAGAACTAATTCCATCATAAGAAATCCCATGTTATCATATATATAATTCCATTTTATCATATATATGAACTAATTTAATCATATACATGAACTAATTTAATCATATATATAATCCCATGTTATCATATATATGATCCCATATTTTCATATTTATATTCATTTGTACCACGATATGTGGTACATTCATCATACTGAATAAAAACAAAACTTGTTAATTTATATTTGCTCATATATAAACTAAATGAGAATTATAACTACTGGACTGATACACAAAAATGTGTATTCAAAAGGCATTAAAAGTTAATGGCTTAACGGTTTTAGAATTAACCAAATTTGTAAAATGAAGTGAATAGTTATGTAATTAACTAAATTGTTGTGGAATTGACTAAATGATTGGATTTATTCATAAATATGATTTCATATAAACATATTTAAATACATATTATAATTCAGTGAGCCATATTAAAATTTTGATTGTGGGTAATCATTAAATGATTAAACAGAATCATAAACGTTGCTATCATGAACACAGTATATTTAAATCAATGAAAAACGGCTATATAATCATTGAATAGTTGTGGTGATCATGCTGTAACCATGTTTTTTCTCTGCGTGTAAGGACTTATCACAGATTAAAAATTTTTAAATCCGTTTAACATTGTTACCGCTACATCTGCTTAAAGCAGATTTTTTTAATCAGTAGAAATAAGGGAACCTTTTGGAAAAATTTTAATTTTTTTGCATCATTTAAAAATTAGGTAAATTTTAAATAAACTAAAATAAAAAATTTACATTTGGTGTTTCATTTTTAAAGCAGTCACAGATTTTAATAGACAATATATTTAGGCTACTTTAACAAATACAATGGAATAGAACTAAAACAGTTACAGGTTGCAACGGGAAATTTTACCTGAAAGACTTTAACTACAAGCTGAGAAAAAACATGGTAACAGCATGATCACTACAACTATTCAATGTTTGTATAGCTGTTTTTCATTGATTTGAATAATACCGTTTTCATAATTGCAACGTTTATGTTTCTGTTTGATAATTTAATGTGTACCCACAATCAAAATTTTAATATGGTTGTCTGCAATTATAATATGTATTTAAATATTTTTGTATGAAATCATATTTTATGAAAAATCCAAAAATTTAGTAAATTTTACAATTATTTAGTGGTACAAATGTACTTAAATATAAAAATATGGGATTATACAATGATAATATGGGATTATATATGTAATAAAATGGAATTATATATATGATAAAGTAGAATTATATATATGGTGAAATTAGTTTATGTATATGATAAAGTGGGATTATATATATGATGAAATTATTTATATATATGATAAAATGGGATAATTAAATGATAAAAACATGATGAAATTGGAAGCAATATTATAAGAAAAGACTATAAACATTATTAAATCGAATCATTAAATGTTGAAAAAATTATAAAATGGAATCATAATAATAATTACGTACACATATACTATACTTCACAGGATCATTTCTGTAGTAAGTCTTTACTTATTTAGTTCGCTAAATAAAAAAATAATCAAAAAATAATATTTTTAACTGTAATCATATATTACAATCATAGTATGTTACTTTTAGTTTTTGGTCACTAGAACCATATATTTTTTTGTACTCGATCTAATTCAATAAAATTTTACAATTAGCAATTTATGGCGAGAACACGGGATCTATAATCAATAGTGGACCTATTGTAAAATGTGGTAGACATATTAACGCTTGAAATTTGATCACTTAAGATATATATAAGTTTAGTTGATCGATCATAACAAAATTGTTTTTGTTTGGGCTTTATAGACAGCTAAACCACAGGACCGATTTTCTTGATATTTTCACAATATCATTTTGTGAAAGTAAAATAGGCTACTTTATTTTTCGATAGGAGCTGGGGGAATGGTAGCCCCCATACAAAGTAAATATTTATTATAACATATCTCCAGAACTATTACAGATAAAATTCTGATATTTTATTGAAATAATTTTATTATCAATCTACATAATTCAGATGAAAATGGAGCGGGTAGTTTTAGGGGAAGTAATAGTCCCCATACAAAGAAAATACTAATTACCAGATAACTTAAATAGTGTTAAAGCAAAAGTCTTAAAATTTTGTAGGAATATCTTTCTCATCGATCACCAAACTTGAAATGAAAACGGAACGGAACCCCATACAACGAAAATATTAAATATCGCATATCTTAGAAATTATTACAGCAAAAGTTTGTAATACATTTTGTTAGAATAACTTTCTCAAAAACCTCCACAAGTTCAGATGCAAATGGGATGGTTAGGTCGTGGGCAAAGCAAATATTTTTAGAGGGATATTTAAAGAACTATTATGGTGGGAGCCCTCCAATTTTCTGGGAACTGTTTTCTTATCATGTTGTATACATGAAATAAAAAACGCATAGTTAGGGCCGGGGGAAGTGGTACACCCCTCTTAAAACGTAAATACTAATTATTCGCATATCTTGAGAACAATTACAGCAAAAGTGAGAATATTTTGTTGGTATAACTTTCTTATAAACCTGCGTATTTGAGATGAAAAAAGAACGGATAGGACCTGGGGGAATGGTACCCTCCATACAAAGGAAATATTATTAATAGTACATCGAAATAACTATAACGGTACACAGTGCCAAATTTATCCAAATTAGAACAATAAAAATAAGAAAATAAAAGCTTATTAATTGAAGAATTTTTTTCGCATTTACACGCAGAGATAAACAATTTCTCAATATGGTTGCCCCAACAATATTATTTTCATCGCAGTGATATATTTTCATCGCAAACATCGTTATTGTTGAATATATTTTATTTATACACAATTTTGCTGTAGCAATTATGCATTTGTTCTCAATTCACAATTAGAAAAAGTAATTATTTTCTGTATGGCAGTGGAAGTGATTTTACTCACTCTTTTTTAGTGGGAATGTTTACGTTTTACTACTAACAGAATATACAACTTCAGACCAATATCTCCAAAACTGGAGTTTTGTCGTTCTAAAACTGCTAAATGTGGCACTGTGCGATGAGAGCCCTCAAATTTTGTGAGAACCTTTTTTTTAACATATTGCATTTATATAATAAAAACAGGAAGGATAGGGCCGGAAGAAGGAGTATCCCCTATACAAAGCAAATATTAGTTTTCGTATATCTAATGTGAAAGTTTTAAAAGCTGATAGAAAAAATTTGTATTTAAAATTTTAAAGGGGATAGGTCGAGGGGGAGTAGTATCCCTATATAAAGTTAATATTTAATATGGGAACAAAAAGGGGTAGAAAAGCGCACAGGGTTAAGCTAGTATATCATTAAAATAAAGTAATTTGTACTTTACATAAAATGGACCAGACTTTCTTATAAAATTACTTGATAAAGTAAAAATATTGATAATATTCCTTTACATTTATATGTTAGCGTAAACGATATTTTAAAAATGTGTATTTGATATACATACAAATATACACTTTAATCTAAATACAACAAGAAAAATTTCTACCAGAAAAAAAAAAGAAAAGGAACCAGCTTTGGGTACTTATAGTAAAGACTAAAGTGTTGTTGCGATTAAAATATGACCATAATATGAGACAAGACACGAGTTCATAATTTAATTTTCCATTAATTTCTTTAATTTTTTGATACATAACAATTTATTACAAATACCACTTTTAGCTGTCATGACAACGTCCTTTACTTTCCACACATTTTTTTTATTTAATGAATTAAAGTCAGTACAAGCTTAATTAATTTTAGAGTATATGAGTATAATTGTCATAAAATCATACAAAGTTGGTATTTTAAATTCATTCACACAAATTAGGGTTAATTGTTATTTTACATAAAGGCAACAACAAAGAAATAAAGCACCCTCAATTAAGTTTTAAAAAAATAACACAAAATTACATCAGTGGTAAGTGCGTGGACAATTTCTATCAATTTTAAAACAAAAAACGGCCAAGAACAACAGGTGCTCTTTCTTTATGGTTAAAAAACGTATACAAACATTAAGTACTTTTATGTATAATTTAAATGCAAATATATGCATTGACCCTTGAAACATCAATATTTGACATTTGTATTTAATTTCCTTTTTCCACATAAAAATGAGGTAACATTGAAAAACGCTAATATATGTATAAAAAAACAAATTGTTTTAAAAATTATTTATATCGTAGAAGAACACCAGTTGGAAATTGAGGCTAGAGAACAGAAATAATAATAGTGACTATAAGTTTATGAAAACTGTATAGAATTTATACAAATTATTGAAAATTCCTTAAGTTTTCCATTCTACCAGTTTTCACTTTAGATAAATTTCCAACAGGGGTTATAAAAAAATGCATATGTTGCAGCCACTGTTGCAATGAAAACTTCCAAGTGTTTGTGTTTGATTATTGTTGCTAGAAATATAAACAAAATAATTTTTTATACAAAAAATTATTTGAAAACCAATATGTTCTCTTTAGACAGAAAACCATTATTTATTTATAAATGAAACGGAAATGCATTATGTTTTTAAGAAAAATTTTCAAACTAAAAGTTTGTTGGTTTATAATCAATCTTTCTTTACATCGAATTACAGCATCAAACCATGAAGGTTAAATAGAGTTTAATGGTACGAATAAAATGCTTTAGGTACGTATTTATATTAACTAATAGCTTAACAGCCCTCCAAATACTGAGCATAATCTTGAATTTTCGGCTTTGGTGTCGACAATTCATCATTGTCTGGGTTTCACATAAAATTTTTGCGTTTTCATATTCAAAATGGATCCACGTGTATGGCAATTTCAGGCCAACATATCCGCAATAGTGTTACCAATGATATTTCTATGGGAGATGCAGAACATTCACGCTTCAACTAGGATGACGAATAGACTTCCAGCTGATTTTTAAGCGATACTTGATTATCAGTTCGTATTCGGATGGATACACGGGTAGAATACTCCGTAGCACATTAGCGATTTTACTGTTCTTTTGATAGCCGAAATTAAAGATCATTCTAAAGGAAATTATCCCTATAACGATTTAGAAATTTTGATCCAACTGAGTCCCTCCTATGTGTTGGAATTATGTATAATAATTAGGGCAAGTTTTTTAAGCTTTTCGCTTGGATAGTAAGCATTTGCATATTTCAGAAGTATTTCACAAAAAATTAGGGCATAATTTTGTAAAACACTTCACCTCACTTTGAAAAAATTTTCTAATAAATTGTTTTTGTTTTTAAAAAATTTGTATGGAAAATTTTTCAAAGTGATGAGAAGGGATTTACAAAATAAGGGGGTTAATGGTTTTTGACATATTAATATATAAGAACGCATAAATTCGTTGGGTTTTCTATGCATATTCATGCTATTTTGCATATTATCCCATTTTTCCGTTCATATTTTAATTTTTTTCATGTATATTTAAACTTGCCCTGATAATAATCAATAGCTGGAACATATTTGATATCGCCCAGAATCGTACCGTGTATGAGCCTATAGAATTCTAGTCTAGTCGCTCTCCGGTAGTTATTTATCCATCTTCAGTGGCTCTGAGGGTTTATACCGATGGCTCGAAAAAGATCGATAGGGTCGGATGTGGTTTCTATGTCGAGGAATACGATAGAAAGTTCTGTTATTTCACTTCCTGGTACGTGCAGTGTACTCGGAAATATCCTCCATAAAAAGGGTAGCAAACTGGCTGAAGTATCACAAGATGTCGAGAGATATCTGTATTTTTACTGACAGCAAAGCTGCCATTAGATTTATAGCGGGTGTCTATACGACATCTTTGTTAACAACTGAATGCCGTGTATCTCTTAATGAGAAAGCAAGAAGTGTTAAGCTAATTTGGGTTTCTGGCACGGCGACTGTGCTGGGAATATTAAGGTTGATGCCGCAGCCAAACAGGGATTGACTCTCAATGAAGAATCTATTGATCATATGATAGGTAGCGGAATGTAAGACTTTGTTCCATAAGGAACTATCAGATATTGCTCAGACGAGATGGAAAGTGAACCCACTTGTCGAATTGGTAGGACTATCTGGCCCACTCATGATTACTCGTTCTCTGGAGCGCCAGTGAGACTGTTAGTGTCGGTAATTACTGGGCACTGCATTTTAGGGACTCATGCGCGTAGAATGGGTCTTCTGTTTAATGACTTCTGTAGAAGCTGTAATGACGAGATGGAGGAAGAATCAGTCTTTCATCTACTCTGCGAATATCCGGCATTATCGGAGATTAGGAAGACTATACTAGGTTCTCTGACTCTTGACTACGGTGACTTGAGCAGAAGCAATTTAAAGTCACTATATTCTTTTCGTGCAGGAACAAGATGGTTTGGTGAAGCAGTAATGTGGTCAGAGTAATTATGTGACTGCAAACTTGCATCTGGGTAACCCAACGGCATCGAATTTTATCACGGACCCTAGTGAGATGTCTGTCAAGGACACTGCCCGTACAACCTAACATAATCGCTAGAATCGTGGCAGTATGGATATCTACAGAGATTTTCAAAGCGTTGCAACCTAGAATCGCTAGAATCGTGGCAGTTTGGATATTTACAGAGATTTTCAAAGCGTTGCAACCTGCGCTAAAATAGCCATTAGCACCATCTGAAAGATTAAAGTTAAGGCACAGTAAAGGATAGTTGTAAGGACTTTTAAAAAGACAAGATTAGCCTTTTAAAAATTTACACTTACACCACTCTTGATTATAGCAGTTGAGATATAGTCAAAGCAAAAAATTTGATTGTCAGATAATCAGTTAAGAAGCTAATATAATGGCCCTTCACTCTTTACACATTTGGTGAATAACTCATTACAAATCTGGTTATAAATAAGTAATTACTCACAGGTTTATAAATAAGTAGTTGCTAGACTTCTTTTATGTAATGCATATAGTATGTTGTTATCGTTCTAAAGTAACTACATCCGTAACTACATGCCATAACCCGGTTTTAGTACACCTACTAGACCGAAAATCTTTCACTAAAACTTAATTCTTTGTCTTCACTGACTAGTCTTGTTTAGAGCACATCTCCCCCTTTTTTTCTTTTGAAACCATAAAAAGATCATTGACCATAATTTAATGAAATATTATAACAAAAATAACAAAAAAAAAAAAAAATCAAAGTCTAACAACATCTAAGTAGAAGAATGTTAAAAACGCTGTTGCACTTACATCGTTATTGCTCTTGTTGACTTCAACACACATGATCGGGCAGCAACAATCTATTCCTCAACACCACCTGTGTTGTGAGGTTGGCTGGATGGTAACATGAATTGTAATAAAAGAAAAATAACAAGTGAAAGTGAAATGATTTTATTTTTCTTTGAAATAAAAAGAGTTTGCGATTATTTGCTTAAAAATATTATAAAAATTAAATATTTTTTTTTTTTTTTGAGCAAAATTTTATTGCAATTTTATTATAATTTGAGTATAAAACAAACTGTGGCAATTGATTTTGTTAACATAACATAATTAGTAAAAATACTAAAAAATTGTATATGAAATATTTATAAAAAAAAGATAATAAAACCAAATAATTTTATTGCAATTTAAAAATGTTTATTTGAAAATTAATCAATCATCTTTTTTTTATAAAACTATTATTTTTTTTTGCTTCGATTTTATTTTCGATTGAATCATAAACGCATTAACAGACTTTCTCTCTTTCTTCTTGATTACAAATTAAAACCACTTGGTTCAATAACTACAACAAGAAAAAGGCCAACTACATCAGCCAAAAACAACAACAATTTCCAATAAAATTAAACTAATAAAAGTTTAAACTAAATTTAACTGAAACCTTTCGTTGTGAATCAAATCGTATTCATACTAAAAAAAATAAATAAACAAAAAGACAAGCGGACAGACAATTACTTATTGCTGGAGATAAAATTGCAAATTATTTTGTGGCCAATTGAATGACTTTTGTGGTAGCTGTAGTTTTAGTGTTGGTGGGAGTTGTAATTGCTGTTAATATTGTTGGAAGTCTAGTGACACCTTAAACCTAGAGGACTGTTTTCTTGTCATCGCAGTGGATATATATTGATTTGGCTTACAAGTACATAATAGGTCAGATCATAAATACTTACATAAATATATACATATTTAAGTCTCTTAATGAGAAGTGCATTGAACTTTATTTTTATTATTAAATTTATTATTAAATTTTAATAATCCTAAATTACCTGCATGAGATTTGAAGATTATCCTTATATAGCTTTTTTTTTAGTAACAATCGAAACTTTCATATGATCTCAGAATATATTTCGTAAACGTATGGGAAGCTCGTATGGAATAGGGCATTTCATATCTTTTAACACATTTCACAGGCTTTAATATTTTATGTTTGTAGGGTCTAAGTTTTCCAAATACTTAGTTTTCTATGCATATTCATGCTATTTTGCATATTATCCCATTTTTCCGTTCATATTTTAATTTTTTTCATGTATATTTAAACTTGCCCTGATAATAATCAATAGCTGGAACATATTTGATATCGCCCAGAATCGTACCGTGTATGAGCCTATAGAATTCTAGTCTAGTCGCTCTCCGGTAGTTATTTATCCATCTTCAGTGGCTCTGAGGGTTTATACCGATGGCTCGAAAAAGATCGATAGGGTCGGATGTGGTTTCTATGTCGAGGAATACGATAGAAAGTTCTGTTATTTCACTTCCTGGTACGTGCAGTGTACTCGGAAATATCCTCCATAAAAAGGGTAGCAAACTGGCTGAAGTATCACAAGATGTCGAGAGATATCTGTATTTTTACTGACAGCAAAGCTGCCATTAGATTTATAGCGGGTGTCTATACGACATCTTTGTTAACAACTGAATGCCGTGTATCTCTTAATGAGAAAGCAAGAAGTGTTAAGCTAATTTGGGTTTCTGGCACGGCGACTGTGCTGGGAATATTAAGGTTGATGCCGCAGCCAAACAGGGATTGACTCTCAATGAAGAATCTATTGATCATATGATAGGTAGCGGAATGTAAGACTTTGTTCCATAAGGAACTATCAGATATTGCTCAGACGAGATGGAAAGTGAACCCACTTGTCGAATTGGTAGGACTATCTGGCCCACTCATGATTACTCGTTCTCTGGAGCGCCAGTGAGACTGTTAGTGTCGGTAATTACTGGGCACTGCATTTTAGGGACTCATGCGCGTAGAATGGGTCTTCTGTTTAATGACTTCTGTAGAAGCTGTAATGACGAGATGGAGGAAGAATCAGTCTTTCATCTACTCTGCGAATATCCGGCATTATCGGAGATTAGGAAGACTATACTAGGTTCTCTGACTCTTGACTACGGTGACTTGAGCAGAAGCAATTTAAAGTCACTATATTCTTTTCGTGCAGGAACAAGATGGTTTGGTGAAGCAGTAATGTGGTCAGAGTAATTATGTGACTGCAAACTTGCATCTGGGTAACCCAACGGCATCGAATTTTATCACGGACCCTAGTGAGATGTCTGTCAAGGACACTGCCCGTACAACCTAACATAATCGCTAGAATCGTGGCAGTATGGATATCTACAGAGATTTTCAAAGCGTTGCAACCTAGAATCGCTAGAATCGTGGCAGTTTGGATATTTACAGAGATTTTCAAAGCGTTGCAACCTGCGCTAAAATAGCCATTAGCACCATCTGAAAGATTAAAGTTAAGGCACAGTAAAGGATAGTTGTAAGGACTTTTAAAAAGACAAGATTAGCCTTTTAAAAATTTACACTTACACCACTCTTGATTATAGCAGTTGAGATATAGTCAAAGCAAAAAATTTGATTGTCAGATAATCAGTTAAGAAGCTAATATAATGGCCCTTCACTCTTTACACATTTGGTGAATAACTCATTACAAATCTGGTTATAAATAAGTAATTACTCACAGGTTTATAAATAAGTAGTTGCTAGACTTCTTTTATGTAATGCATATAGTATGTTGTTATCGTTCTAAAGTAACTACATCCGTAACTACATGCCATAACCCGGTTTTAGTACACCTACTAGACCGAAAATCTTTCACTAAAACTTAATTCTTTGTCTTCACTGACTAGTCTTGTTTAGAGCACATCTCCCCCTTTTTTTCTTTTGAAACCATAAAAAGATCATTGACCATAATTTAATGAAATATTATAACAAAAATAACAAAAAAAAAAAAAAATCAAAGTCTAACAACATCTAAGTAGAAGAATGTTAAAAACGCTGTTGCACTTACATCGTTATTGCTCTTGTTGACTTCAACACACATGATCGGGCAGCAACAATCTATTCCTCAACACCACCTGTGTTGTGAGGTTGGCTGGATGGTAACATGAATTGTAATAAAAGAAAAATAACAAGTGAAAGTGAAATGATTTTATTTTTCTTTGAAATAAAAAGAGTTTGCGATTATTTGCTTAAAAATATTATAAAAATTAAATATTTTTTTTTTTTTTTGAGCAAAATTTTATTGCAATTTTATTATAATTTGAGTATAAAACAAACTGTGGCAATTGATTTTGTTAACATAACATAATTAGCAAAAATACTAAAAAATTATATATGAAATATTTATAAAAAAAAGATAATAAAACCAAATAATTTTATTGCAATTTAAAAATATTTATTTGAAAATTAATCAATCATCTTTTTTTTTTATAAAACTATTATTTTTTTTGCTTCGATTTTATTTTCGATTGAATCATAAACGCATTAACAGACTTTCTCTCTTTCTTCTTGATTACAAATTAAAACCACTTGGTTCAATAACTACAACAAGAAAAAGGCCAACTACATCAGCCAAAAACAACAACAATTTCCAACAAAATTAAACTAATAAAAGTTTAAACTAAATTTAACTGAAACCTTTCGTTGTAAATCAAATCGTATTCATACTAAAAAAAAAAATAAATAAACAAAAAGACAAGCGGACAGACAATTACTTATTGCTGGAGATAAAATTGCAAATTATTTTGTGGCCAATTGAATGACTTTTGTGGTAGCTGTAGTTTTAGTGTTGGTGGGAGTTGTAATTGCTGTTAATATTGTTGGAAGTCTAGTGACACCTTAAACCTAGAGGACTGTTTTCTTGTCATCGCAGTGGATATATATTGATTTGGCTTACAAGTACATAATAGGTCAGATCATAAATACTTACATAAATATATACATATTTAAGTCTCTTAATGAGAAGTGCATTGAACTTTATTTTTATTATTAAATTTATTATTAAATTTTAATAATCCTAAATTACCTGCATGAGATTTGAAGATTATCCTTATATAGCTTTTTTTTTAGTAACAATCGAAACTTTCATATGATCTCAGAATATATTTCGTAAACGTATGGGAAGCTCGTATGGAATAGGGCATTTCATATCTTTTAACACATTTCACAGGCTTTAATATTTTATGTTTGTAGGGTCTAAGTTTTCCAAATACTTAGTTTCTAAGTTCAGATTCCTTTGTATATCATGTACAATAATTTTATACACATTTTCCGTCTTTCTCGAGGATCCTCTGGAATGTGCCTACGGACCCCATTTGGGAAATCTTGCATTAAACGATAAGCTAACAAAAAATTATTACCCATAGTTCGTAGTTTTTGGAAAGAAGTTAATATGAACGAAAAAAGGACATTTTATATAAAATTAACGAAAACAGTTGAAAAAAAATTTATTAAAATTCAAATTGTAATTAATATTTAAGCTCCTTCGCGATTTGCTGGTTCACTGATACCACTTTCACTTATGGCTAACCATAACAAAACTTTTCCTGGGAACTTTGTCTTACGAATAAATTTAACTTTTTTGGTGGCGGCGTGACTAGAAGACTCAAAATAATGTTTTGGTTGCCATTCATTTCCTTCAACGGTAAAATATGTCTCGTCGTCAATTACACATTTGTACTCTGATGAGCAAGAAAAGTAATTTCTGGAAAGCTCCCGTAGTCTATGTTTAATTACCTTTTGTTGAGCTTCGGTGGTAAATGGTGCTGTTCTTTTCTGTTTCCTTTTCTGTACTCCCATGGATTCTAAATATTTCTTAATTGTGTTTTTGTCACAATTATATTTCCTAACCAATTGACGATACGATTTTGCACTGGCACCTAATACTTCATTTTTTAATTTAGAGCGTAGTTTGGAGTCTTGTAAACTGCATTTTCGACCAGATCCACTTTTTCTTTCAATTGGCATATTGTTCTCATATAAGTTTACTGTCTTGTAGATAAAGGTTTTTTTGAATCCAATGTCCTTAAAGTGCCAAAAAATTTCATTTTTGGTTTTATTTGGGTTTTCTTCACCAAATTTTCCAATTAATTTTCGACGGTTCAGTTCGTTTAGTGCCATTTTCGAAACAAATATTAAATTGATCCGAACAATTTTATGTTTGATAAATAAAAAGACAGTACTCTTGAATTTACCGTATGTAATTTTTTTTGTTAATGTCATGTGTCATTTTTAAATAGAGTGTTTTACTTGTTCGCATTTTATTCACCATACGTTATGAGTTAATTTTATTAAAATGACGATTCTAAACTTCCTATTAGCTATTTTTGAAAAGTAAAAATTACGGGTATATTTATTTTTCTTTAGCTATCGTTAGTTGGATAAATTATTATTGGTGAGAAAAAAAAATTAACATTTGATCTAGGATCATCGACTTAAATGGTTGTTGAAATTTGGTAAAAATGTTTCAAATGACACCCCCTTTCATAATTTTAGGTACGTCTAAATATAAGGACTGTGCCCGAAAAAATCCGTGCATACAAATCTGCTTGTAGAAACTAAACCAATGGACGATTTTTTTTTTAATTATATTTTTTAATAAATGACTGTTATGTTCAAGTTCTAAACATAAAAGATAAAATATTTCCTGCTGGTTTTTAAAGAAATATCTGATCTTTTCCAGAATTTTTCCAATTAAAGTTATTATTATGTTTCGGTCCCTTTTTTCTCGAATAAGTCCACTTACTTTTAAACTCCGTTTCATTTTAAGCTGAGCTTTTAATGTCCTTTTAAGGAGTGAGATCGAAAAAATCTTAACACACATTTTGCTTCATAACTTTTTTCGGAATCAATATTCAAAATTTTTTTTAACTAGTTATCATGGAAAAATACTTCAGTTATTATTTTTAATAGCAACCATGTTAATTTGTCCTTATTTTCATCAAAATAAGTGACGAAAAAGATTTACGTCCTACAAGTTATTAAAAAATTTCAAAAAATCCAAATAGGTCTTACAAATAATTGGCCACAGAATTAAATGTCGTCCGTAAAACCGTTTCTAATGTTATTTAACAGTATGAGGAAAATTTGACTATTGATGTTAAACTTAGTTCGGTAAGAAAAAAGGACCACATGATATTGGGAAGGCCAGAAAATTGAAGGCATATTGAAAGGAACTCCAAACACATCTGGTAGAAAATCAGCACAGTTTTCTCAGTGCTTCGACTATTTAAAAGGACATTAAAGTTCTAAAAATTCCAAACTGGAATTCTGCAAAAAAAAATTACAAGCCAAAAATAGGACTCGGAATTTAAAACCAAATTTCATACAAAAATACTCAAGCTGTATAATTGACGAAGAAACGTAGGTGCTGGCAGAATCTTCGCAGCTTGTGTCTCAAAAATTTTTATTGCTAATGCTCGAAGCAATGTTGGAGATAAGTTTAAGACCCAAAAGCAGCAAAAATTTCTTACAAAATTCATGGTATGACAAGCTTTTTGCAGTTGCGGCAAAACAGGAAAGTCATTTGATACATTCGGATCTATAAATACCAAAATATGCATAAAGGAATATTTGCAAAAAAGACTTCTTCTTTTCTTAAGAAAGCACAACGTGTCCACATATTTTTGGACCTATTTGGTATCATGTCACTACGGTAAGAAAGCTCTGGAGTGGTACCAAATCAATAACATAGTTTTAGTACCAAGAGAGGTCAATTTTCAAAATTGTCCATAGCTTAGACCAGTGGAGAGATATTGAGCTCTTGTGAAAAGTGAATTCAAGAGCACAAAAAAGGTGTCCCAAAATACCGAAGATTTTAACAGAAGATGTGCACACTGTTCCAAAAAAGTGACTGAAGCAACTTTGAAATCTCCAAAGAAAGGGTTTTCAAAAATGGTCCACAATTTTATAATTAGTGGTTAGAACCATAAACCATTATATATTTCTGTGATGTGTGCTTAATTATCAAATGATTAAAAAAATAATGAAAACTCTAAGATCAACCGTTTCCAAGTTATTGAATATTATGTATGTTAAGAATTTTTCGATCTCACTCCTTAATTATTTTTTACTGGTGCCCAATATCTTTCAATTGCTCGTTTGGTTTGCATAATGACAAATGTAAAGCAGTTAACAAAATTATTTAAAAAATTATTTAAAAATTATTTATTTATTTTGTTCGACAGTCGACTTATATTTGTATGTGCTAAAAAGTGGTTTTCATATAGGCCACGATGTCTTGATGATTTGACAAAGTCTTCGATGACTAATATACGACAGCTCCGAACAAACATTGGTGACTTTTTTGAAGAAAGGGCACTTAAGCCATCAACGACAACCAGAGCGACGTCGTCATGCATATTGTCGTCAACCATATTAAGATAAATAAATATAAATATCTGGGTTCAGCTGAGATTTGAACCCAGGCCACCAATTTCACTTTTCCTTATTGAATAGTCTCTTTTTAATGATTTTATAAATGCTTTTATTTATCTGACAGTGAAATATATTTAAAAATTGTTGATGATGACATTGTCATGTAGCTTGTCGTGTGTTTGGTTTAACTCACGACATTCTCGCTGGACATTTAACTCATATGGTGAATGTGGCTCAATGTACGACAATTCAGTATATTTTGTTACTATTGTCGCCGTAAATGGGGTAAGATATATTGTCATCTTGACTTAACCATATTTGTCCTCTACATGCATTTTCTTTGTGATAAATTTTGACGATATCCTTGATAAAAGTGTCGTTGATGGACATGTGGCCTGTTGGGATTTCTTTAGTAAGGCGCTCTAGACAACTGAGTCACGAAAAAATCAATTACTTTCATATTTACTCTAATGCTGCGAGTGGAAGATGTTGCTTTTAAAAATAGAATGTATGTTTTTGCTGAGAAGTGGAAAAATATTTTCTTTTGGAAAGATAGCAAGTTAAAATATTTTCTCGCATTCTTTTTTCACAAATAGCAATACATATTTAAACATTGCAGCTCTTAAACCTAAGGCCTGCGCACGAAAAAAACCGTGCATGCAAATCTGCTTATAGAAACTAAACCAGTGGGCGAATTTTTTTGAAGTGATATTTTTATTAATGACTGTTATGTTCAAGTTCTAAACATAAAAGAATAAATAAGTTCCTGTTGGTTTTTTAAGGAACTATCTGATCTTTTCCAAAATTATTCTAATTAAAGTTTTTATTGTGTTTCGGCCACTTTTTTGCTCGAACAAGTCCACTTATTTTTAAACTCCATTTCATTTTATGCTGAGCTTTTAATGTCCTTTAAATTATTTTTTACTAGAGTCCAATATCTCTCAATTGTACGGAGTTTGGGACAATTTAATGAATTAGCCTCTATCGGTACAAACTCTTACAATTTCTTTGTTACAACTCCATTGTTTTGTTGTAATAAGAAAAAGCGGGAACAAGCCAGCAAACGGGGGATATACTGAATTTTATTAGGAAAGGGAGAAGTCTTTTCTAAAGGCACTCATATTTCTGTGTTAATGCAAAAATTTTTTAAGAGTGAAGTGCTTCGTTCCTGCTTATGCAGGAACTTCCCAAATCAAAAACTTTGTTGGGAATTTTGATTTCTTTGATACACGAAATTTTTCTACCATAAACCCTATAGCATCTGCGATATAGAATTCCTGGCTAGGAAGTTGAAAAAAGTCACAATGTACGATCAGAAACAAAATTTCCGAAAAAATTCGTCTGAAGAACTTTCATGTTATTTATTTCCTCCAAATTCTGGCTTGCGTTTCTATAAGGATTTTTTTCTTGCTTTATAAGTCTTCAGGCTATACCTCCTTTCAAATTTTCTGATAAAGATTCAAAGCAATTAACTTTTTGTGACACTTTTCTTCCAGAGATTAGGTGAATTTCTCTCAAAATCCTTTCTATTTTGCCTGAGTCCTACAGCCTGAAGATACTATTTGTCTTCCATTACCAAGTTACTTCTTTGTATAATATGATGACCCAAGAAACTGTATTTTGCGGCACAACAGCCTTCCTTGCAATTATTTTATATGACTAATGCAAGATTTCATGAAAAATTTGAATTATGTGTTTAGGTGTTTTTTGTTAAACTTCCATTTTAAGAAAAACCAATTTTGCTATTAGCATGAAACTTAACACATGGCAAGTGAGCATAATGGTAAATACATACCAGTTAACAGAATTGTTAAATTTTCACTACATCAAAAGTTATAAGCCCAAGAGAATGCACAGATTTTTTCTTGCGCAGTCCTTAAATCGCGTAGGCTTGATTATACACTATTTTCCGGTAATTAAACTTAAAATTTAACAAATTATTTATTGACTCTTTTGTAGCCAATAAGTTTATAAAATAAAATATTGCATACGTAACACCTTTTTTTATATATATAGGTACATAAAAATTCCTATAAATTTCATTGTATGTAGATAATAATACTTATTGATGATATTTAACAGATGTTGATTCATACATTCAATGATACGATTGACCCACTTATATTTGTTTGATATTAAACATTTTCACCTGTGGATTAATAAACACATTTTTAATATTTTTTAATTAACAAATATTGTTTTTATTTTTATTTATTTACTACAAAATGTAGCTTATACATAATATTTTGCACAAAAAATTCGTAGTATTTTTTGAAAAGTGTGCATAAATTATATCGATACATTAAATATTCTTTAAATTATAAAGAAAATTTTCAATAAATAAAATCTGCATCTTTGAGCACAATGTCGTCAGTGTTTATTTTCATATTTCCTTTACTCTATTTATCTCTATTTATTTATTATTCTTTTTTTTTATTATTTATTTACGCTGTCGTTATTTTATGATAAATTTGAACTTAGAAAAAAAAAAAAAATTTAAAATTGGCCATGGATTTTTATTTGTGTGTATGTGTTTGAATCTATATTTTTTGGGTGTTTTCAATAATTTTGCTTCTATATAAAAATACAAATTTTCTTTCGCATTCATTAATTTATCTTAAAATTTTTTATTTTTTTCGATTTTTATTGCCGAATTGTGTTTGTTTTTTGGGTTTTTAGTATTTTTTTCTTTTTTTGTATTTTAAATATATTTTGTAGTTTGTTTTTCTTTGTTTTATTTTTGCTAATTTCGTTTTTGAAATCAATTAATTATAATGAATTTCATAGTACATTTTAAAAGAATATTTTTGCCAGACCAACAAATTTTTAATATGTTTTTTATTTTGTTTTTCACCCATCAACCCGGCGTTTTCTTTCTCGTTTCAACAACGTCATTTATAATATTTCGATCTATTTTGGTAGATTTTTTTTTGTTTTTTGAAGAGTTTTGAATAATTGCCATAAATATCAAAACGTTTGCCAATGTAAATTTTTGGAAAGTCTTAAAATATGTAAAAAAAATATTATATTTCAATTAAGTTAAATTGTTTATATTAGTTTTTAGAGGTTAATGGATACTAGAAAGAGAGCGTAATTAAATTTTAAGCAATTAAAAACTTTTTGTGATATCTGTTCCAAAAACAAGTTTTATTAAAACTACTGAATACTAAAATTTAGAAAATAGGTATTACAGTTAAGATTTGAAATTTTAAAACATGGTTCTGATTTGTAGTGCAATTCAGTAACTTTTAACGATTCGACAATCGATAAATATCTCGATGGCTTTAATTGCTTGCAGTAACGATTATATGATTCACTATGTACATTTCAAAAACAATAGATAAATTTTATTTTCGCATGGCAACTCTGTCAAAATAAACAGAAGACATAAATATGAGTAGAAATAAAAAAGAATTTTAAAATATTTTGTAAACTGTGCACATGTATACTTACTGCTTTTGTATGTTAAACATATGTTTTTGTTGATAAAATAAATATCACAAAGAGCCTGTACACCTCCAAATCATCTCGGAAACACCTCAGCTCTGACCATGCGAAATTTTATTAAGATATCTCTAACGGTTCACAAGTTACAGAATTACTTCTAAAAAAAATCGATTTGGGACTACTGTGCGACAGAAGTAGACAACGAATGTCGTTAAAAAGTGTTACAGAATAGAAAAATCTGAAATTTTGTTGTTTAATTTTTTAAACGATTCGATTATCGTTAAAATAAGTTACAGAATCGCACTGCTGATCAGTTAATTTTCAGTTAATTTTTTAGATGAGTTCATTAGCCTAATGAACTCATCGCCTCTTAGTTATGACAACTAGATCATCGTAGCATTAATTAACCATATTGTTTAAGGCTAGATATATCTATATATATTAAAATTAATGTGTGTTTGCTTGTATTTATGTATGTATGTTTGAAGTCTATAGCCGCCTAAACGGCTAAGCCGATTTCCTCGAATTTTTCACAGTCTGTTCCTATATGCCTGGAAGGAAAAATAGGCTACTTTTTATTTTGAAATTCCATGTGGGCGAGGTGCCACTATTAAAAGTAGTATATCTCGAAAATTGGTAATACTAGAGTCCTTAAATTTTTCACGAACAACTTTGACATCTATATGAACATAGGCGAACTAGCAATAGGGGGTGTGGCACATCCCACGCCTAATATTGCTTGCCAATACCAAATGCCGTAAATTTAGGAAACTATAACAGTTACATTTCCCAAATTTTGTACAATAAACTTAAGTGTCAATGTGAAAATTTTGTGCAAAAATGGGCGGAAAAGAAATAGTGGGCGTGTCATCTCTCTTATAAAGTTAATACCAAAATTTTTATATCTGGGAAACTATAAAAGTTAGAGAGCTCAAATTTGCAAATACGACTAGCATTAGCTTCAATATGAATATTTTGGACAAAAATTGGAACAGTAGCAATAGTGGGCGTGGAAATATTAAATTATCATATCTGAGAAAATATAACAGTTAGAGTTTTAAAATTTTGTCTTAGCCACTTTGGTATCAATATTAATATTTAAGAAAAATATGGGCGGACTAGAAGTAGGGGGCATGGTACCTCCCATATGAATTAAATGCAAAAATTCGTATATCTGGGAAAATATTGGAGTTGGAATGCTCAAATTTTGCACAAAGAATTTTGACATCCATGAAAACATTTGTCTAATAAATTAGCGGATTATGGGGGTATGGTCCCTCTCATAAAAATTAAATACAAAAATTAGTATATTTTTCTAATCCTTTAATTACTATGTATTTCATTTCGGGGGTGTCAAAACACATTCTTTATATAATAGAAATTCTTGCTAGTATGACAACCACAAAATAATAAAATTTTTTTTGGTCTGGTTATCATGGAAAAATACTTCAGTTATTATTTTTAATAACAACCATGTTAATTTGTCCTTATTTTCATCAAAATAAGTGAATGGTTTAAATGTGAGAGAATATCGTCAACAAAATTGCAAAACAACGTAACATTACTAAGGAGTGAGATCGAAAAAATCTGAACACACATTTTGCCTCATAACTTTTTTCGGAATCAATATTCAAAATTTTTTTTGGTCTGGTTATCATGGAAAAATACTTCAGTTATTATTTTTAATAACAACCATGTTAATTTGTCCTTATTTTCATCAAAATAAGTGACGAAAAAGATTTACGTCCTACAAATTATTATAAATTTTCAAAAAATCCAAATAGGTCTTACAAATAATTGGCCACAGAATTAAATGTCGTCCGTAAAACCGTTTCTGATGTTATTAAACAGTATCAGGAGAATTTGAATATGAAACCTAGTTCGGTAAGAAAAAAGGACCACTTGATATTGGGAAGGCCAGAAAATTGAAGGCATATTGAAAGGAACTCCAAACACATCTGGTAGAAAATCAGCTCAGTTTTCTCAGTGCTTCGACTATTTGGTGCGAAAATTTAAAGCTAATGGGAAAGCTGATAACATATAAAGTTCAAAAAATTCCAAACTGGAATTCTGCAAAAAAAATTACAAGCCAAAAATAGGACTCGGAATTTAAAACCAAATTTCATACAAAAATACTCAAGCTGTATAATTGACGAAGAAACGTAGGTGCTGGCAGAATCTTCGCAGCTTGTGTCTCAAAAATTTTTATTGCTAATGCTCGAAGCAATGTTGGAGATAAGTTTAAGACCCAAAAGCAGCAAAAATTTCTTACAAAATTCATGGTACGACAAGGAAAGTCATTTGATACATTCGGATCTATAAATACCAAAATATGCATAAAGGAATATTTGCAAAAAAGACTTCTTCTTTTCTCAAGAAAGCACAGCGTGTCCACATATTTTTGGACCCATTTGGTATCATGTCACTACGGTAAGAAAGCTCTGGAGTTTTACCAAATCAATAACATAGTTTTAGTACCAAGAGAGGTAAATTTTCAAAATTGTCCATAGCTTAGACCAGTGGAGAGATATTGAGCTCTTGTGAAAAGTGAATTCAAGAGCACAAAAAAGGTGTCCCAAAATACCGAAGATTTTAACAGAAGATGTGCACACTGTTCCAAAAAAATGACTGAAGCAACTATCAAATCTCCAAAGAAAGGGTTTTCAAAAATGGTCCACAATTTTATAATTAGTGGTTAGAATCATAAAAATTATATATTTCTATAAATTATCAAATGATTAAAAAAATAATGAAAACTCTAAGATCAACCGTTTCCAAGTTATTGAATATTATGTTTGTTAAGAATTTTTCGATCTCACTCCTTATTCATAACTTCACAAAAGGCACAAAAAACATTCTAAAATCACAATGAATTGTTCTATAAACAAGATTTGTGGGTTATTACATCTTTAAATATCACATAATATATTGATGATGAATAACTTTATTTGTCCTAAATATATTTCAAGCAGGGTCCGTAAATAACAGTTATCCATGATATTTAAAATTAAAAAAGTCTCCATATTATACCACTAGATTCTTATTGAAGTGCTTTTTCAGAATTTATGGAGATCTTAAAATAAAATTCATTTTGTTTATTTTATTATTTTTTTTATAGTCTCTTTTTTATTGGATCTTTCTGATATATTGTGTGTAGTAATTTATTTGTTTAATTTAACGAACATAACTTTTTCCAAATTTTCTTTGTAAAGATTTGAACACAGGTCGCTCAATACCAATTTAAGAGCAAATAATGCTCTATCTACGCATAACTGTGCAGTTTTTGCTAATTGATATACCTAAGTACGGATATATATTTTTTTCCTCCCAGAACTCAAAGAGGTCTGACTAGTTTCGTGCTTTGGATGTTAATTAATATAAAATGAGTTTTATCCCTGCGAGAAATTTGCTGAGTGGTTAGCGTGGAAAACCATAAAACGTAAGATAATTAGCCACCTCCAATGACAACCCCATGTAAAAGTGATAGGTTCCTTACATAAAATGTTCCGCAACTGGAACCGGTCACTAGCCCTGAGAACCTGTCACGTGACTAGTTTTAAACCGATTCTCATTCCTCTAGGGAATTTCTGACAGGAAAAATAAAACGATTAATAATTCTCATCTGCTTTGATCCAAAAATTTACTCAAATTGATAATAATAAAAAGACAGCAAATCCTCTCTTTGATTTGATTTTGGCAAATACGTTTGCCTGTTTATTATCATAGTAGTATTGCATCAAAGTTGATACTCGGCCTACCAAATCCATTGCTCAGTATAACTTTTTAGTTCGTTTATATCTTAAGATCAATTAAGCTGTATACATATTAAAATTAGTGATAGTCCTCTCTTAGTGTAAATAATACTGTGTAATAAATTTTTGGATGCGAATAATTATTTGCACCCTATTTTTCTTGATCTTAAAAAGTAAAGCAATTACGTGTGAGGAAAAGCACGCAGTTGGTGGTTTATACATATTTTTATTTTTTTTTTCATATTTGTCACAATTACTCGTACTTTGTTCCAAATTTTTTGCGACGATTATAGAGTGCTACAAAATTCTAAGTATATTGTGTTATTTGATATTATTTAAATAACTTAATCCTCTAACATTTATTTTATTACCTTATAATTATTACTCAAATGTACAACATATGTAGTAAAAGGCGTTGTTAACCTTTAAACTATATAACGCAAAACTTCATCAAAATTTGTACATACGACAGCACGGATCCATCTTATATGCTTGAATGATGTTGTCTTGATGTCGAAGAGCTTTGAATACCATATTATAAGCGGGCAATAAATCGTCTTTTCTGGAAGTAACAGGAACTATTCGCCAAAGGTGGTGAATTATTATATTCCGTGTTACAAACATTTTGCTCGATTACAGTTCAATAAAAAAATGGAAGTTGACCTTTTCATAAAAAGATTGGACCTGTATGCATACTTCTTCGAAAATCACCAACAATCCAATATATATTTCTTAAGAACAATTTTGGTATGTCGTTTCTAAACTTACATATTGCAAAAGGGTTCAGCTTCATAATTAAAAAAAAAAAAAACATCTCTCGTTAAAATACCCTATACATTTTTCAATTGTCATGCATGTGGGCGGTGATGGCCTTGAACATTTGTAGCCCATATGTTTCAGAATGTCATGCACGTTTGTCAAAAAGTTTTGTTGTGCAAACATACATCAGGGCTGTCAAAACATTTGCAATCGATTCATATTTAAAATAATTTTTGCACAACAATTAGGCTTCCATAAAAATATTATACATTTAAAAATGCACATCTTTTTCTTAACATTAATTAAATTTTCTTTTAAATATTTTGTTAGTTTTTAAAACATTGCTAAACTAATTGAAATACATGCTATATTTGAAATAAATATCTAATATAATATTTACAAACGCTATTCATTTCTATGTAGTCTATGTTTACATACTTTAGTAATCCTTTATATCTTTTATATCTACTTGAATACTTTGTGCCATTTTCTAACTTAACTAAATAAAATTAAGCCTCAAAGTCATTCGGTGTAAATTTACTTTTTATTTCACAATAAAAAAATGTTTTAAAGCCAAATTAACTATTAAAAATCTCTACTTAAGTAAGTAAAAGTTTATTTAGGTTACACACCTGTTTAACAATTGGAAGTTATTTATTTTTGTTTGAGAATGACCGGCCAAAGTTATTTGTAGTCGGTTTTGTTATGTTAACTCCACCTATATTAACAATGTTTTGCAGCTGAAATGATAGAACCCAGCAGAATTTGTTTATGTTAACTTTAGGTAAAGTCTTGTGAATAGTATAGTCTATAGTGTAGTGTATAGATAGTTTGTGGTATAGTCTATAGTATATAGTTTAGTCTTTAGTCAATAGTCTACTTTATAATCTGGTCTATAGTCTACTCTATAGTCTAGTCTATAGTCACTGATTAAATAGATCTACGAATGTGTATAGTCTATAGTATATAGTTTAGTCTTTAGTCAATAGTCTACTTTATAATCTGGTCTATAGTCTACTCTATAGTCTAGTCTATAGTCACTGATTAAATAGATCTACGAATGTGTATAGTCTATAGTATATAGTTTAGTCTTTAGTCAATAGTCTACTTTATAATCTGGTCTATAGTCTACTCTATAGTCTAGTCCATAGTCACTGATTAAATAGATCTACGAATGTTTTAGTCGTTCTTTTAACCGCAAGCTTAATCGCATTATTCGGTATGCCATCTGGACCAGGTGTTTTGTTATCTCCGATTTTCTCCACGATTTAAATTATTTCTTCCTCCGATATGAAGGGTATATTTTCCATTCGAGTTATACTTCCTATATCATCTACTATCCTTCTGTGTTCCAGAAACAACGTTTTCACTATATGTCCTAGTTGAATTGTGCAGCTAGGTTTGGGGTGATTTTTTGTCTTTAATCCTCCAGTTTACTACTCGATAAGCCTTCCGCCATGGGTCTGAGTCTGCTTCTAGACATATCTGTCTGAAACTATTTCTTTTACTCCTTTTGATTGCATTTTGGAATTCACTCTTTGCATATTGGTATTGGTTCGTCTTCTAGCTCTTAAACACACTGCCCTAAGATTGGAGGAGCATAACAGCTATAAATATGAATTTTTCTTATTTTAGCTCTTATGAATCCCTCTCCGCATGCCCAAATAGCTACTTTGCCAGTTAAGTCTTGTTGTCTTTGTACTGTTCACAAATAATGGCGGCATCAATGCGAGTTTCGCAGATAATTTGTGAAAACAGTTCCTGTGCCGTCCACCCAATTCGGACTTTCCTCATTTCGAGTGCTTTACGTCCTAGTTCTTCCGGTAGGCATATGCTTGCAATCTATGTACCACCGTAGCCCTTCCTAAGGCTCTTTATATTCATCTCATTTAGTTCTGAAACGCCTAGCACAAATATCAGCTTTTGTGGTTAATTCATCGATGTCTTTGCATTCGATCATAATCTCCGATATATGGGTTTTAATGCTCGCCTGCATCCCCACTGATTGCTCCACCTTTCATTGAAATTGTTGGACCTTTTCCTTATCAGACGTCCTAATCTCCAAGAGAAGATTTCCTTTCAAAGTTCGTCTTATACGAGAAACGTTGTCTCCAAGATCCTTTAGGCTTGGATCCGACTTAATTTGCTTTAATATATCAGCATACAATGCCTCTCCTTTTGTGGGAATTATTAAAGCATCCTTCGCCTCCTTTCTCTTTCGAGGTCTCTTCCTACGTCCCACCGTCTTCCAGACTTTAGTTTCACCGTTTGTTTTGTTTTTTTCTGGTACCATTTCCGTTCTCACCCGGTTTTGCTGGCTCTGGTAAGCCTTTTGGTTGAATTTCTCAATTTTTTCTGGCTCGTTTCAAGTCTTTTCCCCGAGGACAAGTTTTTGAAGTTGTCTTATTTCGGGGGCTTTAACAGGTTTACGATTCGACACATAATCTCTTACCCTGTTATACATTGCCTTTGATGGCCCTTGCCTGCTCCTTTATGGCATGGTGAACATTGGATATACCCTTCATAAATTCTATTAATTCCGTTATCAAGTTTCCTAGCTCTAAGAAGTTGGAATTATCAGAAGTAGATTGTTCTTGATCTGGACATTTCGCCAATGATGTGGGCTGCACCGTCTGTGCTGTCACGTTTGGGGTTGTTGATGGTGATCGTGAGATACACGAATTTCTGCGAAAGGGGTTTTTCACGTTTTAACATCTAAGTCAGCCAGGTGTGCTGCCGAATTACAAGTATTACAGTATGATCTCGACGAGTGAGAGCCCATTTTCTCATCCATTAAAGCTGCTGGTACTGGGCTTATTGCTCCCTGCACCGTAATATTAAATTTTCTCATTTCCATTTTTTTTATGTTTGGGTTCCACCAGGTTTCGCTTCAGGCGTTCCTAACCTGAAACAGACGCTGATCAGGAAGCCGTCCACTATGGATACTGGATTTTTGGAATTGCTGACTAGGGATCCACGAAGATGTCAACCTTCTAACTACGCCTCTCTAGAGGGTACCCCTGTGGAAGGATACTTAATTTAGGGCGGTGTCCTCTCGCCCTGTCACATGACTTTATCAAGCTTTTGCACCATTTTAGTACGCTCTCCATACCTGCTACAACTAGGGTCTGCGGGGTCGTGAATCCCGTTATCGCCTTCTGGCGATACCCTTGCGGGTGTCTATAGTATAGTATATAGTACAGTCTAGTCTATAATCTTAATGTTTAAAAATAGTTTTGGCTATTTTTATTTCTTCCCTCAAAATTTTGCTGGGTTATCTCAACTTAATGAAATTGTTATGGCAACATGTTGTTTTTTTTTTTGAACTTAACATTCTAAAACAATTAAAATTGTTTTGTATTTCATGTTTTCCTATTGTGATATCTTTAGTTTTTGTACGTATTATAAACCTGTCTCACTAAGAAAATTATAGTGTTTCAAATAATTTCTATTAAAGTAAAGAGTCAAGTTTAGCATAAGAATTTCTTTAGTATCCTTCCTGTGGGGCATATCTATATTATATACATACTTATATGGTGCAAAGCGGTTTCTTTTACTGGTGGGTTGGTTTTATTAGTCCATTAAATGCTTTTGAATTGCGTGTTATTAAATGCGTAGCGTGCGAAAACTTTATTAAATAAAACTTAATGTAATTGGGTTAAAAAACCATTGTACGATAATTCTTATCATGACAAAAATTATACCATGGTTACGTTTAACGTTTAACAAAATATAGTAAATAGCTTATCTTTAATGTACACCTGTTGGGTAAAAAAAGGAATAGTGCGTGGTAATTTAATTTGAAAACATCTACTTTAAGTTTCTCACTTAAATAAAAATTAATAATAAAAGTATTAGAAAATAATAATGTTTTGTTAGTTAAGACCTTTTTTACAATTCTCATTACTTAAATAAAACCATTTTTATTTATAGTGTCTAATTTAAGTTTGCTTAGTAAGTAAAATTCTTTTTTTGTTCATATGAATGTACATAAGTATTTTTAATTTAATATTTTATTAATAAATCAATCCTACACCATCAATAAAGTTTTCAATTACAAGTTCTATTTATTTTTCTAGTCTTTTGTTCGTTTATTGTATTTTGCCACAAATGTTTTAAATACATTTCATATGAATCAATTAAGCTCAAGTTTTATTATAACAAATCGATGGTTTCATTTGAATTTAAATGATTTCATGTGTGTTTTAAATACACAAAACATTTGCTAGATGATAGTTTGCAGTGTATATTTCCATAGAATTTGGTGTAGAACTTACCAGTAGGATAAAATTACTACATCGTAATTGATATAAGTATTAATTCGGCTGTCTGGTTTGCTTTTGATTGTCATGGACTCCTAATTTGTTTTATGATCCAAGAAACTATATTCCGCAATACACTTGCTTTTCTAGAAGTTCTAAAGTTGAGTAATCTATGGCTTGATTTAGTTTTTGGTATTTAAATGGGTCCTACTGCAGGACTCAAGTAAATTTTTCCTATAAACATCTGCAAAATTTTATAAAAAAATTTGATGTAGAACTCTTAAGAAATGTATTAATTTTAATACTGCTTCCTCTATCACTTTCTGAATTTAAAAATATGTATAAACAAGATTTCCTTTGTTTATTAAAAAAATAAGAATTGACATTATCTGCAATCTATACAAAACTCTAATACTTACTTAGTAGTAGTTAAACGTATTTTAATATGTATTTTTCAAATTTCCTCTTGGCAAATAACAGAAATATTTAAAACAGAGTTGCAATCCATCGTATGTATGTAAATCTTAAAGGTGTGGTATACAAATGGAAAAATTTTATTTTATATGCATATACTTACATGGTGCTTACATTGCAATTATTTATGTTAATTTTTAGCAACAAAATAAAAAACAACATACACAATGGGGCCAAACGCAAAATGTTTGGTAACAAATCTATAAACTACTGGTCGGATTGAATTTGAAATGTATGGAAAAATTGTATAGGAGGACCAAATATTTCAAACAATTAATATTGTTCTCACCCTGTGATAAAACTAAATAAGCTACAAATTTGACTACCTTCACGCAGAGAAAAAACATGTTTAAAGCATGATCACTACAACTATTCAACGTTTGTATAGCTTTTTTCATTGATTTGAATAATACCGTGTTCATGGTAGCAACGTTTATTATTCTATTTAATCATTTAATGATTACCCACAATCAAAATTTTAACATGGTTGACTGCAATTATAATATGTATTTAAATATTTTTGTATGAAATCATATTTATGAAAAATCCAAACTTAGTTAATTCTACAACTAATAATTTAATTCTACAACCGTTAAGCCAATACAGAGAAAATAGATTCTTTGTGGCAACCGAATTTATTGCCAATCGAATTTGGTCGGTTCCAACAACTAACTCGTAATTCGGTTGCTATTACTGCATGTATTCGATACACACAACTGCCTTTATAAACAATTCAGTGCTAGTAGTAAAAATATCTATAATGCTATTGTGAATTATTATTATTAAATTTTTTAACCTTTTTTTAAAATTAATTTTATTAAAGATAAAAACTACAACAAAGATTATCATGAAAAACTAAATACATAAATATACATATAAGAATAAGAATAGATTCGATAAGGTTTCCGGCCAAACTTGATAAGAAATTGATGTTTTTCAATGCAGTTTTATACAAAATTGTAAACAGTGAAGTGTTGGTTTGCACGGTGAAACTTTTAATAGAATATAAAGTGATTTAAATCATCTAAAAAGGAATAATGAATAAATTATATCAAAGGAATATTGACAGTAAGAGTAGTAATTCGTTTCTTACCTTTGATTTAAACACATTATGGAATAATGGCAATCAGAGACTGTCAAACAGGATAATATATCCATGTAGTATACAGTCATTACTTAAAACTTAGATAACATCCGAGATTAGTTTAATTATTTTCCAGCAAATCGCATACATTAAAAAATATGAAATATGATAAAAATATTAACGATTTTACGTTCTTACCTTTCGTATGTTGTCATTCTAATTGATTTGAATGGTATTCCGTTGATAATTATCCGCTTCACTATTGACATCGATATATCAGATGTAAATGTTGCTATCAAACAACTGGTTAACTATAAAACATGAGAGGATTTTATCTTTGTAAGCATGTTATTTAAAGGATTAACACATACTTACAACCAAAACTCCCACTTTAATTGGCATGTGCCCATATACATAGTATATTTTAATTATAATTTAAAAATGTATGGCTTTATAAATAAAAATTTTAAAATATTAGCTAAAAATGTTTATTTTGAAAAAAATATTTTTAAAATGTCAATAAAATATTAATAGAAAAAATATTTGATTATAAACACCGAATTTACTGCCTGTTTCTCTATGTCGAACGAAAAATTCGTTTCGAATAAATGTATTGAAAACAACAAATAAATTTAAAATTTTGTTTTTGTTTTCTATACATTTACTCAAAACGAATTTTTCGTTCGACATAGAGAAACAGGCAGTTAGTTTTTTTCCTTTTTAGTCGTAGATTTATTTCACTTTATAAATTAAATGGTTAGAGATGCCAATTCGTAGTACTAAATTCATTTGTGATGATAAAATGAGTTAAACTAAGAATACGAAAATAAATATTAGTTATACTAAATAAATTTACTTTTGTAATAATCCCAATTCCAATATAATATTAGTTATATTGTTATAAATATAAAAAACCTGTTGGATTCATATTTATTTAATAATTGCAATAATATATTAGTCATTTTTATTAAATTTTTATTGTTGTGACCATTTTATATCCAATCTTTTTTCTCTGTGAATATTTTTATTTGATTTTAGATCATATTTTGTTTTGCACAACTGTTGAATGTTTGTTTTTGAAAAGGTTTATGTTTTCCTCAAACATAGAATATTTGTTTTTGACTATGATTTAATTTGACACAACTATTGAATTTTTACCTTTAATCATATTTTTTTCTGCATAACTATTAAATACACATTTTTCTATATCAGTTCAGTAGTTAGTAGGCAAACAATATAGCTGTGTGCAAGAAGTGGAATAAACAGAATATTTGTGAAAATAAAAGTGCATATAAATATAACGTAATAGACTTAAATATAATTTGTTGATAACTAAAAAAAATTAATTTCCTGCAAAGAAGTGTAAAAAGACAAAGCAATTTGAATCTGGAAGCGGTAAGAAGCGTTCTTTTTTCTATAAAATGCATCGAACGACATTAATTCACGACAACAATGATCACACGAAGAAAGTAATGCTGTCCAATGACACAGTAAAAAGAAAACTTTACGATAGGGCAGGAAACACAATTAATTAAAAATATAAATATGTAGTTCACTTAAATTTGTTGAAACTATAGTTTTTTTCAAATGAAATTCTACTTTTATTTTATAAAAATATAAATAAAAATATATTATGTCAAGAACTTTTTATAAAATCGTTTTGAGTACACAAAACTTTTACACAAAACTTTTTCATAGATAAGTTTCCCGGCTATATAAAGAAAATTTGTTTGAAGATTTAAAAGCATTTTAAATAGTTGAAATAGGTACCATGAAATAACTCCCAAATGAAATAACTCCAGCAAAAAAATTAAATAATTCCCAATATTTTGCCATACAAATTGGATTTTATTTCATTATGAAATAATGGAACTTATTTCATTTTATATCATCGGAAGTTATTTTATAATGAAATAACTCCCAAATGAAATAATTTCCAATGAAATTTTGTTGGAAGTTATTTCATTAATTTTTGCAATTTGGCTTTAATTCAGCTCACGCAACTCCGAAACTAAAACTTATTAATTATTTTATTTCCTAATTTTAAATTGGGAATTATTTCATTTGTGTGGGGGGACCTATTTTATTAGATCTTATTTTATTTATTTTGGGACTTATTTTATTGGGAGTTATTTCACTAAATGTGGCTCTTATTTCCTTTGTTGTGATAAAATTCCCAATTGTTGGGAATTATTTCATTTATCCCTTTGGAAGTTATTTTTTTTATTTGGGAGTTTTTTCATTTTTGTTGGGACTAATTTCATTGGGATTCGATCCCAATGAATATTATTATATTTATTATACAAAAAAAGTCTCTTAATATTCAAGCAAATGTCGCAATTATTAATATTATTTTTTAAAATTCCTTCATCTTTATATAACGTTTTTTCGATTTTTAAATTAGTCAAAAGGGGGTCGCGAAGCGAGGTCTTGTGAGAACCCCTGGTTTAGGAGATACAGATTTATTACCAAAAATTTTAAAATTTGATCCCACTGTGCAACATTTGTTGCTTTTGCCATTTTTTTAAACCTACAAACAACTACAACTCTATATAAATAAAAATAATTATAGGTTACAATTTTATTTTTATTCCATAATCATCGACTCAACATTGAGAAAAATCATTCGTTTTTATTTATTTTTTTTATAACCAAAATCAGGTTAAAATTTACATCACATCCATTTAAAGAATTTCATTGAAAGTTTTTAAAATTTTTATTAATATATATTTTTTTGTTATGGCAATATTGTAGACATATTTATGTTGTCATAAATAATAATAAAATAAATGCATTTACTATATTTTATTTAAAAGAACGTGATTAATCGGTAATTATGGTCATTGTTAAAATACCAAAAAAACATTTAGGAAAAGCCTCGTTGAGAATTTACTGTAAAAAAAAAATATTAATTTGTTTACTGAGTTGCATAATTAATTAAGTAGGTTTTCACTATTAAAATTTAAAACATAAATCATATTATATAAATACTTTTGTTAACAATTTGACATTTTTACATATTAATGTTAATAATATATTGAGTAATAAGTCATAAATTAATTATAGAAACTACTGGTGGGAAAGAATTTAATATATATTATTTTTGATAAATAATAACTAATATAACTTAAAATAAGTAGATTTCTCATCTCTTCGCATAAAATTCCAAAAGTCTAATTCTAATGCTACAGTTGTTCCTGTATTATAAATAGATGGGATTATAAGATAATTTTTGTATTCGTTGTCCCCTTTAAGAAACGTTTCAAAAAAATTTCCAATTAAAATTACATTGTCTTAGGTTTAAAGTACATACGTGTACCGGCCCTTGTAATAATTTAAATTTTATCTTAGTAGGAAAAGTAATTTTTACTTTTATTCCAGAAAATTTCTTAAATGTACAAAAATTTATTGCATGACACGTTCCTTTGCCATTAAAATCTCTTTTATTTTATGAATACATAAATGTTTAAATATTAAATTTTATTTTACGACTTTGGCACCTTTTGTGACGCACCCAATTAAGGTTATTAATGAAAATATTTTAATTGCAAGACGTGTTATTATGAGGGATTTCATTTAATTTTTTTGTGGTATGAACTGCAAGTCAATTTTATTTTTTAAGGTTTAATTTGAATTTGCACATTTATTTATAAAAATTAATAAAAAAAAAAAAATTTGAAAATGTAATCGAGTGGGTACTAAAAATGTTTTCCAAACGTGATTCTAAGTTAGCTTAAGTATCCTAGAAATGATCAAAGAAAAAAAGTGTTCTGGTAAATTGTGTTTAGTGATTGATCTTGTTTGATAAATCTACTCATAGTAGGGCCAAACGCATTTTTTTTTAATTTTTTGCTTTTCGACTTTATTTCGTTTTTTTGGGAATAAGTCCTGAGGTATATGAGGGACATTTTTTAAAGCATTTTGTATTTTTCAATACTTTCCAAAATAATCTGCTGAAAAATGTTTTCATTATCTTAATTCGTCTAGCCTTAAAATTTGAATTTTTTAAACAAAAATACTTATAGAATTCTTTCTGTGTTCGTCCGTCTGTCTGTCCGTCTGTCTGTTGAAAGCAGGATAGGGCTCGAACGGGACAACGTAGGGGGACGAAATTTGGCTCAAATATTTATCTTATATAAGGTTTGTTTTGTAAACAAAAAATTTATAGACTAAAAACTATAAACACAGGCTGTCCGTTGTAGCTTCATTTCATACTTATCTGCTGATATCTCTTAAACAAAAGCATGTATGACAACGAAATTTTGTACAGATAGTTTGGGGGTCGAAATAAACTTGGAAACCAAAAATTTACCGCCCACCTCCCATATTAAATGAAACGTTAACGAAATTTTGTACAAATATTGAACCAATGTAAACTCGGAAACCAAAAATGGGCGTGGTCAGCCCACTTTACCGACCATCTTCCATATAAAGAAAAATTTGAAAAAGTTGATGGTGGGTATGTAGATTATACCCACCATATAACAAACGCGAATATTCGCGCTTGTTATAAAAAATTTTTGTGGCAAATGTATACTTATACACGCAAAAGTCTTGGTACCCCTGCTGAACAGTTGGGATAATTATGTTCATCCAAATTTGTTTGTACTAATTCGCTAAAAGAAAAGAATAACAAGAAATTTTTGAAATATTTTTACACTGAGAACTGGTTCTAAGTTAGAGTTCTATAGGCTTACAAAAAAGGCCGGACGGGAACTGACGATTCGGGACCGAAATCATAATAAATTCTCACAAAAATTAAAAATTGGAAAATGGTACCATATTAATAAGAAGTTAATCTACTGCACAAAAAGTTATAAATATATTTAAATAACACAAAGGAATTGAAAATAAACTGCAAATAAAGAGTGCGTTTGAAAAAATCTTAACATATATAATATTCAATAATTTGGAAACGGTTCATCTCAGAGTTTTGGCTTTTTTATATTTAATTGATATTACATTACAGTTCACAGAAAAATATAATTTGTATAGTTCTAACCATTACTTATGAACTCTTGCAACTTTTTTGATAACTCTTCCATTAGAGATGTGATAGTTGTTTCAGTCACTTATATGGAACAGTTTGCCCATCTCTTTTTAAAATCTTCGATGGTTTGGGAAACCTTTTTTGAGCTCTTCAATTATATTTTCACAAGAGCCCAATATCCCTTCACTGACCCCTCTATGTTATTGTTCTGGTACCACTTCAGAGCTTTCTTAACATAGTGACATGAGGACAAATCAGGATAAGAATGTATGGACACACTGTGCCTTTTTTGCAAGCATTCTTTAATGTATATTAATTTTATTTTTATTATTTGGCTTCTAAATTTTTTGTTTGGAACTTCTTGGGCTTTATCTGTTTTCAATTCCGTATTAGCTTTAATTTTTCGCAACAAATAGTCAGAGGACTGAGCTAACCGGGCTGCTTTTCTACAAAATGATTTTGGAGTTCTTTTCAATATATTTTCAATTTTCTAGAGGAATAAATTAAAAATATTCAGGTACACAGATTTACGTATTATTTTATGAATTACTTAATTCCAAACAGAGTCTGCCAATGTACAGTCCCACACCATGCCACTGCCACCAACATGCGTAAAAAAAAATTTTATAAGGATCAATACCGTATAAGAAAAATTTTATTTGAAAGGTGTTTTATGATTTATTTATTTTTGCATTAAAGGGACGTTTAAAAATGTTACTTAATAGCTCAATTTTAAAACCAAAAGAAATAAAAATTGTGGTTTTATTTTGCTTTTGCGGCAACCGACTTTTTGCATTTTCAATTAAACATTATTTGCAATAAATTACAATTTTGTGAAATTTATTATATGAAATTTATGGCTACAGTTGTCGGATCATTGCAGTATTCTTCAAGCAAAGATAACGGCCATAAAAAGGGCGGTAAACTGGTTGATGTACTATAGGGTATTCGGTGTGTATATCCAAATCTGTACGGACAGTCAAACTGCGATTTAATCACTCTCGAGTATTTTTTCGTCATCCAGGCTGGTACATGAATGCCGGATATCTCTAAACGAGATGGCGGGACATTTAAACCTAGAGCTAGTCTTGGTTAGGGGTCATTAAAACACCCCGGGAAATATTACTGCGGACGGACTGGCCAGAACTGGTTTTCTTCTTCGACATGAAGATGTGGATCAATTGGTCAGAGTACCGCTTTCCTCCTGCAGATCTACAATACTGCGGAATTTATCGAGAATTGCACAGGATAGATGGTCGAACCTATCCACATGTTCAAACTCGAGGCAAATGTGGCCCCATTATGATGGACTTCGGTCAAACCTCATCTTGGTACTACCAAGGCATCGGTTACGTATTCTAATATCCTTTGTCACAGGGCACTGGATTGCTTATGTGCATGCTAGGAGATTAGGTCTTCCTCCTAACGACTTCTATAGGAGTTGCTATGATGAGGAAGAGGAGGAGCACTTCATATGCCACTGTCCAACTCTCACTGAAATAAGGACTCCTAAATTCGGTAGTCCGATTGTGCATGTAATGTCGGATCTCTCTGATATTAACATCAGAGCGATCAATTCCTCGACTCGAACGAAGTTTCGGACATGTGAGATAATATCACATGATCTCTTAGGGTATCACAACGGGACCAAACTGCACCCACGTGAGCTGTCTTGTAATGTTCTGATAGCTGCCCACTTAACCCAACCTAACCTAACCTATGGCTAAAGTTTGATTCTCTCCGTTTTCATTCCATTTTCCTAAATTTACTTTCTAAATTTAGTAATTTTTCGTAGGGCAAAAAAATGTCAGGCTTCTTTTAACAGCAATTTTACTAATGATTTTTCCACGAAATTTTAAAAATTAGAAGCATGTTGAGAATAAGTTTAACAACAAATTCATCACTGGCTTGTTACTCCATTTAAAAACAACAGGATTAACTTGGGAAAAATTATGTTGGTAGACTGGCCTCGATCTTAAGCAGTTACTTTTTTTTATATGACTGCTGACATTGTCATCCTGCTTGTTGTGCAGAATTTCTATGCCCTTTGTTCAAAAAAGTTGTCAAGATTTGTAGAAACCTTTCACCATTGTGTTCTCATCGAGACTGTGTTCAGGACATTGATAACTGGGAGAGCATTTATTTTAAGGAATCAAGTTTTTATTTTCTCTTTTCTAGTATGAAGAATTTTTAATTATGTGTAAGAGTAAAAGTTCAATTATAAAACTAGTTTTTGCTCAAAACCAAAAAATGTAAATAAAGATGAAATTTATTTTACCGTTTATGATTTTTGTCTACCTACGAGAGATGTTTTGTTTAAAAACAGGTGTACGCGTCCGCCTAGCGGAGACTAATTTATTCTAAAAATGACACCTAAACCATGGGATCTAAAAATTTTCCACTTACCGGTGCTGTCCTCCCATGGAAGCTGTCCGTTAAGGGAGCTTTTACTGTATTTCAGAACACGCTTGGTTTCGATATTTAGCCATTGGTGAGTTCTTGCTGTTGCTACCTATAAAGCTTTATCAACCAATTTTTACACTATTTAAATGCAAAAAAAAAAAAATTGCTGTGTGTTAACTAAGGTTTGGGGTCTAGGAATTCCGGGCGTGAAATCCAGCCAGATTTTATTCAAAAATTTATTTAAATTTTCCCGGGAAAACGGAATGTTTAATTCACGTTGTTTTAAAATCCTATAACGAAAAATCTCACTGTTTTTATCACCCCAATGAAAAATTTACATTATTGTAAACTCACTACTTACTAAAGGCATTATTAATATTGTCATATTTTTAATTAATGGATTTCAAAGAAATTTCAAAAAGTGATATTGCCCAGTAGGCAAGTTTAAGTTTTGAGCCAAAGTTAGACACCTCATGTATGAAAATTTTTTAAAATGGTCCTGATTCATTATATCTGAAAAAGTTATATTAGGTTCTTATTGATTTTTAATAGTTTATTTAATTTAATATCGTTTTTTATTATTTAAACGCAGCTACTTTAAAACTCCCTTTCATTGGCTTTTAGCCAGTTATTTTTTGTATGAAAAAATATATTTTTATTTATATCTATTTAATTCCCAACATTTCTTCCATCAAATTAAACAGAAATCAAAAACATTTCAATTTCCATTTACTGTCATCATATTAAAATGCATTTTATATGACTTGACTGTCATAATTTCAATTTAAGTTGCTGTACAATTTTAACAGAAAATTTTTAATAGATTATGATCAAATCAAATATTTAGCTATTTAAATAGCTAAACATAAACATGTAAGAGTGTTTTTGTTGCCTTTTTTCTACCTCAATGAGGTGCGTGCGCATTTGTTCAAGCGATTTTTGCTGCCTTAAGATTTTTAAAAATCTATACACGTTTCACGGGGGGAATTGTTTATTAAAACTGAAATTAAATAAAAAATAAATACCTTTTTGGAAAAAAAAAACTCTAGCTTCTTGCTTAAAATAGTTTTGAGTTGTTGTTTACATTTAGTTTGAATTTCAATACTCGTATTTATTTGTTTGTTGATTTTGTTTTCTTTTTATAGAAACGTCTTTAGATTTTTAATTTTTTTCTTTCTTGCTTAGATTTCAATTGTAATGTTTTTTCTTTAGATTTGTTATTTGCCATTTATGTTTGTTATGTTTCTGCTGTTTTTCTTGTCACTAACAATTTGTATTTGTTTACCTTTTGAAAATACCGTTTTGAAAAAAAGAACAACAATTTTGTATTGAGCGCGTAATTCAAAAAGTAACGACGATTTATGGCTATAAGTTGTTTTGTTTTGTGGCATTTAAATTAGAACATAATTGACATAAATATATTTAAACTTCTTTAGAAAGGTGTTATTTAAAAGTAGTAGAAGTAACACGTTTTATAGAAATTAATAAAATTAATATTAAGGTTATGTTTTTGAAATCGTGGCCATAAACTAGAGTGTTATTTCTGAAATTGCTATTAATCAAAGTATTCTTATATCTCTCCCCCATAAATTTAAGAAAAAAAATCTTGCATTCAAAACACTTTACCATTCAATTTCTTTTGTAGCAAAATTTAATTGTTTTTTATTTTTTTGTGCCAACCCTCATTGAAATTCAACATCCGCAGACTGTCGATATAATTATAGTTTCCGTATAATTTCTATCCTACAATTCACACCATGACCATCAACTATGCTCCATAATAAAAATCAAACAAAACTTTACAACGAAAATAAATTCCTGTGGTTTTTATTTTCAAAATATGATTAAACAAGGAACGTGCTAAAACATCAGAGCTCTACAAACCAGACATTTGCTATAACAATATTAGTTTTCAGATTTAAATTACCAATCAACCAATATGTAGTTGGTCCAATAAATGGTCTGGCAAATTGCATTTAAGGCAGACAAATTATTCAAAGGCAAATATTTTTATTATTATTGTGTAAGTAATTTTGCTGTTTATTGCATAATGGGCAATTGTAAAAACAAAACAACAATATTTTCTTAAAGCCATGAATACAGCAACAAATTTTCAATTTAACTCTAGACCACCAAATTAATTCGCGCCACACCATCACTATCCACTCATTAGATGGTGGTGTCAAGATTAAATAAGACTTTTTCTCCTTTAATTTTTTCTCTTTTTTAATGAAAACAATTATATTCGTCAGAAAATTAAAATGTTATTAGTTGTATGGTTTACCAAGACAGAAATTTAAAGGAATTCACACTTATTCCGGTATATACTTCGTTTTTACGAATAAACACTTAATCTGTGATCACTTATAAAATGTCCATGGTAAACTAAAATCCTTAATATCCCGATAAAGGAAAATAAGCTTAATCTGTGATCACTTATGTTTCATACCAAAAACCGATTTTTTAATGAAAATTTTTGAGGAAAATAAGCTTAATAAGTGATCACATTATGATTCATACCAAAAATCGATTTTAATATTTCAATTAAAATTTCGATGAAAACTAAAATCCTTAATATCTCGGTAAATACTGCGTTTTTAAGGAAAATAAACTTAATTTGTGATCAGTTATGTTTCATACCAAAAATCGATTTTTTAATGAAAATTTTGATGAAAACTAAAATCCTTAATATCTCGGTGAATACTGCGTTTTTAAAGAAAATAAGCTTAATTTGTGATCACTTATATTTCATACCAAAAATCGATTTTTTTATGAAAATTTTGATGAAAACTAAAATACTAAATATCTCGGTAAATACTGCGTTTTTCAGGAAAATAATCTTATTTTGTGATCAGTTATGTTTCATACCTAAAATCGATTTTTTAATGAAAATTTTGGTGAAAACTAAAATCCTTAATATCTCGGTAAATAATGCGTTTTTAAGGAAAATAAGCTTAATCTGTGATCACTTAAGTTTCATACCAAAAATTAATTTTTTTTTGTGAAAATTTCGATGAAAACTAAAATCCTTAATATCTCGGTAAATACTGCGTTTTTCAAGAAAATAAGCTTAATTTGTGATCACTTATGTTTCATACCAAAAATCGATTTTTTAATGAAAATTTTGGTGAAAACTAAAATCCTTAATATCTCGGTAAATAATGCGTTTTTAAGGAAAATAAGCTTAATCTGTGATCACTTAAGTTTCATACCAAAAATTAATTTTTTTTTGTGAAAATTTTGATGAAAACTAAAATCCTTAATATCTCGGTAAATACTGCGTTTTTCAGGAAAATAAGCTTAATTTGTGATCACTTATGTTTCATACCAAAAATCGATTTTTTAATGAAAATTTTGGTGAAAACTAAAATCCTTAATATCTCGGTAAATAATGCGTTTTTAAGGAAAATAAGCTTAATCTGTGATCACTTAAGTTTCATACCAAAAATTAATTTTTTTTTGTGAAAATTTCGATGAAAACTAAAATCCTTAATATCTCGGTAAATACTGCGTTTTTCAGGAAAATAAGCTTAATTTGTGATCACTTATGTTTCATACCAAAAATCGATTTTTTAATGAAAATTTTGGTGAAAACTAAAATCCTTAATATCTCGGTAAATAATGCGTTTTTAAGGAAAATAAGCTTAATCTGTGATCACTTAAGTTTCATACCAAAAATTAATTTTTTTTTGTGAAAATTTCGATGAAAACTAAAATCCTTAATATCTCGGTAAATACTGCGTTTTTCAGGAAAATAAGCTTAATTTGTGATCACTTATGTTTCATACCAAAAATCGATTAATCTGTGATCACTTATGTTTCATAAGATCCTTAATATCTCGGTAAATACTGCGTTTTTAAGGAAAATAAGCTTAATCTGTGATCACTTAAGTTTCATACCAAAAATTGATTTTTTTTAGTGAAAATTTCGATGAAAACTAAAATCCTTAATATCTCGGTAAATACTGCGTTTTTAAGGAAAATAAGCTTAATCTGTGATCACTTAAGTTTCATACCAAAAATCCATTTTTCAATGAAAATTTCGAAGAAAAGTAAAATCCTTAATATCTCGGTAAATACTGCGTTTTTAAGGAAAATAAGCTTAATCTGTGATCACTTATGTTTCATACCAAAAATTAATTTTTTAATGAAAATTTCGATGAAAACTAAAATCCTTAATATCTCGGTAAATACTGCGTTTTTAAGGAAAATAAGCTCAATCTGTGATCACTTAAGTTTCATACCAAAAATCAATTTTTTAATGAAAATTTCGATGAAAACTAAAATCCTTAATATCTCGGTAAATACTGCGTTTTTAAGGAAAATAAGCTTAATTTGTGATCACTTATGTTTCATACCAAAAATCGATTTTTTAATGAAAATTTCGATGAAAACTAAAATCCTTAATATCTCGGTAAATACTGCGTTTCTAAGGAAAATAAGCTTAATTTGTGATCACTTATGTTTCATACCAAAAATCGATTTTTTAATGAAAATTTCGATGAAAACTAAAATCTTTAATATCTCGGTAAATACTGCGTTTTTCAGGAAAATAAGCTTAATCTGTGATCACTTAAGTTTCATACCAAAAATTTATTGTTTTTAGTGAAAATTTCGATGAAAACTAAAATCCTTAATGTCTCGGTAAATACTGCGTTTTTCAGGAAAATAAGCTTAATTTGTGATCACTTATGTTTCATACCAAAAATCGATTTTTTAATGAAAATTTTGGTGAAAACTAAAATCCTCAATATCTCGGTAAATACTGCGTTTTTAAGAAAAAAAAAGCTTAATCTGTGATCACTTATGTTTCATAAGATCCTTAATATCTCGGTAAATACTGCGTTTTTAAGGAAAATAAGCTTAATCTGTGATCACTTATGTTTCATACCAAAAATCAACTTTTTTAATGAAAATTTCGACGAAAAGTAAAATCCTTAATATCTCGGTAAATACTGCGTTTTTAAGGAAAATAAGCTTAATCTGTGATCACTTATGTTTCATACCAAAAATCAACTTTTTTAATGAAAATTTCGACGAAAAGTAAAATCCTTAATATCTCGGTAAATACTGCGTTTTTAAGGAAAATAAGCTTAATCTGTGATCACTTATGTTTCATACCAAAAATCAACTTTTTTAATGAAAATTTCGATGAAAACTAAAATCCTTAATATCTCGGTAAATACTGCGTTTTTAAGGAAAATAAGCTTAATCTGTGATCACTTATGTTTCATACCAAAAATCAACTTTTTTAATGAAAATTTCGATGAAAACTAAAATCCTTAATATCTCGGTAAATACTGCGTTTTTAAGGAAAATAAGCTTAATCTGTGATCACTTATGTTTCATACCAAAAATCAACTTTTTTAATGAAAATTTCGACGAAAAGTAAAATCCTTAATATCTCGGTAAATACTGCGTTTTTAAGGAAAATAAGCTTAATCTGTGATCACTTAAGTTTCATACCAAAAATCAATATTTTTTAGTGAAAATTTCGATGAAAACTGAAATCCTTAATATCTCTGTAAATACTGCGTTTTTAAGGAAAATAAGCTCAATCTGTGATCACTTAAGTTTCATACCAAAAATCAATATTTTTTAGTGAAAATTTCGATGAGAACTAAAATCCTTAATATCTCGGTAAATACTGCGTTTTTAAGGAAAATAAGCTTAATTTGTGATCACTTATGTTTCATACCAAAAATCGATTTTTTAATGAAAATTTTGATGAAAACTTAAATCCTTAATATCTCGGTAAATACTGCGTTTTTCAGGAAAATAAGCTTAAAATCGATTTTTTAATGAAAATTTCGATGAAAACTAAAATCCATAATATCTCGGTAAATACTGCGTTTTTAAGGAAAATAAGCTTAATCTGTGATCACTTATGTTTCATACCAAAAATCAATTTTTTTAATGAAAATTTCGATGAAAACTAAAATCCATAATATCTCGGTAAATACTGCGTTTTTGAGGAAAATAAGCTTAATCTGTGATCACTTATGTTTCATACCAAAAATCAATATTTGTTAGTGAAAATTTCGATGAAAACTAAAATCCTTAATATCTCGGTAAATACTGCGTTTTTCAGGAAAATAAGCTTAATTTGTGATCACTTATGATTCATACCAAAATTCGATTTTTTAATGGAAATTTTTACGAAAACTTAAATCCTTAATATCTCGGTAAATACTGCGTTTTTAAGGAAAATAAGCTTAATCTGTGATCACTTAAGTTTCATACCAAGATATTACGAAAAATCAATTTTTTAATGAAAATTTCGATGAAAACTAAAATCCTTAATATCTCGGTAAATACTGCGTTTTTCAGGAAAATAAGCTTAATTTGTGATCACTTATGATTCATACCTAAAATCGATTTTTTAATGAAAATTTCGATGAAAACTAAAATCCTTAATATCTCGGTAAATACTGCGTTTTTAAGGAAAATAAGCTTAATTTGTGATCACTTATGATTCATACCTAAAATCGATTTTTTAATGAAAATTTCGATGAAAACTAAAATCCTTAATATCTCGGTAAATACTGCTTTTTTAAGGAAAATAAGCTTAATTTGTGATCACTTATGTTTCATACCAAAAATCAATTTTTTTAATGAAAATTTCGATGAAAACTAAAATCCATAATATCTCGGTAAATACTGCGTTTCTGAGGAAAGTAAGCTTAATCTGTGATCACTTATGTTTCATACCAAAAATCAACATTTGTTAGTGAAAATTTCGATGAAAACTAAAATCCTTAATATCTCGGTAAATACTGCTTTTTTAAGGAAAATAAGCTTAATTTGTGATCAGTTATGTTTTATACCAAAAATCGATTTTTTAATGAAAATTTTGATGAAAACTAAAATCCTTAATATCTCGGTAAATACTGCGTTTTTAAGGAAAATAAGCTTAATCTGTGATCACTTATGTTTCATACCAAGATATTACGAAAAATCAATTTTTTAATGAAAATTTCGTTAAAATCCTTGATATCTCGGTAAATACTGCTTTTTTAAGGAAAATAAGCTTAATTTGTGATCAGTTATGTTTTATACCAAAAATCGATTTTTTAATGAAAATTTTGATGAAAACTAAAATCCTTAATATCTCGGTAAATACTGCGTTTTTAAGGAAAATAAGCTTAATTTGTGATCACTTAAGTTTCATACCAAGATATTACGAAAAATCAATTTTTTAATGAAAATTTCGATGAAAACTAAATCCTTAATATCTCGGTAAATACTGCGTTTTTCAGGAAAATAAGCTTCATTTGTGATCACTTATGATTCATACCAAAAATCGATTTTTTAATGAAAATTTCGATGAAAACTAAAATCCTTAATATCTCGGTAAATACTGCTTTTTTAAGGAAAATAAGCTTAATCTGTGATCACTTAAGTTTCATACCAAGATATTACGAAAAATCAATTTTTTAATGAAAATTTCGATGAAAACTAAAATCCTTAATATCTCGGTAAATACTGCGTTTTTCAGGAAAATAAGCTTAATTTGTGATCACTTATGATTCATACCAAAAATCGATTTTTTAATGAAAATTTCGATGAAAACTAAAATCCTTAATATCTCGGTAAATACTGCTTTTTTAAGGAATTTGAATTTGTGATCAGTTATGTTTTATACCAAAAATCGATTTTTTAATGAAAATTTTGATGAAAACTAAAATCCTTAATATCTCGGTAAATACTGCTTTTTTAAGGAAAATAAGCTTAATCTGTGATCACTTAAGTTTCATACCAAGATATTACGAAAAATCAATTTTTTAATGAAAATTTCGATGAAAACTAAATCCTTAATATCTCGGTAAATACTGCGTTTTTCAGGAAAATAAGCTTCATTTGTGATCACTTATGATTCATACCAAAAATCGATTTTTTAATGAAAATTTCGATGAAAACTAAAATCCTTAATATCTCGGTAAATACTGCGTTTTTCAGGAGAATAAGCTTAATTTGTGATCACTTATGATTCATACCAAAAATCGATTTTTTAATGAACATTTTTACGAAAACTTAAATCCTTAATATCTCGGTAAATACTGCGTTTTTAAGGAAAATAAGCTTAATCTGTGATCACTTAAGTTTCATACCAAGATATTACGAAAAATCAATTTTTTAATGAAAATTTCGATGAAAACTAAAATCCTTAATATCTCGGTAAATACTGCGTTTTTCAGGAAAATAAGCTTAATTTGTGATCACTTATGATTCATACCTAAAATCGATTTTTTAATGAAAATTTCGATGAAAACTAAAATCCTTAATATCTCGGTAAATACTGCTTTTTTAAGGAAAATAAGCTTAATTTGTGATCAGTTATGTTTTATACCAAAAATCGATTTTTTAATGAAAATTTTGATGAAAACTAAAATCCTTAATATCTCGGTAAATACTGCGTTTTTCAGGAAAATAAGCTTAATTTGTGATCACTTATGATTCATACCTAAAATCGATTTTTTAATGAAAATTTCGATGAAAACTAAAATCCTTAATATCTCGGTAAATACTGCTTTTTTAAGGAAAATAAGCTTAATTTGTGATCAGTTATGTTTTATACCAAAAATCGATTTTTTAATGAAAATTTTGATGAAAACTAAAATCCTTAATATCTCGGTAAATACTGCGTTTTTAAGGAAAATAAGCTTAATCTGTGATCACTTATGTTTCATATCAAAAATCGATTTTTTAATGAAAATTTCGATGAAAATTAAAATCCTTAATATCTCGGTAAATACTGCGTTTTTCAGGAAAATAAGCTTAATTTGTGATCACTTATGATTCATACCAAAAATCGATTTTTTAATGAACATTTTTGCGAAAACTTAAATCCTTAATATCTCGGTAAATACTGCGTTTTTAAGGAAAATAAGCTTAATCTGTGATCACTTAAGTTTCATACCAAGATATTACGAAAAATCAATTTTTTAATGAAAATTTCGATGAAAACTAAAATCCTTAATATCTCGGTAAATACTGCGTTTTTCAGGAAAATAAGCTTAATTTGTGATCACTTATGATTCATACCTAAAATCGATTTTTTAATGAAAATTTCGATGAAAACTAAAATCCTTAATATCTCGGTAAATACTGCGTTTTTAAGGAAAATAAGCTTAATCTGTGATCACTTATGTTTTATATAAAAAAATCGATATTTTTTAGTGAAGATTTCGGTGAAAACTAAAATCCTTAATATCTCTGTAAAAACTACGTTTTTAAGGAAAATAAGCTTAATTTGTGATCACTTATGTTTCATACCAAAAATCGATTTTAATATGAAAATTTCGATGAAAAGTAAAATCCTTAATATCTCGGTAAATACTGCGTTTTTAAGGAAAATAAGCTTAATCTGTGATCACTTATGTTTCATACCAAAAATCAATTTTTTAATGAAAATTTCGATGAAAACTAAAATCCTTAATATCTCGGTAAATACTGCGTTTTTAAGGAAAATAAGTTTAATCTGTGATCACTTATGTTTCATACCAAAAATCAATTTTTTAATGAAAATTTCGATGAAAACTAAAATCCTTAATATCTCGGTAAATACTGCGTTTTTAAGGAAAATAAGCTTAATCTGTGATCACTTATGTTTTATATAAAAAAATCGATATTTTTTAGTGAAAATTTCGGTGAAAACTAAAATCCTTAATATCTCTGTAAAAACTACGTTTTTAAGGAAAATAAGCTTAATTTGTGATCACTTATGTTTTATACCAAAAATCGATTTTTTAATGAAAATTTTGATGAAAACTAAAATCCTTAATATCTCGGTAAATACTGCGTTTTTAAGGAAAATAAGCTTAATCTGTGATCACTTATGTTTCATACCAAAAATCAATTTTTTAATGAAAATTTCGATGAAAACTAAAATCCTTAATATCTCGGTAAATACTGCGTTTTTAAGGAAAATAAGTTTAATCTGTGATCACTTATGTTTCATACCAAAAATCAATTTTTTAATGAAAATTTCGATGAAAACTAAGATCCTTAATATCTCGGTAAATACTGCGTTTTTAAGGAAAATAAGCTTAATCTGTGATCACTAATGTTTCATACCAAAAATCAATTTTTTAATGCAAATTTCGATGAAAACTAAAATCCTTAATATCTCGGTAAATACTGCGTTTTTAAGGAAAATAAGCTTAATCTGTGATCACTTATGTTATATATAAAAAAATCGATATTTTTTAGTGAAAATTTCGGTGAAAACTAAAATCCTTAATATCTCTGTAAAAACTACGTTTTTAAGGAAAATAAGCTTAATTTGTGATCACTTATGTTTCATACCAAAAATCGATTTTAATATGAAAATTTCGATGAAAAGTAAAATCCTTAATATCTCGGTAAATATTGCGTTTTTAAAGAAAATAAGCTTAATCTGTGATCACTTATGTTTCATACCAAAAATCAATTTTTAAATGAAAATTTCGATGAAAACTAAAATCCTTAATATCTCGGTAAATACTGCGTTTTTAAGGAAAATAAGCTTAATGTTTCATACCAAAAATCGATTTTTTAATGAAAATTTCGATGAAAACTAAAATCCTTAATATCTCGGTAAATACTGCGTTTTTAAGGAAAATAAGCTTAATTTGTGATCACTTATGTTTCATACCAAAAATCGATTTTAATATGAAAATTTCGATGAAAACTAAAATTCAAAAATCGATTTTTCAATGAAAATTTCGATGAAAAGTAAAATCCTTAATATCTCGGTAAATACTGCGTTTCTAAGGAAAATAAGCTTAATCTGTGATCACTTATGTTTCATACCAAAAATCAATTTTTTAATGAAAATTTCGATGAAAACTAAAATCCTTAATATCTCGGTAAATACTGCGTTTTTAAGGAAAATAAGCTTAATCTGTGATCACTTAAGTTTCATACCAAAAATCGATTTTAATATGAAAATTTCGATGAAAACTTAAATGCAAAAATCGATTTTTCAATGAAAATTTCGACGAAAAGTAAAATCCTTAATATCTCGGTAAATACTGCGTTTTTAAGGAAAATAAGTTTAATCTGTGATCACTTATGTTTCATACCAAAAATCAATTTTTTAATGAAAATTTCGATGAAAACTGAAATCCTTAATATCTCGGTAAATACTGCGTTTTTAAGGGAAATAATCTTAATTTGTGATCACTTATGTTTCATACCAAAAATCGATTTTTTAATGAAAATTTTGATAAAAACTTAAATCCTTAATATCTCGGTAAATACTGCGTTTTTAAGGAAAATAAGCTTAATTTGTGATCACTTATGTTTCATACCAAAAATCGATTTTTTAATGAAAATTTTGATGAAAACTAAAATCCTTAATATCTCGGTAAATACTGCGTTTTTAAGGAAAATAAGCTTAATTTGTGATCACTTTTGTTTCATACCAAAAATCGATTTTTTTAATGAAAATTTCAACGAAAAGTAAAATCCTTAATATCTCGGTAATTACTGCGTTTTTAAGGAAAATAAGCTTTTTTAATGAAATGATTTTTTAATGAAAATTTTGATGAAAACTAAAATCCTTAATATCTCGGTAAATACTGCGTTTTTAAGGAAATATTTCATACATAAAATCGATTTTTTAATGAAAATTTTGATGAAAACTAAAATCCTTTTTAAGGGAAATAATCTTAATTTGTGATCACTTATGTTTCATACCAAACATCGATTTTTTAATGAAAATTTTGATGAAAACTAAAATCCTTAATATCTCGGTAATTACTGCGTTTTTAAGGAAAATAAGCTTAATTTGTGATCAGTTATGTTTCATACCTAAAATCGATTTTTTAATGAAAATTTTGATGAAAACTAAAATCCTTAATATCTCGGTAAATACTGCGTTTTTCAGGAAAAAAAGCTTAATCTGTGATCACTTAAGTTTCATACCAAAAATCGATTTTTCAATGAAAATTTCGACGAAAAGTAAAATCCTTAATATCTCGGTAAATACTGCGTTTTTAAGGAAAATAAGCTTAATCTGTGATCACTTATGTTTCATACCAAAAATCAATTTTTTAATGAAAATTTCGATGAAAACTTAAATCCTTAATATCTCGGTAAATACTGCGTTTTTAAGGAAAATAAGCCTAATTTGTGATCACTTATGTTTCATACCAAAAATCGATTTTAATATGAAAATTTCGATGAAAACTAAAATGCAAAAATCGATTTTTCAATGAAAATTTCGACGAAAAGTAAAATCCTTAATATCTCGGTAAATACTGCGTTTTTAAGGAAAATAAGCTTAATCTGTGATCACTTATGTTTCATACCAAAAATCAATTTTTTAATGAAAATTTCGATGAAAACTTAAATCCTTAATATCTCGGTAAATACTGCGTTTTTAAGGAAAATAAGCCTAATTTGTGATCACTTATGTTTCATACCAAAAATCGATTTTAATATGAAAATTTCGATGAAAACTAAAATGCAAAAATCGATTTTTCAATGAAAATTTCGACGAAAAGTAAAATCCTTAATATCTCGGTAAATACTGCGTTTTTAAGGAAAATAAGCTTAATCTGTGATCACTTATGTTTCATACCAAAAATCAATTTTTTAATGAAAATTTCGATGAAAACTAAAATCCTTAATATCTCGGTAAATACTGCGTTTTTAATATCTCGGTAAATACTGCGTTTTTAAGGAAAATAAGCTTAATCTGTGATCACTTATGTTTCATACCAAAAATCAATTTTTTAATGAAAATTTCGATGAAAACTAAAATCCTTAATATCTCGGTAAATACTGCGTTTTTAAGGAAAATAAGCTTAATCTGTGATCACTTATGTTTCATACCAAAAATCAATATTTTTTAATGAAAATTTCGATGAAAACTAAAATCCTTAATATCTCGGTAAATACTGATTTTTTAGGGAAAATAAATTTAATGAATTTTTATATTAAAATCAACCAATTCCTTTAAACATCTGAATAATTGTATCATATTGCATTTAATATTGTTGTTTTTTACAATTTTCATTATTTAAAAACAAAAACAAGAAATTAAGTGTGAAATAAAAGGCAAATAAATTATTGAGTTTTTTCTATTTATTTTTAATAGTTTTTAAATAAAGGAAATTTGTTAAATTCAATACTTTTGTTTACATATAAACAATCACACATTCATGCACACATGATTACATTGTAATATTACCACGCTGTTGTTATTATTGTTTTTACTTACAAAGTGGGGGCCCCTTTTTGTTTTTCTTTTTATTTTTTTTTTTTTTGCTGTTTGTTTCATTTTTGTTAAAGGGTTACACCAGTACAATGAACTTTATTAATGGATACTACAACTCCATAGAGACTTTTAACACTTGCGTGTTTGTCAGTCAGTTTGAATGGATAAAAAGATAGTTGGATTTATGATTGTTGGTGTCCGTTGATTTTCACTAGAGGACAGTTTGAAGCATCATAAAATATGAGTATTAAGAAATTTTTTTATTTATGTAATTTCTTAAAATAAAAGAAATCCTTCATAAATAAACAACTGCTTGGACATATTGATTTATTGACCGTTTATGGTTTAGGCAACATTTTGAATTAGACATGCAATTTTGAAATCAAATAATTTAAGAGAGTTGTTATTCAATTATTATTGGAAATTAATGATTAGTTCATGGGAAAAACAAAAGAAATATATAGAGGTGCAAAGTACAAAATATTTGTTATGTAAGTTATTGTTAAACGAAAATTATAAACTTAAACGTGAAATCTTTGGAATAAAAAAGTTGAACATGGAAAAGTTTATTTGATATGTTTTATTAAATATGTATATTTAATAAACCTATGTATGTTTGATGTTCTTGGAAAATGTTTGCCTACAGTAATGCCATTATCCTATCTATATTTCCTCGAACTAATAAAGCAGTTTGTGCCTTAATGTAGTTAATCTTCTTAAAATAGTAAAGTCTTGATCAGGTCTGTTTACAATCACTTACTTCAATGCCCTAAAGCAAAAACTGGTTGGTAGCTTTACCGATTTCTATCTTTCTCAATTCTATATCTTAAAATTTTCAGTAACCCGGAGACGATCAAAATGAAATTTTACAATGTACCTTTAATTTTCTCAAAGCCATGTTCGATTTGAATTGTTAGCTTAATATTTGTAAAAATTGTAAGCTCCTCACTTCTTTCGTTTCTCACTTGCTTAAAAATCTGTATGATTTGTATTTCAATCTTATTTTGAAAGCATAATTTAATTTTCCCTATTACCGCAAGACTGAGAACAGGTAGATTTTTCATAGACAAATGTCTTCAAAATGCAAATGTTGGGTACATTTGAGTACCTGAAATAAAATACGTTTTGATGTTTAAATTCAAAAACGAATGTGGTACACGTTTCTTCATTGACAGTCAAGCCGCTTTAAAGGCTTTAATCTCAGGATATATTGATGGAAGTTGTGAGCAACTGAAACATAGACTGAAGGCTTTCACCGAACTGAAAAGTATTAAGATATATTCTATAGCAGAACACAAATGTATTATAACTAGGAAATTTTGAAATATGAGCTATTTTTCCCGCCCTTATCTTTCAAAGGATATTTAAACAAAACACTTAACGAAACAATCACTCTGCTATCTCTTAGGGAATGACAACTGCATATCTAAGAAGAGAGGAGGGATGCAACAGGTCTCTGTTGAAGCTGGTTGCTTAAGGAGCCAGTATCATCTTTAGTATACGCCAGACCTCTGCTCATGATATCCTATGTTGACAATTCGGGCAAAATGACCTTGACCTTTTATAATAAAAGCGTATATAATTGAATTAAATGTTATAATGGATTGAGTATCATAAATATTTTTATAAATTGATTGTAATCATTTGAAGAGCTTTATTTATTATTAATTGTATTCCAACATAACATATAGAAATATGTATTCATCTAAGACCCTATAAATTATATAACCTGAGACGATCTAGCTATGTCCGGCCCTCTTTCTGCCTATCTGTCTGCTAAAAGTAAGATAGGGTTTACTCCGGACCACATATGTGTATTACCGAAATTTGGCTGAAATATTTCTCTTATAAAAGGTTTGTTTGGAATTGGAAATGGACAATAACAGTTCATAAGCATAATTGAGTCTTTGACCAAGTCGAATATAAAATTCTTACTTGATTTTTTTCTTATAAATTGAAGAGAAAACTTTACTAAAAATGCTGAAAATAGCTTTGAATAACCTTTTATAAAAAATCGCCAATTTATAGTAAGTCATCAAATCGTCAACAAGCCATCTTTAGCATCAAAAAATCGTCAAAATGACAATAAAACGTCAAATCTGGCAACAGTAATGGTGACTAGTCTTCTTAAGTATTTAGTCCATATAACTAATTCATCATGATTATGTCATTACATTTCCAACAGTATCAGATTCAGATACTTATAAATATCTTTGACTCTAAATAAAGTCTGAAAAGTGAGTTTCTGAAAGGGCTTCAAAACTCAGACTTTGCTCATGAACAGTGTTGCCAGTTTAGCACTTTTACTGCTAGATCTAGCACTTTTTAAACTCGTTTAGCACCAAAAAAGTGAAACTAGCACCTGGCACTTTTTCTAACACTTTTCGAATTATTTTTGGCATTTTTTTTAGCACTTTTTAGACATTTTTTAAAAATTAATTTGTAGTTTTGTACTATAAAAACATCAGTTTTTTTCAAAAATTAAAACTGCAACTAAAATTTTATGTTTTTAACGAGTTTAAGGAGTTGAGAGAAAAAAAGGTAAATTGATCTTTAAAAAAAGGTAAAAAAAGGCCAAATGCTCTAAAAATAAGGCCAGAAAATAGCTATTTCTTTTTTTTAATTTTAAGGCTTATTTTTTCTAGTTGTCGTTATTTTTTTATATTTAGAAAAAAAAAATATTGTAATACATTTATAAACAAAATATAGAACGCCTGTCAGCAAAACGACCTAATGAATAATCGGACAAAAAATCCCATACAAATTTGTATTATATTTCATTTGAAAAATAATCCAATGTTTTAAAGTGATTTTTTGTTATTTTTGAACTATAATTAATATTAACTTGATAATAACATTTTAATGGGATTTATGCCCGTTAAATGATTTTCTGAAAAGGGGTTTATATGGGAGCTATGGTTAATTATGGACCGATCTCGGCACATTTATTTAGACTTATATAAAACTTATATGTTCCAAATTTCATTAAAATATTGCTATATTTAAGGGATTTATGATCGTTAAACCCTTTTCCGGGAGGACATTTGTATGGGGGCTAGGTGAAATAATGGACCGATCATAACCAATTTCAAATCTCTGGACTAGAAGAAACCTGTGTACCAAATTTCATTAATTTTGGTTCAAAATTGCGACCTGTAGTTTGATTAAAAGGTTTACATAGACGGACAGACGGACGGATGGACGGACATCGTTAAATGGACTCATAAAGTGATTCTAAGCCGATTGGTATAAATTAAGGTGGGTCTTAGACCAATATTTTTGGGTGTTACAAACATAAGCACAAACGCGTAATACCCTCCCCACCTATGGTGGTGTAGGGTATAATAACTCAATAATCTGGATTATTCCGTAATCCGGACGGCATTTCCTAACAATCCATTCCATAACTCTATAATGCGAATTAAACAATAAAAAGTCCTTTCTTATTAAAATTATAGTATAAATTAGAAAATACAATAAGAAATGATATAATTTAATGTAAAAGTTGAGTCTAGTTGAATTCCTTCATTTTCAGTTAAGTTTGTTCCAAAAATGCTTCAGTAAAAAGAGTACAAACAATTTTTTTAGATAAAAAACTTAAAATATGGAATGTTAGTTGAAGTAAATTTTTACTTAATACCCTATGTGTTTCACATATTAAATAAAAGATATATTGTGATAGAATTTTTTAACAAAGTTAAACCAGAAAAAAGCATGTCGACAATCCGGATTTAGGTCTGCAATAATTATTCAGATTTTCGAAAATTTAAAAATCAAATGGTTAACTTATGATAAAATTAGAAATTTAAAAAAAATCCACCCAAAAACTTTGTTTAATTTCTAAAGAATCAATTTCAGAATGTATTTTTATCATTTTATTTAATGTTCTTTAACTATAACTCTGAAAATAATTAATATATCTCTTTTTTAAACAAAGGGTTTTTGTTTTTTGCTCCTTTTTCTAGCACTTTTTTTAATTTTTAGCACTTTCTAGCACTTTTCTTAGTAAATTCTAGCACTTTTTTCCACTTAGGTTTTGGCAACACTGCCCATGAATCATCTGATTTTTATTAATATTCCGAAGCAGTAGAATACTACAGAATCTATAAAAGTGTGTGAAATTGGGTTTCCATATTTACGCTTGTATGTAATAAATTAAAATAATTATACATTTTATTTTTGAAGTATCTTTAGTATCTTTAAAATGATACTAAAACTAAAACTTTTGTGTATATATAGTTCAGGAGTTATAAGAAATTAGATCTTCTTAACTAAATGAGTCTCCAACTTGAAATTTTTCGTGGGTACAAGGAAGAGTTACGTCAACATAAAATTTTTTTTTTTTCAGAATTTAAAAAATACCGTTTTTTGAGATATAATGATTTGATTTGTATAGGTCAAACATTGATCTTTTTGTGTAAAAAAACTTTATAAATAACGTTATAAAGGTAACATCTTTGTCTTTAATATGAAACTAAAACTAGATATCTACTATGTATACACCCAGAGAAATATCAATCACATACGTGTTGAAAACGATACCATTCTGTGTCAATAGTGAATCTACACCGTATGTGTTTAAATTGAACACTGCGTGTTCAATTCTTATTAAAAATCGATACCTAATTGGCACCAAGTTGAAACCATTTCGGTATCAAATTGTTAAATTACATTATGTTTTCCATTAAATTTGTTAACGAAAGGTATTAAAAAGCTGTTACCGTAAATTACCAATGTGAGCACAACCGTTGTTGATTTTGAAGCGAATTTTTTCCCTTAGTGTAGTTTAAAAGTTATTAGAAATTAAACAAATACACCTTTGTACGATTTTTAAAATTTTTTTCGTTTTTTACCGTCATATTTTTTGACCGGAAACGGTCATGAGTCTCAAATTTTATGATTTGAGAAACATTTCCAATTGCCAATATCTGTAATGAATTTTATAGACATCGGAAATGTCAAGTCTGATTACTGTCCGTTTGACATGGAATCACTCAGTACTAAATATGACGTATTTTTGCTGGGTATTTCTTCTAATGTGTACTAAAAAAGTATTTAATATTTAGTATGTATTAAATTTTCTAACGCTGGTTTATCATTTAATTAAATACACAATTAATTTGTTGATTGTTAATCATTTTTTTTTTTAATTTTTTATTCAGGCTCAAGTTATTTATTGTAATTAAAAAAAAATATATTCATCAATTACAAAAGTTAATTGTTAATTTTATATAGTTGTACACGGTCATTAATTAAAATAAGAAATTTTAAATACCTTTAATTATTTGTAAAATTTTTTGTCTTGTACACACAAATTATTTAATACTTAATCATTATTTTTTTCTTTCTTTTTCTTTACAGGTAAGTCGCATTTATTTTAAATATTAAAAAATTTCACCCTAAAAGAAGTAAGTTGTAAATAAAATCTTTAATAATAAAAAAGAAAATGACTCATTTCTACCGGAAATGAAAAGGAAAACGTAATAAGATCCTTTTTTTATTCCACATTTATTAAGTAATTTTGGGAAACGTTAAACAAATATTTAATTCTATTTCAAAACAAATAAATCCAAACCATATTAAATTAAATACCATTAATACAATTGTGTCAAAAGTATCCTTATAAACTAAAAATGATTTCTACCTTTTTTTTTTCCTGAAGACAATCTCCATTAGCTAAAAGGAGAAATTTCTGGGAACAATACTAATTTTTACTAATTCTATCCATTAACTTACTATTACCACTTTTATTTGCTAATGACTCATTTACAGAAAAAGGTTTATGGGCAAATGTTATGATTGACTTTAAACTATTAAAGTAATAAGTAATCACTCCTACTACTTCTAACACTAATTGACTTCCTATTTGAAAATATAATATTTTTATTATTTTGGTAATTTTTCTTTTAGTTTTACAACCTCAAATTAAAACAGACTCCAATTTGTCTAGTCATTTTTGTTATAATACACGTAAAAGCCTGCCAGTTATTAACATACATATTTACTTACCTGTAAATCTTAAAGTCTGTCTGACTGCCAGCCTTTTTGTGTCTGTATGTAAGTTGACTGGTTGGCTTGTCTTAAAGGAGACACCTCTTAAAATTTATGAATAATTTTAAGCAAACCAAATTACAATGTGTATTGTAAAAACTTAGTAAAAAAGAAATTTAGTCAACTCCTTGCAAAATATTTTTAAATTTTACACATAAAATGTGTTGCTGGTAATTTCATGTTTTGCATTCAAAACATATTAATGTGCCAAACATGCAACCAATCAACCATCCAGCCAACCAGCATTAGACTTTTTGTCTCTACTTTAAACAATAAACTAATCTTTCATATGTGACTGTATGTCTGTCTGTCTGTCTGTCTGTCTGTCTGTCTGTCTGTCTGTCTGTCTGTTTGCTTTGTCCATTATTACCTGTTGTAATTGTTGTCTTACTTAAAACACTTACAACATGACGCGCCTAATGATCTTTAACCTGTGTAATAAGTTTTCATCTATGATTGTTGTTTTATCTTTTTTTTTTTTTTCTACGTTACGCACGAAATGAAAATGTTTTATTTTGTTGAAATATGCAACATGCTTTATCCTCTATACTTAATAATGTCTACATTATAAATGTCTTTATGGTTTTAAATTTGTGCACAGTAAAATGTTTAAATAATGGCCTAACATGAGCGTGGTTTTAAGTTTTTCTGGAGGTAAAAGTTATTTAAATTAAACAATTAAATATGTTTGAATCTAGACTACGATTGGATTGGCTGGCAAGATTTTAACCTAATATCCTTACATTTTTTTAAGTCTACCATTTGCAACCTGATTTATTAAATATTAATTTCTATGCTTTAACAATTTTTAGTGGCTTTGATATATTTTTATCTATTAGGGGATTTTACTGTTTTAATGTTTGTTTTAATAAATTGTTTTGTCAAGCAAAAGTGGTTTTTAATTTAGCTTACTAAGAAGTTAATTTATTATACAGTGTCTGTGGAAAAACATAACACTCATTGTTAAAGAGTAAATAAATTATTTGAAAATTTTAAATCTTTTATCCATTTTGCAAGAAAAAATATTCAACTTTTTTTACATGATGAACTAAAAGAATGTTTTATGGACCAAAATTTTCGCAAAATTTTTCTTCATAACTGGTTTAAAATTACAAATGTTTTTGATACCCATTTTAAGACAACTCGTGACTTTTACTTTTTTTATATTAAGCTATTTATATCCTACACTATCATAGGTGGTTGGAGTATACTTTGTGAACAAAGTACAGGTTGCAATTTTAAATATATCTTAATGAAATTTGGCATGAACAATTATTTTGACACATGGACGAAGCCTTATGAAATTGGCTATGATCCATTACTTCACCTAGCCCCCATACAAATGTCCCTCCGGAATAGGGGTTTAGGGGTCATAAATCTCTTTTATATGACAATATTTTGATGAAATTTGGTATAAAGAAGTATAAGTGTTATTCCTTGTGCCAAATGTCTTGAAGATCGGTAAATAATTGACCATAGCTCCCATATAAATCTTTCTTCCGGAAATTACATTAACGTGCATAAATCCCATACGAATGTTTGTATCAAGTTAATATTCAATACAAATAAGTTCTATATACAGTGGCTCACAGCTTAAATTATGCAGTATACAATTTTATTTTTAAAGCTACATAACAAAGTAACAGACTGGAATTTAAAAAAAAGTGGTATCATTAAAAAGAGAAAGATTTCTAGTTTAACATAGAACCGTTATTTATTGTTTAAGTTTACCTTTAAGTAACTTAAAGATATGAAAACAAAAAAATTCAATATTTTTATCTCACAGCTTATTTTATGCAGCCACTTATGACATCAAAAAATTTAAAATTACGACCGATAATTACAATATTTATTATCTGGAATGGTAGTCTTAATTGTATGCAATAGATTAGTGGCAGTTTGCTATCGGTGCGTCCAGTTTTTGTGTAATATTAGGTGGAAAGTGTTCCTACTACATTTTTTATTATGTAAATTTCCAATATGTACCACAAATTTTTAATAATATTGAGGTCTGGAAATTTTTTAGAGAGCGTCATTAAATTTAGGCCTTTATATATTACCAAATTGTACACAATACCAAATTTGTTCTTAGGATCGTTATGTTGGCAATATCAAAAATATGATAATATGCCCTGATTTTTTGCACTCTGCAACAAATTATCCTGTATGATCTAAAGGTATCTGCTACTGGCCATTGCTGATCCAATTAGTTCCAACTTCCCACCACCATTAACCAACATACAGGCCCAAACCATGAAACTTGTTTCACTGTTAGTTTTAAGTTTTCTTGGTTTAGCTCGGTATTCGGTTCTCGCTCCAAAAAGGACATAGTATCTGAGCCTAATATATAGAATTATAACTAATTAACAAAAAATAATCGAATTCTAAAACGTTGAATCCTTGGAAACAAATTCCTTGGTAATGTTGATTATGTAGCTCTTTTGTTTAAATATTTAAAAGTTTTCTTGCGTGAAACTCGACCTTCAAAATAGTGCTGATGCAATGTATGGCAAAACGTTTTGACGCACCATTGTTTCCCTAAGTCAACTTGAACTCCGGATGTCGGTTTTGGTGCTCAGATCCGTAGGTTGGCCTTTGTTTTCCTTAAAATATATCGCAGCCACGATTGTAAAAATGTTTATTCGGTACTTCACTGCCTTTTATTGTCCAACCGATTTTCATGAAAAAAACTCGTAATGATTTCTTTTACCATAGAAGCATATATTTTAACCATTTCAGTTATTTTTCGCTGCAAGTGACCGTTTTAAAATGGTTTATAACCAATATTTCTTTCTATAACACTCTGCGTGGACAATTTCACATTTAATTGATGCATTAACTATCAAAATCAATTCAAAAATAGTACGCAGGGCATTTCTAGAAGTAGATACAAAACATAATGTCCACTGGACAACAATGCATGTAAGTACTTTTCCAAAAAGAAGTGGCTGCATAAAATAAGCTGTGAGCCAAAAAATTGAGTATATTTTTATTTTATACTTTTAAGTTATTTAAGTGCAAATTTTTGCATTAAATGAAATAGTTTTGTGAAACTAGAGTTTTTTCTCTATCAAATGATTCCATATTTTTTTAAAGTTTCTATCTGCTGCATAGTTATAGAACATTTTATGAGAATCGGTCCATAATTTACCATATATATCATATCAACACACTTCTGGGAATCGCCCTAAAGGAAAAAAAAAAAAGAATATAGATATTAGTATCATTGCATTGTTCTGTATTTGCATATTTTATTTTCATATAAGTCCACTTCCCGAATTTTTGGGTTCATATACAATGGTGTATGGTATCATATAGTCGGTCTTGAGCGACTATAGTATCTTTCTTGTTTTTATACATGGTTTGAGGGGTCTTCCTACAAACTTTTAGTCTACGAAACTCTCTAATGAATATCTTTGCCTCAGTACCTTTATTAATCATAATAATATTGTAAGCACACAGAGAAAACAAATTAGTAGAGGCAACCGAATTTAATACTATCTTAAAAATCGATTGCGGGGATCGAATATTTCGTTTACCTATGAAATATTGTTAGAACCCAAAAAGGAAATAATGGATATTGAATATGCAAAAATTTGTAAGAATTTGCTGCAATTAGAAATTCATTTGGAACATTGAAAATTATGCCACATCTGCTCTATTATTCTGTGGAAAAGAACATGTAAAATTTTAACTTCACAATTTGATGAACAATGAAACATTTACCACCCATAAATAAAGTTAGTCTGTCTTTATTTTTTATTTTTTAATTAGAAAAAATAAGCATTGGTTGTGCCCGCCGAAACTGTTAAATTTCTTTTTACAGTGCATACATTGATTGTGCTAATTGATAAATTAATAGTTGTAACTCTAGTTTAATTACAATTTTCACTACAATAAATTTCAATTTACCATTGTTTTTATAAATTTTTAATAGTTACAATAAAATTTTGATGTACTGTATTAAATTTATATAATTTGTGACCATTTTCTAACTAATCTTTTTTCTGTGTGCATTCTCTTTGTCTACGTTCATATGTCGAATATATTCTCATTAAACTAAGCACGCCTTGCAAAATGATCTTTCATCTTATTTAACTATTCAAACGTAGCACTTATGTTTTTTATATGAATTTCATTCATATTTCCGCCCGGGCACACTCTGTTAAAGGTGAAAGTGATTTGTTGTTGTAGCTGCAGTTGTGGTACCATGTTTAATATGCATTTAAATTTACAGATTCGTCCCCTTTTTTGTATACGTGCATAACGAAATGACAAACAGTCCAGTAAATAAATATCTGCAACGTTGCACTGTGGGACCAAAGGAAAAATTTTTGGTAATAAATTTTTATCTCCTAAATTACTGGTTAAATCGAGTTAAAATGTATGAAAGGGATGTAGAGGAAGACTTAATCTTTCAGAAAACTCATCTTGTAGTTAACTTGTGATAGCACGAGATAATTGAAATCAAGTCCGATTTCAAAGATTTCTGTAAAGCGATAATAAGATAATAAGCTTACTCTATTCCGCAAGTGCTTTAGGAGATACATATTTATTTACAAACATTTTGCGTTTTGCCCCACTGTTTTTTGTCCACATTGAAAATTATGTGTTATTTCATAGACTCACATATACTCACTTGTATATATGTGTACATATCTTGAAATACGTACATGATTAAATAAATAAACATTTTTATATTTTTGTTTGTTTTTGGTTAGAAACAAGTGAGACCTCACCTTTCAATTATTGTTTGCAAATCATAAATATTTTGTTAGACTATTTTCAAAAATAAGTGTGAGTGAAATATTTAGTTATATATATATATTTATCTTGTAGGTATTTTTTAACACCTGAAAATTTAGAAAACATCACGTTTGTTTTTTTGCAATGTTATTCAAGTAGTTAGATTATGAAAATAGATAAGTACCAAAGGTTGGAATTATTAATAAATTTGTCTTAAATGTCAGTGTGATTTTTTGGATTTTATTTTTATTTTAATCGTTACTTATGGATTATGGATTATCTGCTGCTTGCTATATAAAGTTTTCAAAACAACGAAGGGATAAATGGTTGTGTGTTCTATCTTCAAATTATAATCCTTTTTTAAGTCCATGCTAATTTTTATGTCAATTTAACAATACAATTTTTCCCGTTGCTTTGAAATTTGTAATATTTAGAGATATATCGAAGTATCCAAACCTGAAAAAAGTACTTCCAAAGAACCGACAAAATAAATAAATTTTTGTTGTTGGTTATTCTTTATCTGGTCATTTACTGTATAGAAAACTGATGAATCGCTAAACTCAATCACTGCTATTTACTTTTTTCAGTAGGGCTATAGGTAAAACTTGAGATACTCAATCTCTTAAAATTCTTTACAAAATATTACCTACTACAGGCAGAGAAAAAACATGGTTACAGCATGATCACCACAACTATTCAATGATTATATAGCCGTTTTTCATTGGTTTAAATATACTGTGTTCATGATAGCAACGTTTATGATTCTGTTTAATCATTCAATGATTACCCACAATCAACATTTTAATATGGTTCACTGAATTATAATATGTATTTAAATATGTTTATATGAAATCATATTTATGAATAAATTCAATTATTTAGTTAATTACATAACCATTCATTTCATTTTACAAATTTGGTTAATTCTACAACCATTAAGCCATTAGCTTTTAATGCCTTTTGAATACACATTTTTGTGTATCACTCCAGTAGTTATAATTCTCATTTAGTTTATATATGAACAAATATAAATTGACAATTTTTGTTTTTATTCAGTATGATAATTGTACCACATATCGTGGTACAAATGAATATAAATATGAAAATATGGGATTATATATATGATGAAATTTGTTCATATATATGATAAAATGGAATTATATATATGATAAAATGGGATTATATATATATGATAAAATGGAATTATACTTATGATGGAATTAGTTCATATATATGATAGAATGGAATAATATATATGATAAAATGGTATTATATATATGATGAAATTATTTTATATATATGATAATATGGAATTATTAAATGATAAAAACATGATGAAATTGAAAGCAATACTTAAGAAAAGATTATAAAACTTACTAAAAGTTATTAATAAGGTTATAAACCTTACTAATAAATTGTATATTGGAATCATAATAATGATTACGTACAAATATACTTATTGTAACCTGGAATCATATATTACAATCATAGTATGTTGCTCCTAGTTTATGGTCACAGGAACCATATTTTTTCTTTGAGTGTATGTTCGAGAAATTTACTTATTTAAGAACATTTTAGAGGACTATGTGTTACCACGTCCTCTAAGGTACCTGTTTGGTATGATGAAAATTCGGTTATTAAATGCTGGTTAACTGATTCATTCGACCACATTCAATACTGCATATCTTATTGCCACGAGATTTTTGGTGTCTTTCTTAGGCGGTAATCTTATTTTAAGCCAGGACCTTCTTCAGATTTACACTCAAGGATTTAAGTTGTTGTTTCTGTTTGGCGGTACCTAAGCAGAGTTTGTGAACTATAATTAGACCCCAGCAGAATGGGTGTCGCTACATACTTCATCAGCATTCGTTGTGTGTTATCCACTTTGGTTTCGTTGAAACACAAATAGTAGTACTGATGTGAGCAATTCATTAAATTTTAACTATTGGACAATCGACATTATGTCGATGGCTTTTGTTGTTTGCAGTTATTATATGATTCCGTAGACAAACATTTTGTAGGAAGACCCCTCAAACGATGCGTAAAAATTAGCTTAATATGGGAAACATACTAAAAAATTTTAATTGATCTTCAGTTCCCTACCAGCGATTGAAAGTCACGGGTCTAGAACATTTCGTCCAAAAAATAGTATTGAGTTTTGTCTTGAAATAAGTATCAAAAACCTTGTAATTTTTTGCCAATTATAAAAAAATTATATTTTTAAACATTTTCGCAAAACTTTTGGTCCATAAATTGTCATTTTTGTACATTATACAAAAGAAAATGTTCGATATTTTTCTTAAAAAATGGATAAAAATTTTATAATTTTGTTCCCTTTAAGGCAGAAATATTAAAAATTTGCTTTGTAGTAAGTACTGGTGATAATATAAAATTTTCCAAATTTTTCCAAAAAATTTTTCATCAAAATGCATTAAAAAGTTCTTTAGCGAATCAAAATCCCATGGGAAAAATTGTTTAAATAGTAGAAATAAAAAAGAATTTTGGAATTATTTGCAAATTGTGCTCATATGTACTTACTGCTTTTGTATATTAAACATGTGTTTGAGTAGATAAAATAAACAACATAAATAATGTTATGGTTTAGTAAACGACAGAAACGGATGTAACGAAAAAACTGGACCAAGAACTTGCAAAATTGAGGTTATTAAAAATTTAAATGCAAATAACTCGAAAAATATAACAGATAAACATAATAAGTAAATATATTTTTTATAGGTCTTATCCAGATGAACTTGCTTGAACTTGAAAAGATGTTTGGATTTTTTTCCATTAGATAGTTCATTGTGAATCAATTTAAAAACAAATGTTGAAGTTTATGTGTAGTGATGGAAATTTATTCTCCAAAAATTTACGTTTTCAGAATCGATACATGCAGATATTGATTTGTGGCAATTGCATTAATGGACCGGTTCCTCAGTACCAGTTGAGTACCAATTGACACCTAACTCGTCACCAAAGTACCAATTAAGAACCAGTTGACACTAACAAACCCACTATTTATCAGTTGAGAGTCAGTTTTTAACGCTCAATAGTAGTCAGTGGCTGAGTGGTTAGCGTTGAAGACTGTAAAACATAACATGCGTTAGATGAACATGGGTTCGATTCGGGGTGCCGCCATCGACATAAACGAAAAATTATAAAATAAACATAATGTAATAACAATAATAAAAAATTTAAAAGTAAACAATTACGGAATTTTTATCAAAATTTTATTATATTAATCGACCCTGAACCTGTCCTCTTGTACCAGTCCTGGTATCTATGCTAGGACCTGTCCCAAGGGGCTAATAACCCACTTCCAATGACAACTCCATGTAAAAGTGAGTTCCTTTCATATAAAGTTCCGGAACTGGGACCGGTCACTAGCCCTGAGAACCTGTCTCGTGACTAGTTTTTGCAATTCAGTCTAGTCTATGCTGCGGAAATAAAAAAAATTATTTTTCATGAGCAATATTTTCTTCATATTTTTTTGTTTGATAAATCTATCAAATATTACGTAACATTAACCTTTTTATACTCTACACCACCATAGGTGGGAAGGTGTTTGTAACACCCAAATTAATTTATACCAATCGGCTTATAATCACTTTCTGAGCCTACTTAGCGATGTCCGTCCGTCTGTCCGTCCATGTAAACTTTGTAGTCAAACTACAGGTCGCAATTTTGAACATAAATTAATGAAATTTGCACACAGGTTTCTTATAGCCTATTGCAATTAGATTTATGATCGGTCCATTATTTCACCTAGCCCCCATACAAGTGTCCTCCTGGAAAAGGGGTTTAACGATCATAAATCTCTTAAATATAGCAATATTTTAATCAAATTTGGCATTTAAAACTTCCACTTAAGTATGAACCTGTATGCAGAATTTCATAAAGATCGGCTCATAATTGACCATAGCTCCCATAAAAACCCGTCCGCAAAAAATCACTTTAGCGGGCATAAATCACACAATGGTCGGATTTGACCGACTACATCTTTCTTTCTCGTTCTGTTCTACGAAATGCTGTAATAATGTAGATTTAATTGTATTAAAATATTAAAACTTAAAACTCCATATTTAACTTCTTAAACACTCCTCCTGCTTTAATTTTCTTTTAATATACTTATGTCGCTCTTATATCAATGACAATTTATGAATGAAACTAAACATTTGATCATGAATAAGACTCCTGTTAAAAATATGACTTGTTATAACTAAACATAACTACATTTAGTTGAATTAAATATAATCTATTGCCTCTTAAAGTGACTCTAATCGTACTATCTAACCAACAGTTGCAAATAAATTTTGTTTTACACTATTTCTTCTTTCTTTCATTTTTTTAAATCTTGTTTATGATCTGGTATAATATTTTTACTTGATCTTGTACAACGACTAACGATCTTCATTATCAAGCATAACTTGAGTATCAAATAAACATTGATGGGGCAAATATTTTATTTAACTTTAACTTGCAACACATCATTAATGTGCGTAAAAATTTTAGACAAACAAATACAAGATGTTGTCGTTGCTGCTGCAGCATTTATGACGATGATGATGATAAATGTTGCAAACAATTTTGTTGTTTGTATGAAGAAAATTGCAAGTAAGTTGTAAATGGAATTTTTTCACTTTCGTTTGTTATTTGTTGTTGATAGTATGTCTGTGTGTGCTGTTACGAGGATTGTAGAAGTTGAAAGAGGATCAGCAAAATGAATTTATTTCATTTATAAATAGAAACAATTTTCAAACTTAAATAAACAAAAGTTTCTAAGAATAATATTTTTGTATTTTTGGATCCAGGATCTAATTGACTGTTTTCAACAACGATTTCTGTGTTTTCTTTGACAACAGATCATGATTTTGCTTTTTCCTTTCTATTAAGAATATTTCGATTATCAAATTTAAATGTCCTTAAAAGGGAATATGGTCTGCTGTTAACAGCTTTTCAGCCTTTGGTTTTTAACGACAAGTCGGAAAGAAGAATCTCAATAATATAAAAGTTATCTATCGCATTGCTCAACCCTCGTTTTGATTCAATTGCTAAATTATAAAATCACTGCAACATCATCCATCGTCTTTATAAATTTTCCTTTTTTTCAAACTCTTTTGTATGTATGATTTTAAATATGCAATGTTTGTTGTCTTTGTTCGTTTTCGTTGATCCGTTGTTAACTGTGGCACTTATCATCTTAAAGTTGAACTCGTTTTTTTTTTTTTTTTTTTTGTTGTTATTGTTATTATCTACATACATGTGTTTAATGTGGCACTATCAACAAGATACTCCTCGTATGTATATCTCTTGTTGTTGTTGTTGCTATAGATTGGTGCGTCTGTTAGTGATCAGTTGATTATGTGTTTTCTTTTCGCAATACACGTCTTGGAAAAAAATGGTTTATTTATACAAAAATTCGTTTTCATTTAATTGCCTTTGGCATTACAGCGTTTTATTATATCAATAGTGCAGTAAAAAAATTATCAAACTTTAAAGCAAAAATATTTGTCTATTTCGTAGAATATACAATTTTTTAAATAGTTAAATGTCTCCATATCTAAACTGATAGCAATCGCACTTGAAATCTCCGATGTTTATGAAATTCACTGCAGACATTGGCAATTGAAAGTTTTTCTCAAATCGTGGAACTTTAGACTCATTTCTGGACTCTTCTGGTCAAAAAATAAGGAGTGCGTTTGAAAAAATCTTAACATATATAAAATTAAATAATTTGGAAACGGTTAATCATACAGTTTTCATTATTTTATTATTTAATTGACATTATATTACAGATCACTGAAAATATAACTTTTATGCTTCTAACCACTACTTATGAACCCGTGCACCTTTTTTTGGTACCCCCACCATTAGAGATTTGATAGTTGTTCCAGTCACTTTTTTGGAATAGTTTGCCCATCTCCTTTTAAAATGTTCGATATTTTGGGACACCTATTCATTTACCTTTGCACAAGAGTCTAATATCTCTTTATTGGTCTTAGCTCTGGACAATTTGGAGGATTGGCCTCTCTTGGTACAAAAACTATGTTATTGTTTTGGTACCACTACAGAGCTTTCTTACCGTAGTGACATGATGCCAAATATGTGGACACATTGTGCTCTCTTATGAAAGGAAGATGTCTTTTTTGCTAACATTCTTTGATGTATATTTCGATATTTAAAGACCCGATTGTAATAAATGACTTTTTTGTTTTGCCGCAGCTGCAAAAGCTTGTCAGAATTTTTTACTTAATTTTGTCTGCTTTTGGGTCCTAAACTCATCTTCAACATTGGCTCGAGCATGTGTTAAGATTTTTTCGAACGTACTCCCTATGACGCACAGTGTGCGATTCAAAAAATTAAATGGAAATAATTCTGGAATGATAGTAGAGGTGTAGGCGAGTTTAAGTTTGGACCATATAGACCTACAAGGGGCGAGTCCACAGGGTCCTAAAATTGGACACCTTGGTTATACAATTTCTTAAAAACGATCCTGATTACTTTTATCTGAACCGATTTCATATCTGATATTAGGCTTCAAAGATTAAAATTTTTACTTTTTAACCTGCCTTGGTGCAGTTTTTTCGCTACAGCGCACGTTGGGGTAAAAGGGGTCGAAAATGGCGCTTAATTCGGGGAGAGGTGATATCAATATTTTAATGATGGGGATCTATTTTTATATTTATTATTAGGTAAAAAAATGTATTTTTTGAATTTTAGGATTTTTATTGGCAGAATGGTAATGTCTGTCCGTCCGTCTATACCTTAGGATTAAATGGGTCTAAAATCGCCGCATTTTTCAGAGAAAGGTGATATGAATATTTAAATGGTCATGATTTAATATTTTATCAATTAGTTAGTAAAAAAATATATTTTTAGAACTATTGAATTTGTTTTGGCAGAATAGTAATGTCCGTCCGTCTGTCTATACATTGGAAAAAATGGGTCTAAAATGGCCGCATAATTCAAGAAAGGGCGACATCAATATTTTAATAATCACTACATGTTTTGTTTTTTATTAGTTAGTTAAAAAATATAAACTTTAAAAATACTCCGATTTTTTTGGCAGAATGGTAATGTCCGTCCGTCTGTCAAGTACCAATATAAGACACATCACTTTGTAGAATATAAAAACATTACATGAAATCATGTTCATTTTAACTGAGTTCGACTGTATTAAGCAGTAAAATTATTTTGTTTATTTAAAATAATTGTACAAAACAATAACAAAAAGCAATAGTGAAATAACGAAAAATAAAACAAAGTAAAAAAATTAAAAAAATCTGCACTTAACCTGTTTTTGGTTTGGAGCAACTTGAGTTTTTTTCACAAAAATGTAAATTTCTAAAATCGGGCAAAATATGCACACGATTTTATTTCAGAATATTTAAGTAGACAATATGTAATATTTTTCAGACAATTTTTCAGGACAAAAGTCTTGTTATATTTTTAGTTGCATTCCATGAAATTTGAAAATTAGTGCATTTTGGACTATTTTCAAAAAAATAACAAAAAATACCAGGACAAAAAATAATTTACAAATTCTTGCACAAAAGTAAACTCAAATACCTGTAGTTGATGGTTCCATTTTAAAATTTTTCTTTAAAGCACTTTTTATTAAAGAAAAATTCACCGAAAGTTCATGAAAATTTAATTTTTTGCTCTTTTCTTAAAATATAAAAAAATGTTAAACTTTGACAGCTCAGTACTCAAAAACCACGCAACCTACGTTAATGACTTTTATCGTTATTGATACATAATTTTGTCTATTTTTATTCGGTACCCAATTTTATTTAAAAAAGTTAATTTTTAAAATTCAATTAAACGCCACTTTCGACTTTTCGGTCCAATTTTAACCAGATTTTTTTAAACTTGAAGTCATAAATTTATAACTCTTCAATTTCAAACGCAAGAATACCCATATGTACTTGTTGTACATCAATGTTTAAGAAATTTTGTCCTCTTTTGAAATATATATAAAAATTTTTATATGACGAAAATTTTTAAATTTTTAAAGATTTTTTGAAAAAAAAAAAAAAAAAAAAAAAAAAACTGAGAATAAATGGATTTTTAATTATGCAATAAAATTCTTGTTAGTTAATAGTTTTGAATGAGATTTTATACCTAAGTAGATTTTTTGATACTTAATTTAAAGTGCTCTTCACTTTTTTAGATTTGTCTACAAAAATCTCGTAATTCCCCCCAAAAAAAAAAAACTTTAAAAAAATTACAAAAATTGAATTTTTGACTTTTTTTGCTATATTTTTCCAACCGATAACGGGGAGCAAAAATTTCTATTACAAAAAAAATTAAAAACACTTTAGACCATATAAAAATTATAACCTTGTTTTGATTCTAGCTTTGCGATTTGAGAAATTAAGGTGGAAATTCGGCGTCGGCTCTTGTTCGTAAATATTAGTTGGAGGCCGCGCAAAGCCGGCTTGAAGCCGATCGACTTGGACCTCTGGTAGTTTTCGAGATATACTTCAATATATGTTGTAACCTCCTTAATTTTACAAATAGAAATATATGACATAAACTAGAGTCAATTAAAGAATTTGTTTAACAAAAAAAAAAAAAAAAAAAAAAAAAAAAAATAGAAATTTATGATTTTACTTTTATATTAAACTGTACATAGGTCTACATTTATAAATATATATGTGCTTTTTTGTACTTAATACCTACATACTTCTTCAACACATCTCATCTTGGCAATAATATTTTCTCAAGGAAGGAGTGTTTTATATTTTTATTCGTTGTTTCATCTCCTAAATCATTTTTTACTCTTGCATATAATTTGTCTTTGTTTTTCCATTTTTTATTTGTAGTTGTTGTATATTTAAATTTTTTTTAATTAAAAAATTAAAATTTATTTTTATTATCAACCTATTTTTTTTTTCGTTTGTGGTATTTTTGTATTTATGGGTGGCCATCATTTGTGTTCTTAATTTTTATTGGTATTTTCTTTTTGCATTTAATGAGACACATAAGAAATATTTTTATAATGACATTGAGTCATTTTTAATATTAAAAATAGAATCCAGAAGTGCTATGAAAATGTAGTTAAATGCACATAATTTTATTCTAATATAATAAGGCGATTAAAAATGTTTAAATAAATCTTTTGAACCGAACATTCAGAGGGTTCTAACGATCTGCTTCAATTTCTCTAAAGGATTTTCAATGAAAATTTTAATAACACTATCCTTCTATTGATTAAAATTCAAGGTCTAGAACAATTATTGTTTTTTTCATATAAATATACATCTTTTTACTTTTGTTCTTTGCATGTCTAACTCTTTCAAAACTTTTTGTTATTCTTTACTTTAGAAGCATCACTGTCAGTTTTTATAATAATCAAAATAATTTTTATTATAACAACTAGAAAAATGTGCAAAAATCTAGGAAAAAAAACATAAATTGAAAATCATACTTCAAAGATTTGCAAGAAAAACAAAAATAAAATCTAGTCAAAAAAAAGTTGAGTAGCCAGCCCCACCATTATCCAGCCAGCAGCACATGTGACTTGTTGCATGTGTTGTTTAGTCAGGCAACTGAATTTAATCATACGATCAAGATGAAGATGATTATGTGGCTGTTACATTAGTTCGAATAGTTGTTGTGGCAATGGATAACTTGTACATTTTTGATGATTGTTGGTGGTGGTCATGTTGAGATGTTGAAGAACTTGTTTATTAACTCACAACTCGCAATCTCCTCCCTGTTTTTTGTTTAGTGGTTTCTTGCGATACTTACAACATACTTGACTCATGCCAAAGAAGTTGTTGAAATTTGTAGAAAATATAAGCATAAACACATAAAGACGAGCTTCTTTTGTGTGTTGCATTTAGGTAGATTAGGGTGGCAATAAATGATGAGGGAATTTGAGAAGGGATTGAAGGGAAAATAAAAACAGTTCAAAGGTCAAATTGATATATGATTTTAAAAACTCATTATATGTATCCTTAATTAAATAGAAGATAGATAGATAGATAGATAGAAGGATTCTCGAGTGGTTGCCTATTCCATATCCTAGGAAAGATACCGATTCTCAAACATATGTTAAATGTCTCTTTAAATAAGTCCGACCAATTTTCACAAACCAAAGTTATTATTTCATTTGGGATCCCATCTGGTCCTGGTGCCTTGCCTCTCTTCAAAGTATGGCATACTTCAATAATCTCCTCCCGAGTAGTTCTCTTCATTCCAGCATTACATATCTCTGTGTATATGTCGATGAGTTGTCCAGCCTTAGTATCCACGCCCAGGTCATCGGATACATGCGTTCCTGACTTTATATCTGTTAGTTTCTCCAAAAATTTTTCTGTATTTATCTTACGGGTGTTCCATTTAGATCGGGTCGGATTCTCCGCGATCTTGGTGTGAGATAGGTCTATCTACATCTGAATATAATGGTGGTCACTTAGTGTATCGTACTCTAGGACTTCCCATTTTATTGTATTGATTGTTGGGGAACTTCCTCTATTCAGAACAATCAGCCCTAGGGATGCAATCATCTCGCTTACTGGAATTCCCCTTTTGTCTGTTATTACTGAAAGCCATTTCTTTGTCTTGCCCAAGCGGTCTAGGTACACACTTCCTCGAATTTGGCATATTTTATGTGAAAGTTTTGACTTCAGTCTACATTTTCTAAAATCCCAAAGCTTAAATCTGCAAACAAGATGCAGTTTAGGAATCCACAATAGGTTTTTACGAGTTTTCAATCATAATCTTTTTCGGTTGTCAGTTTTCTGTTACTTTTCCTATCGGGTATATCTGGAACTCTGAAAACTACTCATCTGTTCTGAAGATCTATACTGATGGATCGAAACGTTTGGGCAGGGTTGTGGGTGATTTCTATATTGAGGATTATGGTATTAAGGTAACTTTCAGACTGCCGAACAGGTGAAGTATCATTCAGGCGGAAATCTCTGCGTAAACCGGCTGCTAACTGGGTGAGGTATTACAAGATATCATGTGATATTTGTATTTTTACTGACAGCAAAGGCCGCCATTATATCTCCAGCAGGTGTCTATATGACATCAGGGTTAACTTCATACAAGCGAGGGACGAATCTCGGCGAGATGATTAATCATCTTGTTGGCATTCCTTTGATGCTGTGTAAACTGTTATTACGCACAGTGGGACCAAACGCAAATTTTTGGCAATTAATCTGTATCTCCTAAACTACTGCTCGGATCAAATTAATGTATGGAAAAGTTGTAGAGGAGGACCTAAGCTTTCAGAAAAATCATCTCGTAGTCACCCTGTTATAACACGAGATAAGCTACAGGGTGTCAAAGTTGACTATATGGAGTATGTAAAAGTTTAAAAAAATCGTAACTTCTACAATGAAGTCCGATTTTAAAGATTTTTATATTTCTGTAAAATGCTTGTTCCTCCCTAATAATCATACTCAAGGCGGCTTTTTGCAAAAAAGAAAAAAAAAACCTTGTGGAAAAGAAGTTTTAAATTTATAAAATGTTAAAAAATATACACAATCAAAATGATTGGTGGCAATTTGTAAGTAAAATGTTCAAAAGATAATAAGAAAATAAAGAAAAAAAAACGAACAGGCCCAGGCGTGTAAAAAAACGAATGATTATGAAAACATTTTTCCCTCTCACCCGTCCACCAACTAAACACTTTTTTTCAATTACACATTTTCTTATATGTTTTTTGCAATATGTGTCAGTTTGTTATGAAATCTTTTTTTCGCTACTAAAAAACTACTACTTACGTGCATTTAACCAGAAAAAATCGCAACTTTAATTATGGCAAAACAGGATACTAAATAACACTTTATAATTTTGAATTTCAAATCAATCGAACGCTAAAGCATTTAAAATTACATTAAATTGTAATTAATGACTGGAATACAGAAGAAAACGCATATAGGAGTCAGTCAGTTTAGTCAATTTAGTCAGCTTGATTTGTCTCTTGTTGCACGTTTTGTGTAATTTCCGTTAAGTGTTTGAACAGTTAAAATTAAAAATGAAAAGTTACCTGTTGTTGTTAAATGTAATATTGCAATATTTTGTGAACATTTTCATCAGATATTTTTCTTGTTTTTTTTTTTTTCTTCTTATAAAACTCACTTTCGGTTAATTTAATTTTAAAATTCCTTAAAATGTGCGTAAAACAGGAATTTTTTGTATTGTGTTGTGCAGCACAACTTGTGCTGCATTGAAAATGAAATTAAATGTTTCAGCAACATGTTGCTAAGTTTAAACATCGAACATGTTTGATTATTAGTTTATGTTTCGCTTCGTTTTTGTTATTGTTTGAACTTTTTTCAATGTAAACAATAAGTTTTCTGTTGTTTTTCTTTTTTTGAAAATTTACAGTGGGAAAAATGTAATAAGTAACAGTTTTTTTTTTTTAGAAATGAGCGCAGTTGTTTTTTATATATTAGTTAATAAAATTTAAGTGGAAAAATTTCTATCTTTTAAAGTAAAGTAAGGCCTGTAAATAAAAATAGACATACATAATTGTAAAAGTTAAAGTGAATGTTATTAACTCAAAACATTACGACTTTCATTTTAAATAATTCGTTAGCCGTAGACATTTTTATTTCAGCAATTGTCGAATTCTATCTCTTGGACTAATAAATGTAAATATAAAATTGAGCAATAATTTTTAACAAAAGCTGGTAAATTTTTGTTACTTTTAATATTTTTCTCTTTTTAACAGAAAAAGTTGCAAAATGAATTAATATTATTTTAAAAGACAAAAAAAAAAAAAAAAAAAAAAAAATGAAATTTGAAAAAAATTTAATCTTTGGTGAAAAGAAATTTAAATTTCACATGTACGTGTTCTCCACCTCTTAACATAAATTTGGAAATAAAATTTTGTTTCCATTATTCTGCCGAGTTATTTCTTATGTTAGGAAATAAAAATCGTGTAGACGTAGGGTTAGAGATATGCAATAATTATAATTTCATATGAGGGGCTATCATTCGCCCTGCTCAGATCCCAAAATAAAGTAACCTAATTTAATTTTAAATTACTAACTACAACTTAAAAACTTAAAATCTTATATTTTATAGCAAATGTATTTTTTATAATGGAAAACCCTCAATATAATTGTTATATTTATTCACATTGAACATTTTAAAAATGCAAAATTCTCTGGGAGCAAAAGCGAATCACACATTTTAAAATGAGTTTAAGACTGCACTTTTGGCGGATCCCTCTTTAAAGCACCACTGCATGTTTTAAGCGAGTTTTCGACAAGTTTGAATAATTAAGGTCTTGTGTTTAGACTTAAGTTTGGGATCAGTATTCTATATAATGTTCCTAGCACTCAGTACTAATAATTAGTACCATCGGACGAACTTTTATGTATGTTAAATTGCCCTAAACCATTAGAAAACCATTTCCTTCATTATATAGTTTTTTAAGCCTAGTAATACTGGGACAATATTCTTATATGAACCGAAATAAAGATACTTTTGCGTTTGTCTCTTTTGCTAACCGAACTCCTTTCCAGTTTTCCAATGTCCAGAATTTATAGCATTTATTCTTGAATTTATAAGGTGCACTAAAGTTTGTCTGATGGCTAGTTTAGTGCTTTGGGTTTTTTGTCGCAGTAGCGCCATTTTTCAGAAGATATTGGGATTATGTCCAAACACTAACACTGCAGTTATTAGTTTGAATAGGCTTTTTGGGGGATTTAATTTTCCTTGATATTCTCTGTTTCTAGATATTCTAAATCACTCATTCTTCAAAAAATCCCAAACTTTTTCACGTTATTTTTATTATCAACGTTTGAGATAATTTCCTGTTCTTTGCAAATTTTTCTGGAGGAAATCTATCTTCAAATTTATTTTTAAAGTTTTTTAATCAGGCTATTTCGTATTTAAATATTTATAACAGAATCCCAAGAAGTTTATTATTTCACTAGACGATCTTAGATGAATTAAATATTTTCATTTTCGCATATTTTAATGTTTACTACTTAAATATTTTAAATTAGACACAAAGGATTATGTGAAACAATTTTGATTTAATTTGGGATCTGTAGTTAAGAAAATAAAGCTTAAAATAGTAAATTGTTATAAAAATGTGTTCACTATTGCTTTTTTCTACACATTTCTATTTAGTGAATTTGGTTCTTTTTAAAAAATTGAAATGCTTCAATGCCTCATAAATAAATAAACAAGGTTTTTAATAGCCCCGGCGACCACCTATATTTTGATACATTAGTGCCAAACGTGTTGACATGTAGTCACTATGTCAACACGTTTGGCACTAATATTTTCTGCGTATCTCTGGAGTAAATATAGGGATCTCAGTAATAATTTAGCCCATCAGTTCGGTCAAATTATGGGAATACTATTTGTTTATTAAATTTCATGCAATTTCTATTGGTGACACATCTGGACTTTGAGTAGGTCACTCTGAAATACTAATTATTTCCTCAGCTATACATTTTCAACCAAATTCACCCTAATTTATAGGTGAATTTTCCTACTATAGGATAAAATCCACAAAAATTAAACAAAAACTTTTTGGAACTTTATACCTTTTAACAGATTAAAGTTAATCTTTGAATTTATTTTACATTTTTCCTATTTTATAAACAGAAATGTATTTCCAAACCATTAAGACCTTTCCGCTGGACTTTGTTTTTTCTATACTTAAAGGTAAAAGTTTAAACATTTTAGAGCTAAATGTACATATAGCCTACAATATCGTCACCGAAAATGCATAACAACGTAACATCACTTTTCATAACATTACAGGAGGTACAAAAAACGTTCTAAAATCAAAACAAATTGTCCTACAAACAAGATTTTTGGGTCAATACATCTTTAAATATCGCCTAATATATTGGCGGTGAATATTTAAGTTTTTATTAAACATTTTTTAAGTTATGTGGTATACGTTTTTCAAATTTTTAATTTTCTAATGCCAAAAAGACGTAACATCAATATAAATTTAAGAAAAATTATAATTAAAAAGATTTGTGATAATTTTTACTCCAAAATTTTAATAGCTATTAAGTCTTTAATAATTTGCAATCTAATTCGTAAAAAAAAAATGTTTCTAACAAATGTGATGTTACGTTATTTTGACTCAAGAAAACCATTGCCTTCGTTAATATAATCGTTATTTTTTGAGCTACAAGTCTAAAAATTTGTGATCACATGTATTTTGTAAAACTATATTTCATAAAAAACACAAATTTGAAAACTTTGCTGTTACGTTGTTTTGGATTTTCGGTGACGATATATTCCATGCGAATCATAGGTTATTCAATCCAGAGACTTATTTTCTAAATTTTTCATATTTTTAGACATAATCTGCATAGAACGTCATCAAATTTTGGAGATTTAATATAATTGTGTATTAAATTTTTCGTACAGCTAGACCATGTTTTCTGTCTTCATATATATTGTGAGTTGTAAATTCAGACCATAGTTTTCGGACTTACGGAATAAATTTTGATAAAAATTTTGGAGCAGAAAAAATAGGATTTTGAAGCTAAATTGTTATCTATTCTTTTTGTTGTGATTCTTAAGCGCTTACGAGAGTAATTGCGGTCGACGCGTTCATTGTGTTTGAAGCAATTAACCACCTTTAGAATAAAGTGGCCGTTTTATTAAAGAATTTTATTTATTTCTATATGTTTCAACTTTTTCTTTTTTTAAAAATGGACCGTTACATTTGCTTTTTAAAGCGAAATATAAATGATAAGTTTGTTTACTTATTTATGACACCCGCTGTATGTATAAGAATTAGTTAATCGTGGTTTTCAATAAATATTGTATATGAAAATATTTAAATACTTGAATGATAAGAAAAACAGCTCTCCAGGAAAGTTTCGAGTAATATTCAATAGAAATATTTTATTAAAGTCTAACGCACTTGCCCTCACAACAGATTTAAATTCGTTTAAAAAATTTTCTTAATACAATTCCCCATTAAATCTATTTTCTACCACTGTACCTGTATAACAAACATGTCTGCTAGTATAACACTTTTGTTTTCATACACATCATACTCGTTTGATAATATAAACACAACATGTTGAATATTACTTTATACCTGCTAACACCCAACATGTTGGCATAATACTGCAAACATTTACTTTGGGCTTACACCTAGTTGGCCATACAACAATTTCAATGAATTTTAATACCGTAACAACCTTTGAAACGTGAGGTACAAGATGTTTAAATTAACGGATAAAGAATTTAAGAAAAAACGTTACTAAAATAATAAAAACGCAAGCGCGAAAGAACATCTAATTAAAAACAAATGTTTAATAATAATTAACCTAACAAAGAAATAATAAAACGTGTGTAAATATTACCCCAAAATATAAAAAAGAGAATAATAATAAATTTAGTGTGTTAGTATGTAATAGAAATAAAATATCTAACTAATGTAACAAATAAATTATAAATAACCTTTATAAAAGAAAATCGATCAAACTTGGTGTTTACAAGTGAAATAAATAAAAAACAAAAAAAGAAATTTGGAAATGCCACAACAAAAATACCTAAAGAAAAATCAATTTTTAATAGAAAATACTAAAACCAAATATAACAAGTAAATTGGAAAAAGCAAATGTTTGGATATATTTTCATTATTTAATGAATTGTGTTAACAGAATAAAATAAAATCCATTAAATCATAAACATTTGCAAAATTTCATTAAAACGTCAGTTTCTAAAATTTGTGTTAAAAATTTTATGAAATTTTGTTTTAAAATTTGCTGCTGTCATGATTTAAGAACGAACCAGATTCTAAGAAGATTTTGTTGTTGTTTTTAATATTTTTTAAAATATTTTAAAACTTGCATTTTGCTGTTGATTTATTAAAAATTATACGCGTGTGAATAATTTTTATCATCAAATCGTTAAACTAGCAAAAGTGTTAAATTTCTTTCACTCTATACGAAACAAACAACAAACTAAACTGAACTCACTTTTTGTTTAAAAAGAATAAAAAAAGTGTTGCAAAAAATCAGTTGAAATTTGAAAATAAATGAAATTTTAAGTGAAATTTAATTTAAAAAAGTTCTTAATTATAACAAGAAAATTTTTTTTCCATCAAACTGTGGAAAATAATTAAAATTTTTATTAAAGAAGAAATTAAAAAAAATTTAATAAGATCCCAAACAAATTTAAATCTACAAAATTTAAATAAAATTCTCAACATTTCTAAAAATACTCAATAATTTTAAATAACTAACTAAACACTTAAAAAAAAATCTAAAAAAACAATGATTTTTTAAAAATTAAATTTGGCCTAATTTTATGTTATGTTTAATAAAGTTAATTGTCTAAGAAATAATTTAAACAAGTGTTAACCTTAAAATACTCAATATTTAAAACATATTACATCAAATTGATGTAAACTATTCAATGTAACAACAAGACAATTATTTAAAAAATAATTTAAAAACAAATCAAAAGTATTGAAATTAAATACCTAATTTAAATTATAAAAGTTTTGAGACAAATTTATTATTATAAAGCAGCAACGTAATTAGAAATAAACAACAATTTTACATCAATTTAACTACAAAATTTAATCAATTTAACAACAATTCGAAATTAAAGCCTGAATTGAAAATTGAAAAAAAGTTATAGAGTAATTGTTTTTATCAAAATCTTGCCAATATTAAACAAAATTTCATAAATTTCTGTAACCTTTAAGACTATTAAAAATTAAAAAATTAAATTCAAAATTGCTTAAGCGCCAAGGCAATTTAAAAAAGTTTCTTCAATCAATAAAAATATTAAATGCTGACCGAAAAGTGACCAAAATTAAAAATATTTAACATAAAAAATTAAAATAATAATAATAATAATAATAAGAAAATTTACAATACAGTTAAAAAACAATTTAAATACATATATGAATTAAAATCGTTCGGCAAAGTAAAACTAAAATTTAAAACTTATAAAAAACTGTGATAACAATTTAAAGCAAATATAAATTCGGCTAAGAAAATCTTATTAAAAAGCAAATTAATAAAATTCTAAAAAAAAAAAAAAAATTGCTGATAAAACAAAAAAGCCACACTTTCTTCAAAACTACAATTAAAATACAAAAACCAAAATAAAATGTTTAAAATCTAACAACATTAATAACAATTAGAGCAAATTATAAACTAAACAAACAACCCGCATAAATTAAAATTTAAAACATAAAATACACCTGAAGAAAAATTATAACAAAATAACAAGTAACACCAGCAGCAGCAGCAGTAGCATAAACATACCCAGACGCCTGCAGTTAACAGTAAAACTATAATTTAAACTGGGGGTTTTGTAGTCTAATTAATTTTTAACACAAAAACCAACCAACCAACCAGGCCATCATCATTGCAGACGTTAAAGAATCACTTAAAAAAGTAAATCTTTATAATTATAATAATTAATGTGTTAAATTTTGATTTATTTTAATTTTTTGCACATTATTTTGTTATAATTTCTTTTCGTTTCTGCAAAAAAACATTTTAAATTAAATTAACAAAAATGTATTTAATACAGGTGAGATTTTTTTATTTTTATTATTATTATTATTTTGATTTTAATGAATTTCTTTTCATAATAAATTTATTATTAATCTCTTTTGGTATTTAATTTTTGGTCATTAAGCCATTTTATATGTTAAGGCTTTTTATTTCTAAATTGTTAATCTTTAGGTTTTTTGCTTTTCAGTTTATTATGTAAATTTCTCTTTTTTTGTTTATAAATTGCGAACAGGTTTTATTTTCTTTCGAAAATAATGTTTAATTTTTTTTTGGCTGTATAAAAAATTATATTTAAAAATTATTCGTAATAACGACTGGAAATTCAATTATATTTTTTGAAGCAATTAAAGAAAGGGGGAAAGATGCCTAAGGCTACAAATTTAAGGAATTTATATTAAAAATATTTTGTTAAGATCAATTGTAATTGGAAAGAATTTAAAAATTTTAGAAAGAATATTTGATTTTAATTTATTTAACAATTTAATTGTTAAAAAAAAAAAAAAATTATCCCCATAAGCAGCCTCTGGAGCAAAAGTGAACACTTTTCTTGTGACTGTTTACTTTTTTGGGCTCTATCTTCTTAACTAGTAAAGTAATACAAAAATAATGAATAGTGTAAATTCATCAGGGCTTATTTTTAACATAAAACATTTTAAAATGAGTTCAGTTCAAAATATAAAGATATTATTGAAATATAAGTGTTCAGATTTGCTCCATCTAAGAATAAATTCTTAAAATATTTGTTTCTAAAAAATCATTTATTTTTGGGAATTAAATCCATAATATGATGTGTCATAGTCTCCAAAAATGTTTCACAATTACTAAAAGCAATTTTATTCCACTATATCTTTATACTCCTTGGCTGCAATTCCACGTATCCTAAATTCATTTTTAATGCCCAGACTTAAAATGAGTTTAAGTCTGGGTTTTTGCCGGATACCTCTTTAGAGTACCACTGCATGTTTTAAGCGAGTTTTCGACAAGTTTGAATAAGTAAGGACTTGTGTTTGGACTTAAGTTTGGAATCAGATTTATTTTGTAACGCAATATCTTCAACATTATATTTATAGAAGCTGATAGTACCATCAGACCAATTTTTAACTATGTGAATTTTCTGTAAACCATTAAAAAACCATCCCTTTCGTTTTTACTTTTATTAGCCTAGTAATACTAGGACGCGATTCTTATATGAACCGAAACAAGTTGTTATATTGAGGCAAAAATATTTTTTGGTTTGCCTCTTCTGCCGCCTGAACTCGTTTCCAGTTTTTCACCATACAAAATTTATAGCATTTTTGTGAATTTTGTGAATAAATATCGGGATCGTTGCACTGCAGTTATTAGTTTGAATAGGTTTTTTGGGGAATTTAATTTTCCTTGATATTAGCAATTTTAAAATATGTTCAGCATTTCTCTTTCTTCAACATTTTTTTCACGTTTCTTTATTTTTATTATCAACGTTTGAAATATTTTCGTGTTCTTGCTAATTTTTCTGAAGGAAATCTATTTTGAAATATATTTTTAATTTTTTTGCATTTCCGGACTTAACATTCAATTTTTTATTATAGAAAAAACCGGACAAATAATAGTCATTTTGGGTTATTATACCTATTTGTAATAGACCTAATTAAAAACTTTCAGACTGAAGACCCTTTCCGTTATAAAAAATATGACGTAAAAAATCGATTTTTTTTCTAAAAGTGCACATACTTTATTGATCATAACTTTTAAAGTATACATTGTGAAATTCTTTTTTCTATTTCATTTAATAGTAAAATATATTGACTTTAAAATGATGTGTATAAAATTAAATTAATTCGAAAGTTCAAAGGTCAAAATAAATAATATAATGACTAAAGTGGAATATCTTGAAAAACGGTATTTTAAAATTCTTAAAAAAAAAATTATTTTTAAACACTGGTCGGTAAAAAAAAAAAAAAAATCTTCCCCAAAGACGAATAGTTGGACTCGATGGATTTTTTGAGGTTCTAAATACGAATCTGCTTTCAGTTTTTTTTTCCATCAGTATTTTTTTATGGGCGTGTCTAATGTATCGCCCATAATAAGGCCACTACTCAAGTATATTTCACAATAACTAAAGAACGATGTGTATGATTGACATAAGTGATACACTAATGATGCTAAAAATATCTTCAACCCACCCCAACTTAATTTATTTATGTGCTCAGCAGTTTTCAAATTATTTTGAAATTAAAATTTTTTGTTACTAAAATTTCTTTTGATAAATGAAAACATCAAAAATGTTTTAGTTTACCATCTTTATCTCGAAGCTGGTAATACTGCACAAAATAAAAATAAGGTCACACTTTAAAACTCTAGAATGGTTTGTCCAATTTAGATTATAATTGCACGATTTTGATAAATAATATAACAAAAGATGCAGGCGAAAATTGTCTTCAAGGTATATCAACATTATTGTTTATTAGAACGACGTAAGGTTAATTTTATTACGGATATTTTGATGTATCATTTAAATAAATTGGGCAAACCGTTCTCGAGTTATAGTGAAATATACTCGAGTAATTTGCTTATTAAGTGCGAAATATTTGACATGCCCATAAAAAAATCTCGATCTGATAGGAAAAAACTGAAAGCAGATTCTTGTTAAGCATGTCGAATTCCGTCTAGTTTTTTTTTTTTTTAAAGGAGGACGAAAAAAATGTATTTTGCCGACCTGTGTAATTTAACTCTATTTTATACTCGAGACAAAATTCAAGTTGAAGACTTTTTTAGCTTGTGGGTACTATGACGAGTTACGTCAACATTATTCCCCTTATTTTATAAAACACTTCACCTCACTTTGTTCAATGTTTAAAAACAAAAACAATTTATATAAAGAAAGTTTCAAAGTGAGGCTTAATTATTTGTAAGTTCTAAAGACTAAGCACCAGATTATCTACCAGATACTTCTAAATCTTAGTTTAACTTTAAACGCCACTTTTGTCTATTTTGTATGCCAGAAAATTATTAAAGTACTTATTTTAAATAATCAAATAAGTAGTTAACTAAATACTACAAAACTACAGAATTGGCAACAAAAAATAAAAAATGAGATTTGAACCTAAGCAAAACATTCGTTAATGTTTGAAAAACTAATGTATATGCGTTAGTTTTAAAATATGGGCAACCTTCTGAGTGCTATGCAGTCGCTCCAATGGCTGAGAACATTGGAGAACTAAATGAACTTGTTGTTTACTGGTAACTAGTTATTTCACTACTCGAAGAAATAAGAAAAATAATGACAACTCATTACCAGGTAATGAGTACGATAGTACGATATTACCAAAAGCCAACAAATTTTTGCTGTAATATTTTTATTTTGTATATATTTCGCTCTACTATCAAAAATATCAAACACACACATAATCACAAATAATTTTCAATACATTGCTCATTTTTTCTGCACCATTTCTTGTACTTTAAGCTGTTTGTCAAAAGCTTTTTGAGTTGATCTTATAGTCACTAAAATGCCCGTTAATAATATGCAAAATTCCAAAACCTTAGCGCGATAAAAAGTCTAAAATAAAAACAAAAATTCCATTAAATAATACTTTTAATTTTTCGAAGCAAAAATGATTTACCTTTTTTATATATAGATTTAAGGGCTCCTCACCCTTTACATGATGCCACTCTAGGCCACGATACAACCAATATGAAGGCCAAGCTAAAAGACCAGTTATTAAGAAGGGCGATGAAGACTTTAGTTGTTTTTCGAATTCAGAACTTTGCACAACTAAACGTAAATCTTCACCCAAGTTGGGTTCTGTGAGAGAGAGAGAGAGGTTTTTTTTACTATAATAGTCGGGGCTCACACACAGCAATTATTCTTGGCTTAATTCTGCGGGGTTATTGTCTAATTCAGTTCGAAAGAAAACTCCTTCGAAAATCAATTTTCGAATCGAAATACACAATAACCCCGCTGACTTCGCCGACGAGAGAGGTAAAATGAATGTAAAAGTTCCCTTGCCTCTCTTTTATAAACTTAGAATTGCGCCAAGTAAAATTGCTGTGTGTGATCGAGGAAATATTTAAGATTTTTAACTAAGTAACTTACTTTTAGTGGCAGTTTTTACAAATATATAATTGTAAACATCTTGAAAGATGCTTAAGAAGCCCATTTTTTAAAAGGAACTATTTTAACAGATTTATTTTTAATTTTTCAGTAATTTATTAAGTTGGTGTTTTATTGCAAATTTTTAATACATGTTATTTTTTTTTTTGCCAAAGAAATTAAATAAGAACAATTTTGATGTGTTATATTTTTATTTAAATTGTAAATAAAAATTTTGTGATAATTTTAAATTGTCAATTGAATATTTTTTAATTCTTTTTATTTTACTTTTTTTTATTTCAATTTTGTTTTGTTATTCTAGTAATTTAATTTTTATTTATTTTATTTTGATGGTTTTTTTCTATTTACTTTTGCTTTTATCTCTTAACGTTTAATTTTATTGGAGATATTTTCACTGATTTCTGGTCCTGTATTTTCCATTAATGAAGCTATTGTTAAACCAAACATTATTATGGAAAACTGCATAAATTTTGCCTGCAAATAAGTCTGAAATTACAAAATTAAAAATGGGAAAAACTTAATATTTTTAAAAAGTATTAAAATTATTTCAGTAGAATTGTAATATTACAACACCACCATAGGTGGTTGGGGTATTATGTGTTTGTGTTTATGTTTGTAACTCATAAAAAAAACCATCAGACCAGCACCTTAAAGTATACCATTCGACTGAGAATCACTTCCTGAGTCGATTTAACGATGCCCGTCCGTCCGTCTGACCGTATGTCTGTCCATGTAAACCTTGTAATCAAACTATAGGTCGCAATTTTAAAGATAAGTCAGTGGAATTTAGCGCACGATCTCCTATTAGGTCAAGGACGAACCCTATTGAAGCTGTTTATGATCGCTCCAATATTTCACTTAGCCTCCATACACATATTCTCCCGGAATAGGGGTTTAACGACTATAAATGCCTCAAATAATGTGATATTTTAATAAAATTCGGTATAAATAAGTTCTAAATATAAATCTATGAAGATCGGCCCATAATTGACCATAGCTTCCATATAAACCCCTAATCCGAAAATCACTTTAACTTGCATATATTCTATACACATATATTGGTATAAAGTTAATATTTGACACAAATAAGTTTTATATACTAAGAAACTATAGTGGAAATGTTTATGGTAATTGGTCCATAATTTACCATAGCTCTCCTATAAGGTCCACGTCCGGAAATCACCTTAAAATACTGAATCCCATGCATGTTTCGGTCCACAATTGGCCACAAGTTCCATAAAAGACCCTTCGCTAAATTTTGATGTGTATACACATTGGTGTAGGTTATCATATGGTCGGGATTGACCGACTATGCTTTTCTTTCTCGTTTAATTTTATTCCATAAGATGGTTTTCAAAATGTATTGATGTTCGATTTATTTTAAATATTAATTAAATTTGTAAAGGCACTGCTTGAAAAATGCTTTCGGAATTGCCCTTGTCTTGGGGCTTATAATCAGTATGTAGTTAAAAATAAACTGTAGATGAAAATTAATCATAAATATTTTACTGAAAAATCATGCCGGAATTTTTGGTGAACTTGTAGATTTAAGAGCAATAATATATCAAGAAAAATCTTGATAAAAATATAAAAAATATCTCTGTCTGCAAATGGCCTTTAGCCTGAGAGCTTTTATGGGAGCTTATTCAAAGCTTGATTTTGTTGTTTTTTATTAGTAACATTCTCAGAATTTTTTTCTAAATATTTAAGTATCATTTAAGTCCCTAAAATATCTAGAGCCTTCGGTAAGTTGATTTCAACAGACAAATAAATTTTTTGAGAGTTTAATTTCCATTATTTGTAAAGCTCTATCCAAGAACAAATGAAATTTTCTACAAATTCCATTTAAACCAGTTTTATCTCACTTACCTTTTGTATATACATCGGTAATCTTACATTATGTCTATGATTGCTCCATTCTAAGCCTCTATACAACCAAAATATAGGCCAAGCAACAAAACTGGCCAATATATAGGGTTTAGTTTTATCAAACTTTTGGGCAAAATCCACAGGTAAATTATTATTAATAAAATCTTGAAATTGTTGTTGAAATACATAAAATTGTGAAAAATGTTTGGAAGTTGTTGGCTCCTCTGAAAGAAAACAAAATTTTAAGAAATTTAGCAAATTATTTGATAAACAAATTTACCATTTTTATTATCATGGGAAGCTACTTGGGCTTGAGAAGTCTTAAAAGGCCAAAATTGCATTTTAAATTTTTTAGAATTTTTAATTTTTCTAAATCAATTTTTTTATGTCTAAAAAAATTTTATAAATTTTTTTTTGTAAATTTTGTATATTACTTCAAATTGGTTAGAGATGTGAAAATTTTTCTGAATAATAATTGTGTTTTTAATAAAAAAAAAAAAAAAAAAATACAACATAAAAAGTAAGCATACTTCTATTACCTACTGTTCTCTTTAAAAGTATTTCTATTGTAAAATACCTATTAATATGCCATAACAAAATACTTATCTTAAAAACAATAACATTATTTTTGTCATTATCATGCAATTGTTCAGTAACATTATATTTATTTCCAAAATTTTATATTTCTCAAATATAAAATTTATTATTAAACTTTTCTAAAAAAAAACCATAAATAAAAAACAAGAAACAAAAATCTTACGGTTCTTTAAACAAATGCCAAGTCATGCAAAACTAAGTAGATACATTTATTTTCTAACTTATAACCAGCTCTTTTCTTTCAATACATCTAAGGCCCAGTTAATGCAATTTAAAAGTCAGTCAGTCATCATATGCGTGAATTTAACATTGAATTGCTGACAAATTGTAAAAGAGTTTTATTTAAAAATCTTGATTATGTTCTTTAATAAGTTATGGGATGGCCACACATTTAAATAGTGGTATATTGGGTCAAATCAGAAAAAAACTTTGAATTCCCATAAAGTTTAAAATTTTTCTCAATTCAATTCAAGTGTGTTCATTTTTAGTAAGTAGAAGCAATTAGTTGAAAGTTGTTAAATGTTTTGGCATTGTTTTTCTATACAATTCCGTTATTCAACTAAATACGTGTTTTAAACATTGACTAAAATTATTATTTTGTCATTTAACTTATTTAATACTACAAATTTGTTATTGACCATTTGTTAGTTAGACAGCCAGACATACTGACAGACATCATTAAATCACTCAAATTGTTCTTTCATGTGCAACGTTTTGTTATACATTTTTTTATTGCTTTTTAATTTGTTTTATTGTGGAAGTTTTTAGTATTTTTCTGCTTAAAAAATATAAATAAAATTTTATTAAATTATACCAATGATTAGACAATACTTTTAAATGTTACTAATAACAATTAAATTTTATCTAAAATAATCTATTATCAAATGAACATTAAAGTTAAATTTGTAAAAATGCTTAACTCTTTATTTACACTTTAGTTTTATTAAGATTTTAATTGATTTTAAACTTAAATGTAATTAAAACTATTAATAAAATCAATTAATAATCACTTATTTAATGTAGTCTTATACTTGAAATAAAGTTCGGGTTGAATGTACTAAACAATTCACTATCATCAACTGAATATTGAAAATAACTGTCTTTGTTACATACACCCGGCTCTATATCAACAAACTAATACGTTTATTCAAAGAACTGTTTTACTTATTTTATTAAATAATGAATTTTATCTGAGAATTGTTGAAAAAAAAGTAAAAAAAATTCTCAAAAAATGTATATAATTTAAGTTCATATTTTGTTTAAACGTGTTCTTCAAATCAACGAACTAATACGTTGAATCCAAACACTGATTTACTTATTTTATTAAGTAATTAATTACATAAATAGTTTGAATATACGATTCATTAGAGCGTTGAATATTTCAATTGATTTAAAAAAATAATTTCGTTGAAACAACCAATTCAAACGCTGAATCAAAAAATTAAAAAAAAAATCGTTTTTTACACTATTGACAATTTACGGTATCGACTTTTTGACACCGTTCGTTTACAAATTTTAAATACACAAAATAGAAAATATAATATCATTTAAATATTGTACACTGATGTGGTGTCAACTTGACGTCAATTGATATAATTTTTTATTAATGATTCGAATACTCAGTGCTGAGTTTGAACACATACAAGACAGTCTGACTATTGTCATTAAGTGGTATCATCTTCAACACGTATGTGGTCGATTTTCCTAAGTGTGTATAGACATAAAGTTCTTAATATAATCTTAGATTATTCGCCGAATTTTGATATATTGAAACTTATGTATTTATATAGTCCTAATAGATATGCTTAAATTAATCTTAGAATTAATTTACCGAAGGTTTCAATTCAAATTCACATCAGTTATAGCTCAATAGTCCCAGCAAAATATGTATATGAATTTCTTGATCATGGAAAGTTATATGTATTTAATTGTAGATCTTATTTTATCATTTGGGATAGGAAGTTCTTTCTTAGATATTCGTGAAAAAATGAGGACACATATTAAACTAGTTTGCAATCGTAAATTGCCTTGTTGTCTCTGTTTGGCGGTACCAAAGCAGAGCTTGTGGACTATAATTAGACACCAGCAGAATGGAATACGTATTTTCTGTGCCGCTACACACTTCATCAGCATTCGTTGTGTCTTATCCATTTCGGTTTCATTGAAACCTAAACATGTCGCCCGCCTTGCACTGGGTGCAATTTTGAGGGACTCAGTTAGCAGCGCCAGGCGTTTGGGGCAAGTAAAAAAGAGGTTGAACCTAGCGTCGTAAACGCTGTTTAAAATGTGGTTATATAGTGTCGTAAGCCGACATCTGGCTCGAAGGACCATAAACAATTTTGCAATCGTAAATTGCCTTGTTGTCTCTGTTTGGCGGTACCAAAGCAGAGTTTGTGGACTAGAATTAGACACCAGCAGAATGGAATACGTATTTTCTGTGCCGCTACACACTTCATCAGCATTTGTGGTGTCTTATCCATTTCGGTTTCGTTGAAACCTAAACACATATAAACAATATAAATATTTTTAATTTGATTTATACATTTTTAACATGATAGAGCCGTTTTCATTTAAGGTAACAATTCATTGTTTCGCTAATATATTAGTAGATATGTTTTTAGTTCACTAAAGCAAAAATTTTAAAAATATCTTTTAAAATCTTTTATAAAATTTCTTATTGTTTGCATTTTGTTAAATCTGTGATTTAAATTGGATTTAAAAAGCGTATTACTGCAAGACATATGTATGAATGCACATAAAAAAACATCTTGATTTAAACCCATTTACCTACGTCTTTTTTTTATTTGTTATAATCAAATCCTCTTGACAATACAAATAAATGTTTAACAACAAATTAAGGGCATTTAAAAGCTTTAAAAATCATTGACAGGAAAACAAATAATTACACAAAATTAAACCAACTCAAAAAAATAAAAAGTAAAAAAAAAAAACAATTCAACAAAACGATTACAAGATATTTTAAATAAAAATTTTCAAATAAAACCACTAAGCCTTTAAAATTCTCTTTTTCTAATAAAAACACACTCTAACTAAATAATAGAAAAAAATAGAAAGTCTATAATAAAAATTCTTCTTGTCTTTTACTTTGATGAAAATCTCTACTAAAATTAATACTAAATTAACTTTTAAATCATACACAATAAAAATAAAATAAAAAGAACCACAAACTGCCTTAAGTTATAAACTTCTAACATACCTACAAACATACATCCATATAAGATCAGTGTTAACACTCTTACATAAGTACAGGTGTTCTTGATAAAGATTCTGTGTGTATTTCTTTCATTTTATAAAATTGTTTAACTATTAGTTTTAAGATTAAATGGGTGGGTTCTATTATTAATTTTTTATTGTATATAGATGTTTTTTTTATTTATTTTTTTTCTTCTTTTCAAAATTATGTTCGGTAACATATCAAACGCTTAAAGTTTTTGTTTTATCATTTTAGAGATTTTTCATAACATTTTATTATTAGAAGAAATATATGAATTTAAAAATTTTAATAAGTATAATTTAGAAACGCTATTTAGAATTAAATTGTTAGGGTTTTGTTATTTTAAAATTTCTAAATGAAATATTTGAAAGATAAAAAAGCTTTTAAGGTTTTAAGGCAAAGTACTGTTAGAAAGAATTTGTTCTAAAGAATTTGGGACAAGATTCTAAATTAATTAAAATATGTGTTTAAATTAAAAACTTATATTAAGTTAAATTAGTAATGAAAAATGGCCTTTGCATCTTTAAGACTTTAGGCAATATACATATGGATGCACAGTGGTCCCAAATGGACTTTTTTTTTGGAAATAATTCTGTGAACTTGTGAACCGTTGGAGATAATTAGAAAAATGCATGGTCAGAGCTGAGGTGTTTCCGAGTTGATTTGGAGTAGTACAGGCTTTTAAATGGTCACGGGGGTAGAGGGTTGACCTCCAAAGTTTTTTAAAAAATTTGCCAAATCTCTATAAATAACATGTTGTGTAGGTTATCTCTTTTAGTTAAAGAGATATTTAGGTCGAAGCAAATTTTACTTTTACATTTTTGGCTTCGTTTATTTTAAGTTTTTTTTTAAACTTGGTGGCTTTAATTTGGGCCCAAATTTTTTTTTTTTTAATATAAGGAGTGAGATCGAAAAATTTTTAACATACATAATATTCAATAACTTGGAAACGGTTGATCTTAAAGTTTTCATTATTTTTTTAATCATTTGATAATTTAGCACAGATCACAGAAATATATAATTTTTATGATTCTAAACACTAATTATAAAATTGTGGACCATTTTTGAAAACCCTTTCTTTTTAGATTTGATAGTTGCTTCAGTCACTTTTTTTGGAACAGTGTGCACATCTTCTGTTAAAATCTTCGGTATTTTGGGACACCTTTTTTGTGCTCTTGAATTCACTTTTCACAAGAGCTCAATATTTCCCCACTGGTCTCAGCTATGGACAATTTTGAAAATTGACCTCTCTTGGTACTAAAACTATGTTATTGATTTGGTACCACTCCAGAGCTTTCTTACCGTAGTGACATGGTACCAAATGGGTACAAAAATATGTGGACACGTTGTACTTTCTTAAGAAAAGAAGAAGTCTTTTTTGCAAATATTCCTTTATGCATATTTTGGTATTTATAGATCCGAATGTATCAAATGACTTTCCCGTTTTTGCCGCAACTACAAAAAGCTTGTCACACCATGAATTTTGTAAGAAATTTTTGCCGCTTTTGGGTCTTAAACTTATTTCCAACATTGCTTCGAGCATTAGCAATAAAAATTTTTGAGACACAAGCTGCGAAGATTCTGCCAGCACCTACGTTTCTTCGTCAATTATACAGCTTGAGTATTTTTGTATGAAATTTGGTTTTAAATTCCGAGTCCTATTTTTGGCTTGTAATTTTTTTTGCAGAATTCCAGTTTGGAATTTTTTGAACTTTATTTGTTATCAACTTTCCAATTAGCTTTAAATTTTCTCAGCAAATAGTCGAAGCACTGAGAAAACGGAGCTAATTTTCTACCAGATGTGTTTGGAGTTCCTTTCAATATGCCTTCGATTTTCTGGCCTTCCCAATATCATGTGGTCCTTTTTTCTTACCGAACTAGGTTTCACATCAATAGTCAAATTCTCCTGATACTGTTTAATAACATTAGAAACGGTTTTACGGACGACATTTAATTCTGTGGCTAATTATTTGTAAGACCTATTTGGATTTTTTTAATAACTTGTAGGACGTAAATCTTTTTCGTCACTTATTTTGATGAAAATAAGGACAAATTAACATGGTTGTTATTAAAAATAATAATTGAAGTATTTTTCCATGATAACTAGATCAAAAAAAATTTTAAATATTGATTCCGAAAAAAGTTATGAGGCAAAATGTGTGTTAAGATTTTTTCGATCTTACTCCTTAACCATTAGATTTTCCTCAAAATTCTAAATAATATTGCTGCAAGAATCATATAAATATATCTATCCGATAAAAAATTATATTAATCTGAAGTTGAAATTTTTTTTTTAAAATTACATTTTTGGGGTTATTTTCCAAAAGGGTGGTAATATTCTTTATTTCTTATATATTTTTTTTTGTTCCGGACTATAGAACCCAAATGATTCGAAGGAATCATTTAAGAACCCACAAAGTATATATTTTCTGGGTCCTGGATAGATTATGAGTCGATCTGGCTATGTCCGTCCGTCTGTCCGCCTGTTGAAAGCAGGATAGGGCTCGAACGAGACAACGTAGGGGGACGAAATTTGGCACAAATATTTATTAAATATTAAATTGACAGATGTTAATAACATAAAAAGAAAAATGAAAGATTTGTCTATAAAAATACGGAAATAAAATAAATTTAAGTCAATTTTCAACAATTTTAGCTTATTATATCTATTTCTAAAAGAGCAGTAATAATAAAATCAATTATTTTAGTTTTTAATATTATCATTTTGATGATTGGAGTAAAATCAATTAAAAATTAATTAATATAAGAAATTTCGTAATTGAAGTCCATTTTTACTTTTTTCTGTGTATAAACTCCACTTCAGAAAATATTAGTATCAAGTTAATATTCGACAAAAATAAGTTTTATATAAATATAAATGATAGTGTCAAATCTTACGAATATAAATCCATAATTTTGGGAATCACCCAAATGTAAATAAATTCATATAAATTATAGTATCGACATAATATTCTGTTTTCTTATGTTTTATGTTACACTTAATACAAATATCAGTCCACAATTGACCACAGACCCCTCCCTGAATTGAGATGCACACAATTGTGTATATCTATATCTTCCTTTCTCGTTTTAATTTTGATTAATTTGAGCTATTTGAACACAATTTCGTTGATTTTCACCTTATATGAGAGGTGGGCGGTAAAGTGGGCGGTCCACTCCCATTTTTTGTTTCCGAGTTTATATCGATCCCCGAACTATACGTACCAAATTTCGTTGTCGTACATGCTTTTGTTGAAGAAATATCAGCAGAACTGTATGAAACGGACACCCTGTGTTTCTAGTTTTTAGCCCATAACTTTTTTGTTTATTAACCGATTTTGCCGATTTTCAATCCCAAACAAACCTTATATAAGACAAACATTTGTGCGAAATTTCGTCCCCTTTTCGTTGCCCCGTTCGAGCCCTATAATGCTTTCAACAGACGGACAGACGGACGGACATAGCTAGATCGACTCAGAATCTAACCAGGACCCAGAAAATATATACTTTGTGGGGTCTTAGATGATTCCTTCGACATGTTACACACGGAATGACAAAATCAATATACCCCCCATCTTTTTGATGGTGAGTATAAAAAATAATAAATAAATTATGGCCTCCGAGTAAGCTAGACTTAGGGGCGAAATGCACATATACCAAGTCTAGTCTTATTTTATTAATATTGAAAAAATTATTTATTTATTTATGTTTTCAAAAAATTCTAGTTGTAAATTGAGAAAAAATTTTAAGCAAGCCAAAAATAAAACATTTTAAATATGTTTTTTTTTTTTAACATAATTCCCAATACAGTTTTTAAAACTAGTTTGTATAAGTTGTTGCCAAAAAATTTTATATTTCATTAGTAGGTTTTTGTGTCATAGATGTTTTTGTTTTTATTTAACCAAGTCCTCTGGGTAAACTTAAGATGTTAGCAATGAATTACAAAATCTGCATTTTTGGTATTAGAAATTACAAAACACAAACTTTATCAATTTAACAACTATTTAAAGGTATTTTTTTTTTTTTTTTTGTAAAACTTTTGGCTTAGAAAATCTTTTAGCTTTAAGCTATATATTACATATTACACACACTAACAATTATCTATAAACAAATTTCTTTTAAATCCTTTCTCTATTCTTTAACATACATACATATAAACAAATTTTTGTTTACTTATTTTTCTATTAGAATTTTAATGTTGTTTGAAAACCTGCAGCAAGTTTTCTAGGTTAAAGTTTTAGTTTCGATTTATATTTATGATTTGTTTAGCCAAGTTTTTATTTTATGTTTTTCATATTCTATTTAATGTCACAATTTCAATTAATGTTGATGTTTAGCAAAACAAAAACGAAAAAAAAAAAAAAACTGAAAATACTATTTTGTTGTATAAACGACTATAAAATTGTTATGAAAACAAAATAGAAATATTGAAGGTAAACCACATTTTTTCTCCTTCAGCAACAACATTTTTGTTGTTTGGCTAAATCAAGAATGAATGAATATTTACAATTCTGTATATGAGAGATCTGGCCATAATGCATTTCAGGATAATAACATAAGTTACAGTAACAAGACAACAAAACTGTACTATTATTTATTTATAAAATTTTGGTTGTTTTGTTGTTAGGTTGGTGGTGGTTTTGGAACGCAAAGGTTCAGTTAGTATTTCTGTATTTTAAGCATGAATGGTTTATTTCTATTTTTTTTTCTTGTCGTTTAAGCCAAGAATGCCTTTGCTGCATACCTTTGGTTCAAAAACGTTAAAAAATTGACTGTTATGAATATAAAATTAAAGAAAAAAAATAGAAAAAATATAAACTGAAAATAAATAAGAAAATATTTTTGTTTCTGTTTTGCGTTTTCACTTTATATTCAAGCATAAATAATTGTGCAGTTTGTTTCTTTTACCAAACAGCTGCATAAAATTGGATTTTTTTTGCTTTTTAGGACTTATAGGAAATATTGTTACATTTACAACAAGTATTTCCTAGGGTGTGTATTGGAATAATATTTGACAAATAATTTCCAAATCAATTGTAAAGCTTTTACTTTATTTTGTTAGCAATTTAAGATAGGCTGGCTTTTTAGTTACTTCCTTAAAAATTTCAATGAAATTTGTGCACAGTTTAATTTGAAGATACGATAAACGCTATTGAAATTGGTTATGATCGGTCCATTGTTATACAGTTGTCCCAAATCGAATTTTATTTTAAATAATTCTGTAACTTGTGAACCGTTGGATGTATCTAAATAAAATTTCGCTTGGTCAGAGATGCGGTGTTTCCGAATTGATTTGGAGGAATACAGGCTAGCGGATCACAGTATCATAGGAAACGTTAGAAAATGGAGAATCATAATTAGCAAAAATAAGTAAAATGCGATGAAACTTCTCTTGACCATGACAAGAACAAATTAAAATTAGAATTTAATATTTGAAACTAAATAAAATTTAAACTGGTAGAGGTATTTTAATGAAATTTTGTCACAAGATAGATTGACGTATTTTAAAATTATAAAATTAAAAAAACTCCCACATTTTTGTACGAAAATACCCGAAATCCCAGTGCGGGATAAACTTGTTTCAATAATTGACTTTTTTTTTTATTAAAATGGTCACACTGTCGTTGTAAAAGGCGTGGGTCATTAGATTTTTTTTGTGTGTTTAACCAACATATGGGTCTATATTGTCAATATATTTTTTTCTTGATCTTGGCTATGACATTTTTTTAATAAAAAAAAAAAACAAATTAAAAAACTTTTTCAAAATTGACAAAGTTTGGATTGGGCTCGAGTGGAAACTATTCCCCAGAGAGCCTACGATTTTGTTTTACACGCATTTGCGTTAAGATTTCTTTTGAAAACATTACAAAAATTTTGTAGTCCGGAACAAAAAAAAAAAATATTTTAGAAGTGAAAGAATCTTACCACCTTTTTGGAAAATAACCCTAAAAATGTAAATTTTGTTTAAAATTTAAATTTCAGATTAATATAACTTTTTATTGGATAGATATATTTATATAATTCTTGTAGTAATCTTATTTAGAATTTTGTAAAAATCTAGTGATTATTTTCAAAAAATTTTAAAATTATTAAATTTAAAATTTAAAGTTAAAAAAAATGAGGCCAAAAATTAGAGTAGGCCAAAAATATCTCTTAAACTAAAAGAGATATTTTTCAATGCCCTTTTCAAATTTTACAATTGTGTTTTTTACAAATCTCCCGCAATTTTTTTTTTACCAAGTTTCAGCAACTATTACCACCCAATTAGTGGAAATCTTGGTATTACTTAGCTTTAGGTTATACTCAAATTTCTAGGGGGATGAGGCTAATCAAAATCCAAATAAAACAATAAAAATTCTTTTTCAAATACCAACTAATAAAATCCAATATGGTTTTAAGAAAAATAGTTATTTAAAGCCTGAAAATTGATCTACTAATAAGTCCTTATTTTTTTTTAAGTTATTTTCAATTAATACATTTATAAAAAATTTCCCTTGACCTTTTAAGCATTTTAAAACACTTTCTCATAAGGATTTAATTCAGTGTAATATTTCAAAAAACATTTCTCACTCCCATAAATATGATGCATCTTCATTATTGTGATCACTAGGTTCAGAATATGATGAGAAACATTGCTTCGAAAATTGTTGGATTTCTTTATAATCCTTAAATAAATCTTTTTTGACATACACATAAATGAAGTGGAATGTTAATCTTTAAGGATTTTTTTAATGACTTTGCACGTCATAAAAAAATAATAGAGGAATAGTTTATACACAATAGCTACTGAGTGATGAACATTAAAATTTTCTTGTACTTTTCTACCTGGATTAAATACAGGATTTTTATAGAGGATCATAGATTTATATATTATATACTACTGTAATAAAAATTGCCCCCTAAAAATAAAAATTGTTACCTGTTTTAAGATCTTTTACCAATAAAATGAGAAAGAAGTATTATTTGTGTCATGATTCTAATGTTATTTGAGCACCAGGTGTAATTTTAAAATTATATAAATTTTTTTATTTATCTCTATAAAAAGATTTTTTATATATTTTTTTGTTTGTTTAAAATCTTTTTTTTTTAAATTAATTTATTGTATCTCACCTAATTTTTTCTATTTATTTTTCTTTCACACTTGATTACTTTTGTCATGAGTAAAGAAGAAAAAAACGTAAACACATTTTGCATGATGAATTGCTAAAAAATCAAAATTTATTTTAATTTTGACAAGTGCTTAATAGTTTAAAGCAACAAAAAAAATTTAAATTATCATCTACAATATCTTAAAAAAAAAATGTCAAATTTTTGCTGTAATTGTGTCAAATGATTAAAAATAACAATTGAAAATGTGCGGCATTTTTAAGATTAATTTGTGTGGGTGTTATTATGGAATTTTAGTTTCTTTGGTAGATTTGTATTTATCTCTATTTGTTATTTAATGAGATTTACGTAAAATGTTTAGATTTGTAAAATATTTGAGTAATTGGTAATTGTAAAGCGTAAATTATATTGTACCGTTATCGAGTACTGTCATATTATGGTTAGAGTTTATTTTTGTCTGTGAATTATATTATGGTTGGATGCAGCAACATAATATTGTTGAATCACAATAAAAATATTGTTTGTCTGTAACTATATTTTTGTTGCATATGTACTTGGTTCATGTACACAGCAATAATATGTTTGAAACACAATAAAAATACTTATAGTGTAGGGAAACAATAATAAATAAATAGATAAATAAATAAATAAATAAATAAATAAATAAATAAATAAATAAATAAATAAATAAATAAATAAATAAATAAATAAATAAATAAATAAATAAATAAATAAATAAATAAATAAATAAATAAAAAAATAAATAAATAAATAAATAAATAAATAAATAAATAAATAAATAAATAAATAAACATATAAATAAATACTAATTATTTTTGATATTTTCAAAGCTATTTGTTTTTAATAGAACATTACAATTTATTTCAATAATTTTACATAATGTGTAAATATTTAAAAATTTATCACTCAGTTTTAAAATACAACGATATTAAATTTAAGTTTTAATGACATGTCAATATAATTTCAATTATGGAATTTAAATCTTTTCATAACAACTATCTGACCACACCCTTAGAAGCTTCTCACTTGTATTTTTAAAAATCTTAAAGAATATTTAAAATAAATTAAAAATGAAATTTTATAAGAGTTCTCAAAAGATTTCCTTAATAAATTAGTTTTGTAAGCAAACACAGCTTACACTCCCTCCCTTTTTAAAAATGTAGTAATAAAAATTCATGCTGTTTTTTATCAAGACGACACAAAATAAATTTCAAAACTGAAAAAAATGATAATAAACAAGAAATAATCTTTAACAGGGATTAAATTTCAATATTGCTGTTTATGTTTTTTTGCATAAAAATTTAACACAAACCACAAAGTTCAATGAATTTTTTTCTTTATAAGAAAAAAATCTTTGAGATGCTTTTTAACATTTCCTGGCCATCTCGCATAATAATAATATAGAGCAAATTATACAGTGGTAAGCCAAAGTTGTCTAGAGTTATGACAATATCGATTACAGTTCATTTAACGGTTTGTTTTAGTTTTCTTTATCTTTTTAATAATTTTGTTTTGTATGTCATCTTAGTTTATGTGTATACACATATTTTCTAAGAAATTTTGTTCTAAAAAAAACTGAAAAACATTAATATTATTTTTGAGAAAAAAACATCATTATTAAAAATTATCTTTCAATCACTTTAATGGTTCGAGATTTATATAACCCTTAGGGATTTAAAATTTACCTAAAAATCATTTGTCAAACTCCAAATATAAATATCTTTTGTTATTCTAAAAATCATTACCTAAAAATTTGGCAGACAAAGAAAAAAAAAAAAAAAAAAAATTACGTGTTAAAGATGATCTTGTTTTTTTGAAAATATTACAAAATTCTTAATAAAAATATCTACACACCTTCTATTACAATTTAGGTATTAAATACTTTAACTACAAAAAAAAAAAAAAAAAAATAAATAAAATCTTAAAAAAATCCAATTAAATTATTAAAAAGAATTTAAAAATGATTTCAAATATTTTTTATAATTAAAAACTTACTTACTTACAATCGAAGTATTCTAACAAATTAGAATAATTACGTATAATAAATATTCAATTATTTCATTAATTGATATTCTATCTATTAAGAAAATTGTATGTTCAATTATTCAGATGATCACATAATTTTGATTTATTTTTGATTAACTAATTAATTAAACAATTTTTATCAGTAATATAAGAAAATTTAAAATTTGATAACTAGAATAATTGATACAATTAAAAAAGTTATTGAAACAAATAAAATTTTTACAAATCGTTTAATTGACCATATTTTATGTGTGTAGGAATAAAATTTGTTTTCTGATCTACACAGAAAAAATATAGTCTATATTTATCAAAGATAAAAACTATTTCAATTACTTTTTTAATTAAATCAATTTTTCATTAAGGAGTGAGGTCGAAAAATTCTTAACATACATAATATTCAATAACTTGGAAACGGTTGATCTTAGAGTTTTCATTATTTTTTTTAATCATTTGATAATTTAGCACAGATCACAGAAATATATAATATTTTTATGGTTCTAACCACTAATTATAAAATTGTGGACCATTTTTGAAAACCCTTTCTTTGGAGATTTGATAGTTGCTTCAGTCACTTTTTTGGAACAGTGTGCACATCTTCTGTTAAAATCTTCGGTATTTTGGGACACCTTTTTTGTGCTCTTGAATTCACTTTTCACAAGAGCTCAATATCTCTCCACTGGTCTAAGCTGGTCGAATGTATCAAATGACTTTCCTGTTTTGCCGCAACTGCAAAAAGCTTGTCATATCATGAATTTTGTAAGAAATTTTTGCTGCTTTTGGGTCTTAAACTTATCTCCAACATTGCTTCGAGCATTAGCAATACAAATTTTTGAGACACCAGCTGCGAAGATTCTGCCAGCACCTACGTTTCTTCGTCAATTATACAGCTTGAGTATTTTTGTATGAAATTTGGTTTTAAATTTCGAGTCCTATTTTTGGCTTGTAATTTTTTTTGCAGAATTCCAGTTTGGAATTTTTTGAACTCTATATGTTATCAACTTTCCCATTAGCTTTAAATTTTCGCACCAAATAGTCGAAGCACTGAGAAAACTGAGCTGATTTTCTACCAGATGTGTTTGGAGTTCCTTTTAATATGCCTTAAATTTTCTGTCCTTCCCAATATCATGTGGTCCTTTTTTCTTACCGAACTATGTTTCACATCAATAGTCAAATTCTCCTGATACTGTTTAATAACATTAGAAACGGTTTTACGGACGACATTTAATTCTGTGGCTAATTATTTGTAAGACCTATTTGGATTTTTTCAAATTTTTTAATAACTTGTAGGACGTAAATCTTTTTCGTCACTTATTTTGATAAAAATAAGGACAAATTAACATGGTTGTTATTAAAAATAATAACTGAAGTATTTTTCCATGATAACTAGATCAAAAAAAAAAAAAAAATTTTGAATATTGATTCCGAAAAAAGTTATGAGGCAAAATGTGTGTTAAGATTTTTTCGATCTCACTCCTTAGACATAATTCAAATCTTCTAATACATATTTTTTACTAAAAATTAAATTATCTATTAGCTTTCAATTACTTTTTTTATTGTATCAGTTAATAAATTAAATAAATATAAAAAAATAAGTCATATGAAATGATTTATAAATTTTTTTCAATGAAAAAATTGATCAGTACTTTAAAATATTTTCAATTATTTTTTTAATTGAGTAAATTTGTTAATATTGAAGTATTCTAACGAATAAAGAATAATATACATATTCAATTATTTCATTAATTAAAATTCAACCCATTAAATAAATTACACAAATGATCATTTAATTTTGATTTATTTTTGATTAACTAATTAATTAATACAATTAAAAAAATAACTGAAAGCACATAAATGACTTGTTTTTTTTTCTAACAGCAATATGAGAAAATTTTAAATTTGATTACTAGAACTAGAATAACAGATAACATTAAAAAAGTTATTAAAACAAATAAAATTTTTGACAAATCGTCTAATTGATCATATTTTTTTCTATGTATAAATAAACTTATTTTCTGTCTTACACAGAAAATATATAGTCCACTAAAGTTAAAAACTATTCTAATTACCTTTTTTTAATGGTATCAATTATTCAAGTTATCAAAATTTCTATTTTCTAATTTATTTTACTACACAGAAAATATATTTTCGAAAAAATTGAAATTAAATTATTAATCAACATTTTAAAACGATTTCAAATATTTCAATAATTAAATAAATTATTCATAGTATTTTAACAAATTATTGAATTGAAAAATCTGAAATTCAATTTCAATTGCTTATAACACATATTCAATTATTTTATTAATTAAAATTCAATGTATGAAAAAATTGTGTATTCAATTATTCATATTTTTATTTACTTTTATTTATACTTGATTAATTTATTAATTGATAGAATTAGAAAATTAGTAATAAATATTAGAAAATTTGAATTTTAATCAATTTTTTTTTATTAATACAATTAAAAAAGTAATTGGATTAGTTTTTATTTTTGATAAATCGTTTAGTTGACCATATATTTGTTTTTTTTTTTTTTCGATAAATAGACCTTATTTTTTCTTTGCAAAAAAAAAAAAAAAATAATAATAATAATAATTTATCGGCTTTCAATTATTTTTTTTCTTCTTCTTTTCAATTAATAAATTAATCAAATATAAATAAAAATAAGTGACAATTTAAATAATTCAATATAAAATATTTTTTCATAGTTTGAATTTCAATTAATAAAATAGTTATAAATGTGTATAATACGTAATTTATATTAGATTTTTACTTTTTTTTTATTCTTGCAAAATTTTAATTAGAATACCTCGATTTTGAGTAATTTATTTAATTATGAAAATATTTGTAATAATTAAAAAATTCTGATTAATAATTTAATTGAGATTTTATGAAAATGTTTTACTGTGTACACAGACAAATTATTACCAATTAACACAGTTGTTGAATTTTGCATCAAAATTTACTAAATATATTCAAATAAAACTAAAATAAGAATCAAATTTAAGTAATATTTTTTTCTCATTTAAATTTTTAATTCATTCAATCATCTACTTAATTGATTTAATTAATTTTTTAATTGGACATTTTTTTCTGTTTTTAATTTTTTACAGTTTTTAGTAATTGATATAATCATTTTGGTGAGAGATGCAAATTAAAAAAAGCTGTTAATTGAATGAATTATTTTTTAACATATTTGATAATTGATTTTATTTTGTGATTTTTTCTGTGTATCCTTAAAATCGTTTTACTTATTTTTCGCCGTGTTATTTTTTTATTATTTACATTCTATAAACATTTACAAAAATATTAGCGCAAAGAACCTCATTAATTGCTTTTAAGTTAATAAGTATTTGTAACTTGTATTCACCCTCTAAACGTGGATCGGGTAAATCAGGTAATGTTAAATCTGAAGTGGAATTAAAACGGAAAATTTTCTAAAAGTAAAAATTAGAATAAAGTAAAATAAAAAAGAAAAATAATTTATATCTACTTACCCCTTTATAAAAAGGACATGTTTGCTCTTCGATAGGTACATCCTTTAAAAAATTATACCACAATTCAGAAGGATTAAAAATACATGTGCATGTATCATCACGACGTAAATTGTATATTGTACTGGTCCATGTATCACGATTTTTCTTAAAAAATTGTCCCGATACAGGATTCTGGGAACATTAGAAATAAACAAATTAAAAAATGCTGTGCTTAACTCCTTAATGTTATACAATAAAATCCTACCAATTCCTCTCCAATATCTTTAATAAGTATGGTCTCTCCATGGGTATAAACTGATCCATCTGTTAAAAATTCAAATTTTAAATTAGATGTATCCAAATATTCATCTATATAATAAACACCGGCTATATCACAAGGTGAAAAAATTTCTTCGTTTATTATATCAACACCATATTTGTAAGAGGTCTATATAATGGGAATAAATTTAAAAAAATAATTTATTTGTATAATATATATGATGGCATTTTAGTAAAATTAATTCTATTTAGTAAAATTAATAATTAATTATTTGTTTTAATACACTCACTATTGTTTTAATAATAAAAATTAAAATAATCACAAATCCGTTTAAAAGTACTTTAGTAAACATATTTTAAATTTAACTTTTTTACATTTACAACAATATATTTATATATTTTTTTATTACAATATTGCACTTGAATTGTTTCATTGTTTTTCCAAATCATGTTGTTAATATATAGATACAATCAACATGAATTTAATATTTTTGATTATTTTATAAATGAACAATAAAGAAAATAAAGTTTTATTAAATTTTTATACAATGAGTTTTTGCGATTATAAAGCTTAAAAATAATAGTCCAACACCCATAAAAAAAAATATAACCGATCAACGCAGTCGAGTTGATTAGACGATGTCCGTCTGTCTGTCATCTAGCGCATAGTCATTCAGCGTATATACATATTTCCATAAAACGATTTGATGGAAACAATTTTATAACTTGTGATAAGTTGGAGATATCAGAGTGAAATTTTTACATGGTCAATACAGAGGTGTTGACTTGTTGAAGTAAAGATCCTTAGTGGGTCAGAGGTTAAGTAGGTGGCCCTCGAGAATTGATCACCTCGGGTATATGTTTTTTAAATTGACAAAATTTTACATAGCCCTTATAAATCTCTACAAAAAATGCACATACATGTGTGAGATATCTACCAAAACTTCAATAACCTCAACTCTTTAATAATATTTCGGTGCAATTATTTATACCAAATTATCAAAAATATAAAACAATATTTGTATAATAATACAATTGTCCCAGGAAAAATTTTATTAGTTCTACAACTAGTTGCAGAACACGTGAAAATAGTCTGTACTTGTTCTACTTTGGCGTTACGACCAATGATTTTTGTTTGAAATTGTCACCTCCAGAACTAGTTCTATGGAAGTGTTAGCTAGCTAGTACCTATTCTATGGAACGGTTCTATAACTAGTTTTTTAATCAGTGATTTTTGTTCGAAATTGTCACATTCGGAACTAGTTTTCAGAACCAGTTTTTTTATTTTTTATTCTAATGGGCTATTTCCTAAAGGCCACTTTTAAAATCAATTTCATTTTATAATTTTTTTTTTTTAATTTTTGGAATTTTGTATACAAGTTTTTTAAACTGTTCTAGGAAGTCATTCGAGAACTAGTAATTTATTTTCAGAAGTGATGTAGAAGTCATACAGAATTAGTTCTTAAGCACTAGTTCTCTAAAACATTCCTTTAAACAAGTTTAGCATCGCAATAAGGTTCTACTTCATTAGTGTCAGAATTGGTTGTTATACCACTAGTTCTGAGGATGTTACCCAGCAAAAACTTCGCCTACTAAATAACGTGATTTGTAAGCGAAATCGGTATGAAAAACTGCTTCCATTTTTGGTGTTATAACTGATGAATTTTGTCCAAAATTAAATAAGTTCTTTTTTGGGTTCCAAAAGAGTTGTTTTGGGTGCTGTTTTTTTACGCACAAAAGAAAACATTTGGCTCGGCTGGGATTTGAACCCACGTATCAACATACTGGTTTCGTTTGTTAGTCTGCCGTCTTACTCACTGCACCACAATCAACTTACATTTTTGTGTGCTAAAAAGTGGTTTTCATATAGGGAAATAAATAAACATAATTTATAAAAAAAAATGCGTTTACCTTAAGTGGGAGTTGAACTCTCTTTGATTTTAAAAACAAGTTTTTTTAGTTATGCGCTCTAGACAACTCATCCACTTAAAAATCAAATTACTTTCATATTTACTAAATATACGCAAAGAAAAAATATGGTTCCTGTGACCATAAACTAAGAGCAACATACTATGATTGTAATATATGATTCTAGGTTACAATAAGTATATTTGTACGTAATTATTATTATGATTCCAATTTATAATTTATTAGTAAAGTTCATAACCTTATTAATAACTTTTAGTAAGTTTTATAACCTTTTCTTAAGTATTGCTTTCAATTTCATTATGTTTTTATCATTTAATAATTCCATGTTATCATATATATAAACTAATTTCATTATTTATTATATTAAATAATTTCATCATACTATAATTCCACTTTATCATATATATTATTCCATATATATTATATATATGTGAACTAATTTCATCATAAGTATGATTCCATTTTATCATATATATAATCCCATGTTATCATATATATAATTCCATTTTATCATATATATGAACAAATTTCATCATATATAAAATCCCATTTTATCATATATATGATCCCATATTTTCATATTTATATTCATTTGTACCACGATATGTGGTACAATCATCATACTGAATAAAAACAAAACTTATCAATTTATATTTGTTCATATATAAACTAAATGAGAATTATAACTACTGGACTGATATACAAAAATGTGTATTCAAAAGGCATTAAAAGTTAATGGCTTAATGGTTGTAGAATTAACCAAATTTGTAAAATGAAATGAATGGTTATGTAATTAACTAAATTGTTGTAGAATTGACTAAATGATTGGATTTGTTCATAAATATGATTTCATATAAACATATTTAAATACATATTATAATTCATTGAACCATATTAAAATTTTGATTGTGGTAATCATTAAATGATTACACAGAATCATAAACGTTGCTATCATGAACACAGTATATTTAAATCAATGAAAAATGGCCATATAATCATTCAATAGTTGTGGTGATCAGCTGTAACCATGTTTTTTCTCTGCGTGTACCAGTTATTGAAGTAGTATTAGGTAATGATGCGAGTGGCGAATAAGGCTACAATGTAATGCATACAGGAAGCTGTTGATTTTAAAAATAGAAGTTAAGTTTTTGCTGGGTTAATAAAGAATCTGAAGTGGTTCTGTTTACATCAGTTCTATTACTAATGATTTTAGAACATGTTCTAAAATTTTTCCTGGGGTACTAAAATTATACATAACATTACCATATTACCTATATGTTCCATCTATAGACAATTTTAAAAATTATTCTCTTCAAATTTTAAATCTAAATATTTTGATTAAATTTAATTTTCTTTCGCTTTAACCCTAAACAAAACAGTATTCATACCGCCAAAGTAAATAAATTTAACAAAAACTCAATGTCATGGATAATCTATTATAATTTTATGCTGTCAGTCAGTCAGTCATGTGTTAAACAACAAAACATACCACGAAAAAATATGTTGCATGATGCTATATTATATAAAACATTTAAGGCGTGATCCAGTCATTTGTTTGTTGCTACATATATGGCCCCATAGAATAACAAAAGAAAGGTTTTATCATTTATGTTTTTTACCCTATCAATTACCTTAAAAAAGAATAAATTTTTGATAAGAATTTTTTTCTCTTATTGTTTTGTATTCTTTTAAGAACAATTTTCATTTCAAAAATAAGATTTATTTCAATTTATATCTTTAAAAGATCATGTCACCAATAAATCATGACTATTATAAGTAAATGAATGAAAGAATTTTCATGTTAAATTTTAAGACAAAACAGTATCCGATTATTGTTTATAAATTGAATAAAATTAAAAAAATAAGGAAATGTTAAATGATAAGAAATATTTAAAATTCTTTGTTTGTAAAAAAAAAAAGCTTTCAAAAGTTAAGGCGCCTTAATGTTATATATGTATGTAGGTATGTAAGAAATTTTACATAAAAAAATCTGAAATTCAATTTCAATTACGTATAATACATATTTAATTATTTTATTAATTGAAATTTAACCTATGAAAAAGATTGTATATTCAGTTATTCCAATTATCACTTATTTTTATTTATATTTGATTCATTTATTTATTGATACAGTAAGAAAAATAATTGAAAGAAAATAAATTGTTTTATTTTTAGTAAGAAATAGAAGAAAATTTGAATTTTGATAATTTAAATAATTGGTACAATTAAAAAAGTAATTGGAATAGTTTTTATTTTTAATAAATTGTTTAATACATTATAGTTTTTCTGTGATTATAAAAAAAAAATTATCAAGGCTACTAATTATTCGAATAACTTTTTTAATTGTACCAATTATTAAAATTATCAAAATTCAAATATATTTATATTTCTTACTAAAAATATTTTCTTGTTGTTTCAATTAATAAATTTATATAATATAAACTATAGTAAGTAATAATTTCAATAATTCAATATAAATTTTTTTTTCATAGGTTGAATTTTAATTAATATAATAATTAAATTTGTATTATTTATAATTTAAATTGGATTTTATTTTTTATGTAAAATTTGAATTTAATTTGTTAATGTACTTCAATTTTGATTAAAATTCATTTATAGTTTAAAAATTCTGATTAATAATTTAATTGCAAATATTAAGGTTTTCGTAAACTTAAAGAGAGAGTCTGTATAGAGCAATGTTGACAGTTTAAGCTTGCTTTTTTCATCTCTGTGAAGTTATTTTTTTTAGAAAAATATTAACTTATAAATAACACAGAAAAAAGTAAAAATGGACTTCAATTACGAAATTGTTTATATTAATGAATTTTTAATTAATTTTGCTCCAATCATCAAAATGATAATATTAATAATAAGTAGAATAATTGATTTTATTATTACTGCTTTATCTTAAATAAGGAGTGAGATCGAAAAAATCTTAACACAGATTTTGCCTCATAACTTTTTTCGGAATCAATATTCAAAATTTTTTTTGATCTAGTTATCATGGAAAAATACTTCAGTTATTATTTTTAATAACAACCATGTTAATTTGTCCTTATTTTCATCAAAATAAGTGACGAAAAAGATTTACGTCCTACAAGTTATTAAAAAATTTCAAAAAATCCAACTAGGTCTTACAAATAATTGGCTACAGAATTAAATGTCGTCCGTAAAACCGTTTTTAATGTTATGAAACAGTATCAGGAGAATTTGACTATTGATGTGAAACCTAGTTCGGTAAGAAAAAAGGACCACATGATATTGGGAAGGCCAGAAAATTGAATGCATATTGAAAGGAACTCCAAATACATCTGGTAGAAAATTAGCTCCGTTTTCTCAGTGACTATTTGCTGCGAAAATTTAAAGCTAATGGGAAAGTTGATAACATATAAAGTTCAAAAAATTCCAAACTGGAATTCTGCAAAAAAAAAAAAAAAATTACAAGCCAAAAATAGGACTCGGAATTTAAAACCAAATTTCATACAAAAATACTCAAGCTGTATAATTGACGAAGAAACGTAGGTGCTGGCAGAATCTTCGCAGCTTGTGTCTCAAAAATTTTTATTGCCAATGCTCGAAGCAATGTTGGAGATAAGTTTAAGACCCAAAAGCAGCAAAAATTTCTTACAAAATTCATGATATGACAAGCTTTTTGCAGTTGCGGCAAAACAGGAAAGTCATTTGATACATTCGGATCTATAAATACCAAAATATGCATAAGGGAATATTTGCAAAAAAGACTTCTTCTTTTCTTAAGAAAGCACAACGTGTCCACATATTTTTGGAACCATTTGGTATCATGTCACTACGGTAAGAAAGCTCTGGAGTGGTACCAAATCAATAACATAGTTTTAGTACCAAGAGAGGTCAATTTTCAAAATTGTCCATAGCTTAGACCAGTGGGGAAATATTGAGCTCTTGTGAAAAGTGAATTCAAGAGCACAAAAAAGGTGTCCCAAAATATCGAAGATTTTAACAGAAGATGTGCACACTATTCCATAAAAGTGACTGAAGCAACTATCAAATCTCCAAAGAAAGTTTTATCAAAAATGGTCCACAATTTTATAATTAGTGGTTAAAACCTTAAAAATTATATATTTCTGTGATCTGTGCTAAATTATCAAATGTTTAAAAAAATAATGAAAACTCTAAGAACAACCGTTTCCAAGTTATTGAATATTATGTATGTTAAGAATTTTTCAATCTCACTCCTTATTTTATTATTACTGCTTTTTCTTAAATAGATATTATTTCTGTATTTTTATAGACAAATTTTTCATTTTTCTTTATATTTTATTAACAGCTGTCAATTTATTAGAAAACAAAATTGTAAACCAATTAGAAAATTAGTTGTATTAATAAATAATATAATTAAATTCTAATATCAAGTTGGTTAATAATTTTATTAAAAAATAATTTGAAATATTTTTTTCTGTGTAGTAAGTAAAATGAAATTTTATTTTAGAGAAAAAAAAGGAGTGTAGGCACTTTTTCAAAATTATAATAATAATATTGTTATTATTATAAGTTTCAATTCCACAATCGTTTAATTTTTACTCAGAAAATATATCGATTTTCTTTATTCGATAAATAATTTTATTCTTTAAGTGCGTACAAATTTTACAAAATTTTGCAAAATTCCGACATTTGAAATTTTAAATGCAAATAACTTGAAAATTATAAAAGAAAAATAAATAAATTTCAAATATAAATATTTCAAATCGGATAAGAAACAAAAATTTTAAAAGTGATACAATTTTCTATGTCAGAGGTACCTTATTTTGAGCACCAATAGTTGTGGTTTTGAAGGGTATATGGTCCCCCTTAAAATTTTAAACTATTCTGCCTATGTTAAATTTTGTGTAAATCGAATCAGCTTATTAGAAGTGCTTCACTGTATATTAATTCTTAATTCTTAATAAATTTTAAAAAAAATTTATAAATATTTGGAACAGTTAATAGTAGCATTCGTTTGTTTTTATTTTGCATAAATTTTAATTGTCTTAATTTAGTTTCAGCAAAATATTGGCGGAATAAATTTATTTAAAAAAATTCAGTGTATTATATCATGTTTTAGAAAAATTAACTTTTTAAAAATTATACAAATTACTAATGGACTTTTATCAGATATTTTCATTATTAACATAAATATATAGAAAAATAATAAATATAATAAAAATTTACTCACCTTTGTAGCCTCCAAATTGTATAATATATTTATATCTAAACTTAATTGCTTATACTACTCTTCAATCATGACTTTAGTTAAAAGCTCTACTACTACATCATGTAAACACCTTCCTCATCCTCCTTTAACGAAGGTGATCGATTTGTTCACTAATTTTAAAATTGAATAAAATATTGTTGTTTTTTTTTTTTTTTTTTTTTTTAAATTTAAAACCTTAACTTCCTATTTGAAATTGCCAATTTTTACTATTCCAATTTAGTTATTTATACCTCTAATTTATTTTTGATAATCTAACAATATGTTCTTTTTAAGTTGTCAAACAAAAAATTAATTTTTTTTTTTTTTTTAATTTATATAATTAAAGTTTAACAAATTCCATTAATATAATTATTACTTGCTGGTTGTACAAATATATAACAGTTTAAAATAAATATAATGTTTTAATAAAGAAAACAATGTTGCAATTATTTAATGAAATATAATGATTGACTTTTTTTTTACAAAACAAATTAAAAATAAGATTAAAAAAATTGCTATATTTATCTGTAGATTAATATATCTGGAGACGAGTTGTAAACTCGCTACTTCGCACAGTGTTCGATTTTCAAATTTAGGTGGCCAAAATTAATTACACAAAAACTATAAATCGTACAAAAGTGATTTTTGGCATAGTGATTACTTACATATTGAAGAATTATTGGACAAAAAATTAGACAAATCTGCCTACCGCCACGCCCACTATTAATTACCCAATTATGAAAAATAGTCAAAATTTAAAAATAGCTTCTTTTATAATTCTTTTTCATTTGAAAATAAGTTTAATTAAAAATACAAAATAAAGATTACATAATTCATCATAATTTGTTAATGAAAGTATAAAAAAGTTTAGTAAAAAAAAACAAAATCATGTGGAATCTGCACCAATATCACTGTCATTTTCACTATCAGACTCTTGTATATTATAACATGCGTTTTTTAGTAGTTTCAATATATCTGGCGTTAAAGTTCGTTTTTTAACTGGTGGAGTTTTCCTGAAGCTGCAAATATAAGGATCTGATGATATTAAAAGCCTTTTTATTAAATCTGCATTAGTCTCGGTCCGTGAAGTTTTCCGCGTGAACTGCAGTCTATAAGGTCTATTGTCTTTATTCCTGGATTCTTGAGATTCTTCAGATAATTGACCAATAGGAAGGATGCAATGTTCAATTATAGCTTTTCCGTGCCAAAGAACTTTGTGAACACTGACAGGCATGTAATACCAGGGATATAGTTTCAAATAAAGATTTCTTGTTTCAAATGTATAACTTTCGAATGCTTCCACGTTTATAGTTTACACAGATGCTAAGCATTCCAATATAACATGAAAACGTTTAATAAACGTGTAATCTATATGTAGTAAACATTCCATGAATCGTATCCAGGAATGTAGAGGCGACAAGCCAAATTCCAAAACTCCAGGGTCTAAGGTTTTTTGTAACAGGGCTGAAGAGTTATTCATTTCGGAAGGCTTAGCTCCACATACATAACATATTTGTGACGAATTGTAATTCGATAAAGCAGAACAAACTTTTCCATCAATCATGCATGAAATTAATTTCGGTTTTATATAAACAGTATTTTGGATATTGTTCACGACAATATTAACCTCAATAGCAACTAGTTTTGCTATTTGGTCCTTAATACCTTTTTTTTTATCAAGTCTGTTGTCTCTTTTGCAAAGACTAATTTTATAGGACGACAATAGCGAGAGGAGTTGGGCGTTTTGTTTTAATAAATTATAATTTTCTCTTCATTTTTATTAATTAAATATATTTGTACTAGTACAAGAGAAACACTAAACAAATTTTCATCGCTACTACCTTCTTGTATCCATTTTTGCTTATAAAGACTTTGATTAGATCCATCGCATCCCCATTTGAATAAAGCGAATATTTCCGTATATGTACTTATGTGATTTTTTATAAAATCACTATAACTTGAATATAGTCTTAAAATCGTGTGGTCTATTAGGGATTGTAATTTAATTTCAGCATAAGATTCTGTTACTGCTATTTTTTTGGGTAGCATAGTTCTTTTGACCTCTTAACTAATTCATAAGAAGGGTATAAGGATCGATTATAACTCATTGTATGTTGTTTTAACATTCGATACTTGTTTGAGGATAAATGTAAATCCAAAATCATAGCTAAAGCTTCATCCGCTGAAAGACCATTTGTTACCTCAATTGTTGACCTTAACTTCTTTATGACTTTACCCCTTTCAGCTGAACACGATCTTGTAAGCTCACAACTTAAACAAAGGTATTCATTTAAAACATACATTCTTTAAAAGCAACTTACAAATAAAATGGTATTCAATTTTTTGTTCCACTTAGAAGGATGGTGTATCTTTGTTTTGAATACTTTGTTCGGCAGGGGCAGTTTCGGGATAATTTTTTTTAGTTTCTATTAAATGAGTATCCCTAGTTCTCAAAACAATCAAAAGTTGGACCCCAGCTGATAACAGAAAAAAGTATTCGTCTATGCATTTTTGTTTTTGACTTACAATTTTTTTTTAAGAGCTTCCCTATTATATCTTTCAATATCTAAAACTATCTTCATTCAAATATATACAAAATACCTGTTTTATATTTTAAAGGAATTATATTTTCATATACAAAAAGAATTTTTTAAAAATATGGCATAGAAAATTTTTTATTCAGTCAAACTTTGACTAATTTTCGAGCAAAAAAAAAAAAATATATATTTTTCTTTTGTATATTTTACCCATCATTCATGTTATCGTTAGAAGCATTCATTGATCGATTTCAGCTAAAATGAGTACGGAAATGTCTTAACTGAATAGTCTATTTTAATACCGAATATAATTTTTTTTCCTCCTTTAAAGTTCATTTTTGGGGTTTTGGCCAGATAATTTGAAAATCGAACACTGTGCTTCGTCAGCGGAATTAAAAAAAAAAAAAAACGATTCTATATAATAAATATAAACTAAGATTATTAACTCCAACATTTTTAATAATAAACAATAAACATTTTAAATACATATTTTGCTTTAAAAAGTACCATTAGGATTTTCAAAAAGTACAAAAGGCATATTTGATATATTTCTGATAAAGAAAGCTACTATTTTAAATTTATTTGTATGTTTTTTGTTTAGAATGTTCGTAGGGCACCAATAAAGTTGACATTTTTTGCATCTATAACGTTCGAAATTTAAGAAGAATGTGAGTGCTTGAGAATTCTTATCCACAAATATCTATATATCTTTAATCTTATGTTTCTAGGTTAATTATTACAAAAGAGTAATATTAGAATAATAAAAAAATTACCACGAAAACCCTTTTAAAGATTATCATTCACTAAGGACCTTACATCTTCAATTTTATGTTTCTAGGCTGAATATTACAAAAAATTCAAGAAGTATAATTAGAAGAACGAAAAAGTACCAAAAAGTCTCCACGTGTGGACTCTCAGTTATTTAGGTTCACATAAATGTATTCAAGTTTATATTTCTGAGTTAAATATAAAATAAAGTTCATAAAGTAACAAAGATTAACGAAAAAGTACCAAAAAGTCCCTTCATATATGATCTTGGTCACTCAGAAGTGTTTATTTTTAATTCAATACTTCTAGGATGAATACTGTAATTTAATAAATATCAAAAAGTACCATTGGAAGAACTAAAAAGTACCACAAAGTTCCCTCCTATGAATAATAATTTCATGATTTTAGGTTTAATATTATAAAAAATTCGAAAAGTTCCATTAGAAGAACAAAGAAGTACCACAAAATCCTCTCTTATGGTTCTCACTCACTTAGGACCATATAGCTTTAATTTAAAAAGTACCATTAGAAGAACATAAAAGTACCACATGGTCCCCCTTATCTATTCTTATTCATTTAGTACCACATATCTTTAATTTCATGTTTCTAAGTTAAATATTATAGAGAATTCAAAAAGTTCCATTAGAGGAATAGAAGAATGAACAAATGTATATTTAATTTCATGTTTCTCTGTTACATGTTAGAGAAAATTTGAAAAGTACCATTAGAATAACAAAAAAGTACCACCCTCTTAAGGACCATATATCTCTCAGTACTACAATTTCCACTCTTGTGAATACTTATGCACATAGAACTACATTTACTTAGTTCTATGTTTCTAGGTTTAATAGAAAATTCATTATTGAGTTTGAATAAAATGTATTTTCCCGCTTTTAGGCCCTTTTTGGTATTTTTTTTTTCAGCGGACTGGAACATACCAAAAATTATGAAGGGATACATAATTTAGAACATATTTGCCATATTTCAACTTCCTACGATAACTGGAACAGGATGCTACATGGCCATTTTAGTTGATGATTCCAGAACAAAACCAAAAAATAATGATATATACATCAAACGATAGCTTATAAAAAATTATTATTGTAGCCATATTTTGGAATTTTAACAATTTAAGTAAAATTTGTTAGTAGTTTTACTTTTTATTTATTTTAGTACCGCCAAAGGCAGAAAGAGGCACAAACACATACAAATTTGAATGTGTTTGTGTATTTTATTTGTTTAACAAAAAACGAAATAAACAGATAAATCGCACAACAAACATCTTAAGAAAATTAAAATTTTCAGTTCTATACAGATCGACCAATGGATTTGTATGTACTCTTTTTATGCTTATCAATGATCTAGCACAAAAAAAAAAAAAAAAAAAAAAATAAATAATAAGTTTTTCTTGCGCTCTTTGTTATGATCATGCTTTGTTGAAAGCTAAAACATAACTAAATGATTTTTTTGTTTTATATTCATACTCAATTATGCTTCGTTTACATTCGTGTTGTGTATGTGAAAATGCCGAAAACACTCGGCTCTGGAGTGCTATGGTTGCCTTTGCCTGTTCTAGTATCATCGACGTAAAGGAAGAGAAGTAAACATTGCATAATTTGCTCTCCCATTCACCTTGTAGATCAACTAAGATACTCTTTCTAGATATTTATTCAAACTATAATTAATTTCTTAAATATTATATATTAACTATAGCAAAACATAAACACAATTACATGGAGTGTTAAATATTTGAATATTTATAATAAATGTAAGTAAATTATAAAAATGTATCCTCATTTTGCAAAACTAAATGACACTAAACTTAAAAATACCAAATATTTTATATAAAAATTTCAAACAATTTAAAACTTTTAGTTTTGCAAAAAAAGGTCCCATAACTATTTCATTTGTTATTCGAAACGAAGAAATATTTTCACCTTGCGAAAAAGATTATGTTAATTTTCTATCTGATTATATAGATATGTCGAATATAGTATACGATACTTTAACGACTATATTGATTTTGGATACTTTTTAGAGTCCAATAAGTATATGTATATGGATTTGTTTGATCCACAAATGAGCGTCTAAGATAATGTTTCTAGATAATTAATTAAAAAAATGTTCTTAATTGTTAATATACATTTTAACAATAATGAAACATGAATACATTTTATAACTAACAATTATTTTACAATATTTTTTGTCTAGTTATAATTATAAATACATTTCAACTACATAAAAAACGATATAAATAAATGATTTCAAATAATTTTAATAATAAAAAAATTTCAAAATGTGTCGGAATAAATTATTATATGGAGTGTTAATATTTCAAATATTTATAACAATTGTAAGTAAATTACTTATTAAATGGATTCACTTTTTTATAACGGAATAAAACAAATTTTTAATATGAAATATTTACCATAAAAATTCTCTTAATTTTCAAAATCGTTCATTTTACAAAGATAGAGAAAGCAATTAACTATTACAATAATTGAACATCTATTTCACAGTTCGCTTTTAAGTATGAAGTTGTTATTCGAGACGAAGATATATTTTCACCTTGTGATAGAGATGATGTTAATTTTCTTCATGATTATTTAGATATGTCGCATATAGTTTTTGATACTTTAACGAATGGATCAATTTATGTACATGGAGATCTAATTGTTATTAGAGATGTGGGCACAGTAAATGTAAGAAGTTGTTATTTTTTTTTTTAAAGGATCATCTGCTTTATAAATTAAAATATATTTTTTTTAATTTATAAAAGATTATTAAAAAATAATATTATATGTCGAGGGCTTATATTAAATAAGGGCCATCTGCAGATTCCTCAAAAAAAAAAAAAAAAAAAAAAAAAATATTTTATTCTAAACATAAAAAATTGAGTTGTATCCTTAATATATTATTGTGTTACGAATACAAATGTGTAGATACTTTAAAAAATTATAATTTCTTTTCTTTCTAATTTTAATAACAGGCATTTTTTTAATTAAAGTGCGGAGTCCGATATTACTAAATAATTACAATTTTGTAGATATCCTTCTTTCAATATAAGTCCTTAATATATAAAATTTCGATTAAATAATTATTTTAAATATTATGCTTTTCTTAAAAAAAAAAAAAAAAAAAATTTATTAAGAATCCCGTTCATATACAAACGTATAAGAAAAAACGTGATAGTTGGGTTAATACTGTATACAATTTCCGACGTGAAGATACCTGTACAACTGCTTTGGATCCTACCGAATTATGGTCTGATTATCTGAGAACTATAGAAGAATCTCAACGTACTTGTCCTTTACAAAAAGGTGTAAGTAAGAAATTAAAAAATTTGCAAAATATAAATTTGTTTAAATTATTATGTGTTTGTTATTAATTTTCAGCAAAAATTTTTCTTTAATGTTACTACCGACTGGGTCATAAATATTCCCGATTCTCAATTTGCTGGTGAATATAAAGTAGAAGTAACTGTCAACTTTTCAGAACTTAAGGAAGTTTTATGCGTCAATATTTTTGGTAGTTTTTATAGAGTCTAAAAGAATGTCATAGATAATAAGTATGTAAATGGGAACTGAGTCTTTTGTTTTTATATTAAATAAATAAATAAAAATTTTAAATCGTAATTGAAAATGTTGATTATTTTTTATATACAGGTAAAACTCTGCCACATTATTAATTTAAAAAGTTTTCGGCGGAAAATCAGACTATCAAATATACTTTTTTTATTTTTTATTTCACCTATTAATTTAGGTATATGTTTAATATGGATGTTAGTGCCAATAATAAATCAATTCTTTTTATATTTCGCAAAAAGATTGTTATGCTACTTTAAAACTTGGAAATTTTGTTTTATCTCAGTATTAATATTTATTTTATTTATTTTTTTTTTTAAGTTCAAATGGAATTAAACTACAAAAACTTATTTATATTAAAATGTATTATTTAACAGAACGCACATTTGGGTAAAAGGGGTCGCAAATGGCGCTTAATTCAGGGAAAGGTGATATCAATATTTTAATGATCATGTTTTATTTTTATTGATTATTAGTTAAAAAATTCAATTTTAGAATTTTAGAATTTTAAGATTTTTTTTTTTTAGCAGAACGTTAATGTCTGTCCGTCCGTCTATACATTAGAGGTAAATGGGTCGAAAATTATACATAATTCAGGAAAAGGTGATATCAACACTTTAATAATCGCATTTATTTTTTATATTTATTAGTAAGTAAAAAAATTAATTTTTAGAATTATAGGATGTTTTTTGGCTGAATGATAATGTCCGTCCGTCCGTCTATACATTTGGGTTAAATGGGACGAATATGACGCTTAACTCAGAATAAAATGAGATCTAAATTTTTATGATCACGTTCTATTTTTTCTATTTATTAGTTAGTCCGTCCGTCCGTCTATACATTTGGGTTAAATGGGACGAATATGACGCTTAATTCAGAAAAAAGTGATATCTAAATTTTTATGATCACGTTCTATTTTTTCTATTTATTAGTTAGTAAAAAATGCATTTTTAGAATTCTAAAATATTTTTTGGCTACATGGCAATGTCCATCCGTCCGTCTATACATTTGGGTAAAATGGGTCGAAAATTCCACATAATTCAGGGTAAGGTGATATACAAATTTTAATACTTTCATTTGGTTTTCATATTAATCGCGAAGTGGAAAAAAATATTTTTCCAATTTGAAGATATTTTTAAAGAATTCTAATGTCGGTTCAACCGTCCGTCTGTTTGTAAATTTTTGCAAACTTTCCAATTTAAAATGGTTTAACTTTTGACTCAATAAAGATAACGACTAAAAATTTTCATTGTTCGATAGATAATTTAGCTTTTTTAACCAACTACATAAAATATAATAAAATCGGTTGAAAATATTCGGCTCTACATATGGAAAAATCTTAACCAAGATCTTGTAAAATTGAGATTTTTGAAATTTCAAATGTATATAACTCGAAAAAGCATGTTTTCTAAAGGAATTTAAGGTGATATAAAAATCATGGAAGTCGGGTAAGGAATAAAAATTCGCTAGTGGTTAAACTTTTTCCATAATACTAGTACTGCTACTGTCCTCTGCTAAGCCTGTGTGAAATTTCATGCAAATCCAACCAGCTGAAGTTACAGATTTATTTCGATTCTTCTCTATTGTTTAATGTTTGATGAAGAAAAGAAAATGTCTGCAATTAAGCTGTTTTTTGTATGAAATCTTCTGGAGTTTTTTCGAAAAAAAAAAAAAAAATAATAATATTTTCTCAAATCGGGCTATATATGCGCACGATTTTTTTCCATATCATTAAAGTGGACAATATATACTATTTTTCAGAAAATTTTCAGAACAAACATCCTGTAACATTTTAAGTTACATTCCATGAAAGTTAAAAATTAGTGTATTTTAGGACAATTTTCAAAAAAATAACAAAAATATTAGGACAAAATATAATTTACAAATACTTGAAGAAAAGTGCACTTAAATATCTGAAGTTTATGGTTTAATTTTAAAATTTTACCTTAGAAGACTTTTTATTTAAAATAAACTGAAATCTGATGAAAATTGAATTTTTTACTATTTTTCAAAAATATAAAAAAAAACTCTTAACTTTGACAGCTCCTTATAAAAAAACAACATAACCTAGCTTGAAGATTTTAATTGATATTAATTCATAATTTTGTCTATTTTTATTCGGTACCCAACTTTATTACAAAATTTAAAATTTTAAAATTCAATTAAGCGCCACTTTTGACACATTTTACCCCCAACGTGGAACGTTTTAATTAAAATATCTGAATCCAATTAATATAATACAATCGATTTTTTTTTTTTAGGAAATGGAGTAGATAATTATAAATCAGGCGCGGATCCATGGGGGGAGGGGGGTTTTAAAATTCCTTTTTCCCCCAAATGAATTTTTCAACTAAGAAAAATTAAAAAACAAAGAAAAATTTACAATAGAAAAGGAAAAAAAAATAAAAAACTAATTTATCCAAAATAAAAGAAGGCAGAAGAAATTTATCGTCAATATAGTCAAAGAAGGACTAAAATATATGTAGAAAAACATATTCACCTTGTTTTTCTTTCGAAAATTTTAAAGTAAATTAATGGGTTTTAAAAAATTGCACTTTTTTAATAAAATATGTGGGAAATGCAAGCTTTAAAGTGGCTTTAAGAAAGTTTTAAATAACTACTTAATATATTTATGAATTTTTACAAAAAGTTTTTAAATTTTCCCAAAAAAGAATGGTTTGTAATTTCATTTGAGTTTCCATAACCATTTTATAAAATTTAAGCTTAAATTTTACAAACGATTAAAAATGTAAGTTCCAATAAAAAGTAGTTTTATTATTTGTATTGAAATTATAATAACAAATGTTTTAAAAAGTATTACTTAAAAATTTCAGTCCAAACTTCAATCCAAAACTTTGCACGAACAATTTTTTTAACATGGAATGTGAATAAGATTATTTAAGTGATAACACAGAAAATATTACATAAATATTAAAAATTGTTTAATAAATAACACGACTTTTTCCCAGCTTTTTTCATACAAATTAGATTTGTTCCAGAACTTGTCAAATTTGCTAGTTTTAGTCAGAAATTGTTATAAAAAAAAAAAAACAATCGTGAATTATATTCGGCCCGGCCGAATCTATATACCCACCATCAACTTTTTCAAATTTTACATTTTTTAGGGGCGGTAAAGTTTCCGAGTTTACATTGGTCCTTGAACTATTTGAACACAATTTCGTTGATTTTCACCTTATAAGGGAGGTGGGCGGTAGAGTGGGCGGACCACACCCATTTTTGTTTTCCGAGTTTATATCGACCCCCGAACTATATATATAAAATTTCGCTATCGTACATGCTTTTATTGAAGAAATATCAGCAAAAAAGTATGAAACGGACACCCTGTGTTTCTAGTTTTTAGCCCATAACTTGTTTGTTTATTAACCGATTTTGCCCATTTTCAATACCAAACAAACCTTATTTAAGATAAATATTTGTGTCCCCCTACGTTGCTCCGTTCAAGCCCTATCCTGCTTTCAACAGACGGACAGACGGACGGACATAGCTAGATCGACTCAGAATCTAACCAGGACCCAGAAAATATATACTTTGTGGGGTCATAGATGATGATATTTCTTAGAAAATATTAAATTGTACATAATGATGGAAATTTTGGAATGCAAATTTTTCACATAATTTGTATGCACATTTCCACAAAAAAATGTTTTTACTAAAAATCATTAAAAATTTAAGATTTTTCAAAGAAAATTTCAATCATTTTCTTTTCGTGTAATTTTCCTAAAATATTTTATTACACCATCAGAAAGCTTTAAAGACCCATTTCCAATTTTAATTCATTTATATTATTTCCTGTTATTAAAAGTAAGTAACATGTAATTGTATATGGCTTTTATACAAAAAGTAATTTGTTTTTTTTTTGCTTTCCTGAAAAGTTATAGGCAAAACATATGACTTTTTGTATGTACACCTGCAAAATATAAATGAAAATTGAAAACTTAAAATTGAAAACTTAAAAGATTTGAAACATTTCATATACGGAAATTCATTTTTAAACACACTCTGCTGCAGTGAAAAATCTTTCGGGAAATGACATAAATATCATCATAGATATGTTTTAGTAATGTCCAATACCTCTCAAAATGTCAAGTTATGTTTCAAAAACTTTTTGGTAGGCTCCTGCATTTTTTTCTTTTAAGCATTTCTAAAAAGTAGAAGAATCAAGCTTGTTGTCTATATATATTTGTTTATATTTTTATCCTAATTTTCGAGATCCTAAATTGCATTGAAAATTTTCTACAAAAGTCTAAATATAAAATTATGCAATAATTAAAAAAAAAAAAAACACACACACACAACAACATAACAAAACAAAAATTGCAGAACTTATTCGATTTTATGTGGAATGCCCCAGAAAGTATGCTCCAAATAAAGAGAAAAAAAATAAAATAATACACTTTGAGTTCTTAATCGATTTTAAGGGTTGGCTTCTCATTTTATTAAAAAAAAAAAAAATACATCAATGTCGAAATTTTGAAATAGAAAAAAAAAAATTTAATATAGTTTAAAAGCAGCGTTCTTCTGCTTTCTTAATACAAAGTAGAAAATTTACTAAAATTTAATTTAGGGAGCTACTAGATCTTTACCCACAAAACATTTTCGAAAATTAGTTCGTTATGTTCTCAAGAAGATCGTTTTTCGAGTGAAAATAAAAAGTGTAATTTTGTAGCAGAAATCAAATGACAACAAAGTATTTATGTTGTTTATATATAAAAAAAATTTTATCAAATTTTAAAATTTCAGACTTAAATTAAGGAGTTAGATCGAAAAATTCTTAACATACATAATATTCAATAACTTGGAAACGGTTGATCTTAGAGTTTTCATTATTTTTTTAATCATTTGATAATTTAGCACAGATTACAGAAATATATAATTTTTATGATTCTAACCACTAATTATAATATTTTGGACCATTTTTGAAAACCCTTTCTTTGGAGATTTGATAGTTGCTTCAGTCACTTTTTTGGAACAATGTGCACATCTTCAGTTAAAATCTTCGGTATTTTGGGACACCTTTTTTGTGCTCTTGAATTCACTTTTCACAAGAGCTCAATATCTCTCCACTGGTCTAAGCTATGGACAATTTTGAAAATTGACCACTCTTGGTACTAAAACTATGTTATTGATTTGGTACCACTCCAGAGCTTTCTTACCGTAGTGACATGATACCAAATGGTTCCAAAAATATGTGGACACGTTGTGCTTTCTTAAGAAAAGAAGAACTCTTTTTTGCAAATATTCCTTTATGCATATTTTGGTATTTATAGATCCGAATGTATCAAATGACTTTCCCGTTTTTGCCGCAACTGCAAAAAGCTTTTCATACCATGAATTTTGTAAGAAATTTTTGCTGTTTTTGGGTCTTAAACTTATCTACAACATTGCCTCGAGCATAAGCAATAAAAATTTTTGAGACACAAGCTGCGAAGATTCTGCCAGCACCTACGTTTCTTCGCCAATTATACAACTTAAGTATTTTTGTATGAAATTTGGTTTTAAATTCCGAGTCCTATTTTTTGCTTGTAATTTTTTTTTTTTTTTTTTGCAGAATTCCAGTTTGGAATTTTTTGAACTTTATATGTTATCAACTTTCCCATTAGCTTTAAATTTTCGCACCAAATAGTCGAGGCACTGAGAAAACTGAGCTGATTTTCTACCAGATGTGTTTGGAGTTCCTTTCAATATGCCTTCAATTTTCTAGCCTTCCCAATATCATGTGGTCCTTTTTTCTTACCGAACTAGGTTTCACATCAATAGTCAAATTCTTCTGATACTGTTTCATAACATTAAAAACGGTTTTACGGATGACATTTAATTCTGTGGCCAATTATTTGTAAGACCTATTTGGATTTTTTGAAATTTTTTAATAACTCGTAGGACGTAAATCTTTTTCGTCACTTATTTTGATGAAAATAAGGACAAATTAACATGGTTGTTATTATAACTGAAGTATTTTTCCATGATAACTAGATCAAAAAAAAAAAAAAAATTTTGAATATTGATTCCGAAAAAAGTTATGAGGCAAAATGTGTGTTAAGATTTTTTCGATCCCACTCCTTATAAGAACATTTAAACAAATTTTAAAGTGATATTTTTACAAAATTTTCAGTTAATTCTCCACACGGGTTTCTTTCATCAGATTAGCTTAAAATATTACGAAGTAATTGTTGAGAGCGCTTGATATCCTATCAAAACCTACATTGCCTAACTTTACGTGTTTTTCAGGTGATGCATTCTAATGAAATTTATTTTATTTGAAATTATTTTGAGGATTACACTCAAATAAAAACACACATTTAATAAATAAAATCTATTCCATATTCCATGAAAAATTTATATTTAAAGACTTATAATTGTTTATTTTTGTAAAATAGCAAGTTTTTCCGGGTGAAAAAAATAAATAAATAATTAAAATTTTATAGTTAAAAAACGATAAAATAAAATCTCAACAAAATTTTACCCCCACCCCCCCAAATGCTTCTTCTGGATCCGCGCCTGCTATAAATAATACACCATTTACCACTGATCTTTAAAGAACTATTATGTTCTAGAACATATGTTCATCAGGCAGTTTTTCCACAAATTTAAACTTTAATCCCAAATAGTATTCTATCATAATATGGCTAAAATAATTTAAGGTTTTTTTTTATTCATTCTTTAAGTCAAGGTCTTCAAGGTTTTTACCCTAATTCCTTTTAATGTCATATTTAAATTTAAATTCAAAGATAGTTTGTCAAATAGGTGATGACAAGGAGAAGACAGATAAAAAATATGCTGAAAGTATCTCTAAACAAAAGATATAAATTTATTGAAACTGTTCCCAAAAAAATGTATTGGTTTTTCGTAATGACTACTACTTATTAGATTCATTACCTGGTAATGTGAGTTATCATTATTTTTCTCATTTCTTTGAGTAGTAGAAAAATTGCTCTAGATTTCTACCTAATTTCAAGTTATTTTTTGAGTACATAAAAAGAAGTACCTTTTAAAAATATTTGTAAGGGCTCCTGTGGGTCGCAAACTCCCATTTAATAACTAAGATAATGAGCGACTAAGATAATACTCTTACATAAATATTTCAACTATAATTAAGAAATGTTCTTAATTATTATACAGATATTCACTATAATAAAACATGAACACATTTAACAACTAATAATTATTTTGTACAATTGTTGGTCCAAAGTTATAATTAGTTAAAAAACAATTTAAACTACACAAAGACTATATAAATAAATGATTTTGAACAGTTTCAAAAATAAAAAATTAAAATGTGTCTAAATAAATTATTACATGCAGTGTTAATATTTCAAATAATTATAACAATTGTAAGTAAATTATTGAATAAATACTCATTTTGTAAAACGGAACAAAACAAATTTATAATACCATAAAAATTTCTTACTCTTCAAAACCTTTCGTTTTTGTTATATCTTAATAATTGAACGTCTATTTCACAGTTTGCTTTTAAATATGAAGTTGTTATTCGAGACGAAAATGTATTTTCACCTTGTGATAGAGATGATGTTCATTATATTCCTGATTTTCTAGATTTGTCGCATTTATCTTTCGATACTTTATCGAATGGATCAATTTATATACATGGAGATGTAATTTTTATTAGAGATGTGGGCACAGCAAAAGTAAGAAGTTTTTAGTTTTTAAAGGATTATCTGCTTCATAAATTAAAAAATTTTTTAATTAATTAAAAATTTTTTTTAATTTATAAGAGATTAATAAAAAATAATTTTATATGTTGAGTACTTATATTAAATAAGGGCTATCTGCAGATTAAAAAAAAAAAAATATTATTCTATTAACGTGTGGATCATCAATGGCTAATTTCTTTTCCATCTAATTTTAATAAATGGCATTGCAAATAAACATTTTTCAAAGTGTGGAGTCCGATAAATAATTTTTTTTTTTAGAATTCTTGCTACTTTCCTAAACAATTACAGTTTTGTAGTCATCCTTCTTTGAATATAAGTCCTTGATATATAAACTTTCGATAAATTTTAAATGTTATTGTGTATTACATCTTAAATATTATGCTTTTTCTTAAAAAAAAAAAATCGATTAAGAATCCCGTTATTATACAAACATATAAGAAAAAACGTGATAGTTGGGTTAATACTGTATACAATTTACGACGCGATGATACCTGTATATGTGTTTTTGACCCTACCGAATTATGGGCCAATTATATGAGAACTGTAGATGAATCTCAACGTCATTGTCCGTTTCAAAAGGGTGTAAGTAACAAAGTTAAAGGAGTTTGTTTAAAAAATAGATTTTTTAAAATTATTACTGTTTCTGTGTTTGTTATTAATTTTCAGCAAAAATTTTTCTTTAATATTACTACCGACATGGTCCTAAATATTCCCGATCCTCAAGTTGCTGGTGAATATAAAGTAGAAGCAATGGTCAACTTTACAGAGCTTAATGAAGTTTTATGCGTCAATGTTTTTGGTACTTTTTATCGAGTATAATGGACTGTCGTAGATAACAAGTGTATTTTTTTAATTTAATTTAACATTGTTGTCATTTCCTCTTCTATGTATTTATTACATGTAAAATATTTAGAGGAAAACATAAGAAATAAATCTAAATGTTATATCGTAATTGAAAATGTTGATCATCATTTTATATATAAAAAAGTACCACCTTATTAATTTATAAACTTTTTGGCCTAAACCCGATTGATTGAATTTTTATTTTTTTTTATTATTTTATTAGAGTTATTTCACTTTTTAGTTTATGGCTGGTATGGTCAATTCCTTTTAAATATTGCAAATTATTATGCTCCTTTAACACTTAGAAATTTTGTTTTATCTCAATATCAATATTTATTTAATGGAATTAAATTATAAAAAACGTACACAGAAAAAGCTAAAAATTAACTTCAATTACGAAATCGCTTATATTAATTAATTTTTAATTGATTTTGCTCTATTCATCAAAATGATAATATTAATAACTAGAATAATTGATTTTATTATTACTGTTTTTCTATTAAATAGATATAATGAGTTGAACATTTTTAAAAATTTACTTAAATTTATTTAATTACTGCATTTTTGTAGACAAATCTTTAATTTTTCTTTATATTTTGTTAACAAATGTCAATTTATTTAAAAACAAAATTTTAAACCAATTAGAAAATTAATTATATTAATAAATAATATAATTAAATTCCAATATGAAGTTATTTAATAATTTTATTAAAAAATAATTTGAAATATTTTATTTTCTATGTACTTACTTTAAAATGTATAATTTAACAGAAATATCGCACGTTGGGGTAAAATGTGTCAAAAGTGGCGCTTAATTGAATTTTAAAATTCAAAATTTTGTAATAAAGTTGGGTACCGAATAAAAATAGCCAAAATTATGTATCAATATCAATTAAAATCTTTAAGCTAAGTCATGTTGTTTTCTTATAAGGAGCTGTCAAAGTTAAGAATTTTTTTTTTTTTACATTTTTGAAAAATAGTAAAAAATTCAATTTTCATCAGATTTCAGTTTATTTTTAATAAAAAGTCTTCTAAGGTAAAATTTCAAAATGAAACCATCAACTTCAGATATTTAAGTGTACTTTTCTTCAAGTATTTGTAAATTATATTTTGTCCTAATATTTTTGTTATTTTTTTGAAAATTGTCCTAAAATACACTAATTTTCAACTTTCATGGAATGTAACTTAAAATGTTACAGGATGTTTGTTCTGAAAATTTTCTGAAAAATAGTATATATTGTCCACTTTAATGATATGGAAAAAAATCGTGCGCATATATAGCCCGATTTGAGAAAAATTTTTTTTTTTTCGAAAAAACTCCAGAAGATTTCATACAAAAAACAGCTTAATTGCATACATTTTCTTTTCTTCATCAAATATTAAACAATGGGGAAGAATCGAATTAAATCTGTAAATTCTAATCAGCTGGTTGGATTTGCATGAAATTTCACACAGGCTTAGCAGAGGACAGTAGCATTTCGAGTTTAGAAGCACGATCCAATATTCGCATCAGGAGCTATAGGGTACTAGTGTCATGGAAAATGTTTAACCACTAGCGAATTTTTGTTCCTTACCCGATTTCCAAGATTTTTATATCACCTTAAAGTCCTTGATAAGAAATATGCTTGCATGTACTACGAGTACTTATCTTATATATTTTTCGAGTTATATACATTTGAAATTTCAAAAATCTCAATTTTACAAGATCTTGGTTAAGATTTTTCCATATATAGCCGAATATTTTCAAACGGTTTTATTGTGTTTTATGTAGTTGGTTATTATCTTTATTAAGTCAAAATTTAAACGATTTTAAATTGGAAAGTTTGCAAAAATTAATAAACAGACGGACGGTTGGACGGACGTTAGAATTCTTTTAAAAAAATCTTAAAATTGGAAAAATATTTTTTCCACTTCTCGATTAATATGAAAACCAAATCGAAGTACTAAAATCTTAATATCACCTTTCCCTGAATTAAGTGGAATTTTCGACCCATTTAATCCAAATGTATAGACGTACCGACGAATTCTAAAAATGCATTTTTTTACTAACTAATAAATAGAAAAAATAGAACGTGATCATAAAAATTTGGATATCACCTTTTCGTGAATTAAGAGTCATTTTAGTCCCATTTAACCCAAATGTATAGACGGACGGACATTATCATTATGCCAAAAAACATCAAAAACAACAAATTAAATGTGATTATTGAAGTGTTGATATCACTTTTTTTGAATTATGCATAATTTTCGACCCATTTAACTCTAATGTATAGACGGACGGACAGACATTACCGTTATGCTAAAAAAATCTTACAATTCTAAAATTGAATTTTTTTTTTAACTAATAATCAATAAAAAAATAAAACGTGATCATTAAAATATTGATATCACCTTTCCCTGAATTAAGCGGCATTTTCGACCCCTTTTACCCCAAAGTGGAACGTTTTAATTAAAATCTCTGAATCCAGTTAATCTATTACAATGAAAATTTGTCAGGAAGTGGAGTAGATAACGATAAATAATACACCATTTACCACAGATCTTTATATAAGTATATAGTGGTCATATTATGTTCGTCCGGCAATTTTTCCACAAATTTAAACTTTAAGCCCAAATAGTATTCCTCAATAATGTTTGAATGAATTAAAGTAATGTTTTAATGTTTTTACTTTAATTCCTTTAAATTTCATAAATCTTTCTTTCGTACTGCCCTAAATTAATATGTCTAAATAAAAAAAATGGGCCAGAAAGAATCTCTAAACAAAAGATATAAATTCATTGAAACATCACTGTTCTCAGGAAAAATTTGTGGAATTTTCGTAATGACTACTACTTATTAGACTAATTACCTGGTAATGAGTTGTCATTATTTTTCTCATTTATTTGAGTATTGGAAAATGCGTTCTAGACTTCTATTTAATTTCAAAATATTTTATGACCACATAGAAGTAAGTAAATTTATATTATTGTGTAAGTGAATGGTCCACGCGACCTTTTAAAAATATTTATAAGGCTCCTTGTGGGTCGCAGACTCCCATTTGACAACTAGGATAATGTTCTTGCATAAATATTGCAACTATAATTAAGAAATGTTTTTAATTATTATATTTATATTCGGTATAATAAAACATGAACACATTTAACAACTAATAATTATTTTTCACAATTGTTGATCCAAGGTTATAATTAAGAAACAATTTAAACTACACAAAGACTATATAAATAAATGATTTTAAACACTTTCAGTAATAAAAAATTAAAATGAGTCTAAATAAATTATTACAGGGAGTGTTAGTATATCAAATATTTATAATAATTGTAAGTAAATTATAAAATAGATCTTTAATTTGTAAAACGAAATAAAATAAAATCTATTTCACAGTTCGCTTTCAAATACGAAATTGTTATTCGAGATGAAGATATCTTTTTACCTTGCGATAGAGATGATGTTCATTTTCTTTCTGATTATCTAGATATGTCAGATGTTGTATTCGAAACTTTAACGAATGGATCGATTTATGTATATGGGGACTTAGTTCTTGTTAGTGATGTGGGCTCAGCAAATGTAAGAAGTGTTTAGTTTTTAAATTTCGATTAATTTAAATTATTGTTGTTTGTGGCATTTTAATAGTTTTAATTTTTTTTTTAATGTAAACATATATATTTAATAAGAATCCCGTTAATATACAAACATATAAGAAAAAACGTAATAGTTGGATTAGTACTATATACAATTTACATCGCGATGATCTCTGTACCACTACTTTTGATTCTACCGAAATATGGGCCGATTATCTGAGAACTTTAAAAGAATCTCAACGTTATTGTCCATTACAAAAAGGTGTAAGTAAGACCGTTAAAATTTTTACAAATTATATATTGTTTCTTTGTTGTTATTGTTTTTTTTTTGTTTGTTTTTAATTTGTAGCAAACATTTACTTTTAATCTCACTACCGACTGGATCTTACATATTCCCGATCCTCATTTTGCTGGTGAATATAAAATAGAAATAATTATCAACTTAACAGAACTAAAGGAAGTTTTATGCCTTAATGTTTTTGCTGAATTTTATAGAGTGTAATAGACAATCTTAAACTATTAGAAGCAGAGCCTTTTGTTTTTGATTTAATTTGCCATTGCTCTCGTCTCATCTTCAATTTCTATTTGTTCAATGTAAAAATTATTATTATTATTATGATGTATATGTAAATAAAAATTATCTTATTACTGAACCGAACTAAACTTTAGCGTTTTTGCGCTTATAGAACTTTATATAGATTTAAACACACAAAAAAGTCACCAATTAACAAATATATATGAAAATAATTCATTCAATTATAAACTTGTTTAAATTTGCACCTCTCACCAAAATGATTATATCAATTACTAAAAACTATAAAAAATACAAAACAGAAAAAAATTCCCAATTAATAAATTAATTAAATCAATCAAGTAGATGATTGAATGAATTAAAAATGTGTATGGGAAAAAAATTATACCAAAATTTAATTTTTATTTTATTTTTTCTTGAACATATTTATTAAATTTTGATGCAAAATTAAACAACTGAGTTAATTGTAAAAAATACGGTAATCATTTTTTCTGTGAAATATAGATCTAAAAAAAAAATTTAATAAAATAAATACACCCAAAAATGTTTATATTAAGCATTGTTGTTGTTTTTTTGTATGGGCAAGTAGTTTAGTTAGCAACAGCAGTTATGTAATTATTAACATTGTTGTTCTTGTTGTTGTTTGTATATTAGGGTGATCGATTATTCGACTTTTTTGAGAAACCGGTTTTCGAATAGTTCGAATAGTTGGTATTTTAAAAAAACCGAAATTCAGAAAAAACCGTTTAACCAGTTTTTTACAGAAGTTAATATTTATATCAAAAGACTATATTTCTTTAAAAAAATCAATTCTTATAATTAAGTTAAAATTTATTAAATACAAGCGTAAAAGCTTAACAATGTCAGGAAAAATAATATAATAATGAAAATATGCACAAACAAATCCGAAAATTAAAAGAAAAAAATATGAACAACATTTAGACACCTTCCTCTCCCTAATTGAAGTCAATTATTTGAAGCCGTTCAAATTTATTGGAATTATATTGATTAAAGTTTTAAATTCGTAAACCTTTCAAAATAAAAAAAATCGTAGTAAATGCGCTCCCTGGCCGAAATACAGAATCAGTTTTTTATAGGATTTGGAGAGCAAACAATAAGTATAGCAACTCAAAAGTTCTTAATACCAAAACAGACTTTTTGGTTCCTGATAGAAACATCTGGCACTGTTAGAATTTGTTGAACGAATAGTTTTATAAGTATGCCGATTTTTAGTTTCTTACGTCGTCTGGGAGCTTCAAAAAGCTCTGGAAAGGAAACATTGCTTAGGAAAGATATATTTAAAACCATATATATAGATCCACGTATAGAGATTTCAAAATCTGGCTCCGTTAGGATTTGTAGGACGAATAGGGTTATAATTAAGCTGAATTTTAATTTTCTATGTCTTCTGGGAGCTTTAGAAAGCTCTGGAAAGAGAAAAAAATCTTAGAAAAAGACACATAAATCCTCTTATATCCGCTCCCTGATAAAAATTTCAAAATATGGCTTCATTAGGATTTGTTGGACAAAAAGTTTTATAATTAAGCCAAATTTTAATTTTCTACGTCGTTTGGTAGCTTCAGAAAGCTCTGGAAAGAGAAAAAATGCCAAGCAAATTATATATCTAGATGACTAAAAGATAATTATGTTTCAAAATTGTAGAAAAAATCATCTAGTTAGCATAAACAGAAACCATGGCTTAATATGGAGATAGTATATTAATTAAGTCTCAATTGAAACGATTCTGCAGGTGAAACTATTTTAACACAACACCTTTAAAAAATAAAGGAAATATTGGATAAAAAAAATTAAATTGGGTCATACAGGATAATTATTAATTATTTATTTGTTTAATATTACAGAATAAATTCCAATTTAGACTTAAACTATATTTTAAAAACATAAGAAATCAGTCTTTATGAATATTTAAAAAATTATTCCTAAATTTTCAAATATCACTATCACTATGTTTTCTGATATAAAATGCTATTTTTGAAACCGGTTTTTTGTGTTTAAAAAAACCGGTCTATTCGACATTCGAAAAATGAACATTTTGAAAAAACCGACAGCACATTGACTGAAAAAACGGTTTTAAAACCGGTTGGAAAACCGCGTCGATCACCCTATTGTATATGCACTCAGATTGTATATGCAGCTAGTTTGTATATATGTATATATGTACATACTTACATACATACATACATACATACATACATGTAGAAGAATTTTATAATTTTGTTCCTTTTAAGGCTAAAATATTAAAAATTTGTATTGTGCTAAGTACTGTTGATAACACAAGGCAACAAAATCGAAAAAATGTTAAAGGCTTGAAAAACCATTTTACAATTTTGATGTATTATGATTACAGTAGTATGGTCAAAATTTTGAATTCTATGGAGAGGTTTTTTTTTTTTTTTTTTTTTGTTTTAATTTTTATGTAAAATTATAAATTTTTTTTGATGTTTTACCACATAATTAATGACAACTCAAAAAGTGTTAGAAAAATGTATATTTACATAACCTTTAATACCTTTATATATTGCGTTTCAATCGGCTCAGTAGTTTCGGAGTTATAATAAAAAAAAAAAAAATGAAACAAAAAATCAAAAACAACTTGTCCGATTTTGTTAAACTAAATTTACAAAAATTTTGGCTTACAATATCTTTAAATGATCCATACAATTGTTTTTGATGCGATCAGTAGTTTCAAAGTTATGAAAAAATTTGTTTGGCAAAAGATATAAAGTTAGTAAAAAATAAAAAAAAAACAAGCGATAATGTTATATTCGGCTAGGCCCAATATATATACCCACCATCAACTTTTCCAAATTTTACATTATACGTTTACGTTTCGATTTTTAATGATTTTTTTTTAAAACAAAAAACTTGCTATTTTCACGTAAAAAATATATTTTTTGTTTCATTTTTTTTTATTATAACTCCGAAACTATGTCGAAAAACATCTAAAAAAATTTATAATTTTACATCAAATTAAAAAAAAAAAACCTTTTCATAGAATTTAAAATTTGGACCATATTTGGACTACTGGAACCATAATACATCAAATCTATATAGTAGTTATTCAAGCCTTTTTTTTGCTGTTGACCTGTGTAATATATATGTAATTTTCCAAAATTTTCGAAAAATGTGTTCATAAAAATACCTTAAAAAGTCTTCTAGCGACACAAAATCCCATGGAAAAAATTTATCAAATATTTTTTGCATAACCAGCATAAAATTACGAATTTTTTGATACCCATTTCGATTAAAAAATGTAAACTTTTTTTTTTTACCAAAAAATATATGGGACTCATGATTTTTCAATCGCTGGTAGGGAACTGAAGACCAATTTTAAAAATTTTTTAAATAATTTTTTCGTATAAAGCTAATTTTTACGCATTGTAAAAAAGGCTTTCACCGGGATACTACTGTACAGTCTAAACTCTGCTTAGAATTTCTTTCAATGAACCAGTTAATCTCAAGTGCTTTCAACAAAGATCTTTAAATCACCCAAACTTTATTTTTTTATGTGCTCAATAGTTTAGGAGTTATTTTGAAATAAATGTCTGAAAAACCATTTTTTTTTAATGTAAAATTTTAGATTTTTTTGTTACTAAAATTTCTAGGTGGATTTTGACGAGTTAAACAAAATTCACATTTTTCCTATCGGGTACTGATTTTTTTTATGTGCATGACTAATATCATCACTTTATTCAGCGGTCACACTATAAAATTCGATAATGGTTTGTCAAACTTAGGCTATAACTCAAGAACACGATTTTTATAAGTGATACAACAAAAGATGCATACGAAAATTGTCTTCAAGGCATGTCAACAATATTTTTTATTCGCTCAAGAATTTCAGAGTTCTTTATCGAAATTTTCACCACTTTTCAAAAAAATAAATTTTAAAATTTTCGGTACTAATTACCAAATAACTACAGAAATATTAACTGGACAAAAAATTATGTAAATTCAGCTCAAAGACAATTTAGGTCGCTATACATTGAAGTTTAATTTATCTTAATTGGACAAACTGTTCTCGAGTTATACAAGTGTGACTGCCTAAAGGCGGGGTCATAATATTCTTGCCCATAAAAAAAATTGATACGTGATTGAAAAAAAGTAAAAGCTGATTCTTATTTAGCACGTTAAATTCCATCTAATCCACCTATTGTTTTTTATTTAAGACGAAAAAAAATTTTTTTTTGCCCATTAGAGTATCTCCACTTAACTATTGGTATGCATGGGTATCCTAACCTAACTGTGAATGCAATCAAGATTTGTGCATCAATTTTCATGATACGTGGCTTTATTTATTCGTAGTTTTGCCAGCTTTAAGATAAAGGTGATAAACAGAAATATTTGTGATGTTTTCATTTTTAAAAAGAAGTTTTAGTAAAAAAAAGAAAAATTTAATTTTTTGTGAAAAAATTTTTTGGACACTTATTTCGAAATATCTCCTAAACTATTTATCGGACTTAAAGCCAATTTTATTACACACATTTTGGTGTATTATTTATATATGTAGATCGTGCATATCGTTCTCGAGTTATGGTGAAATATACTCGAGTAATGGCCTTATTTAGGACGCAATATTAGTCACACCCATAAAAAAAAAGTTTGACCTGATGGGAAAAACTGAAAGAAGATTCGAGTTTAGTATGCGGAATTCCATCTAGTCCACATATTTTTTTTTTTTTTTGAAGGAGTACGAATTTTTTTTTGTCATACATTGTTTTAACTGTTTCTAGATCAGACACATGATCTTGCAGGAGTATAAATGCTTCTTGGGGGTTTTCATGAACGCCTAGGATGGCTTTGTCGTCTGCAAATGTTAATATATGGGTTCGACTATTTGTTGACATATCAAAGGTTAATATTAAATATAAAAAAGGACCCAGTATGGTTCTCTGTGGTATACATGCTATTATAGGCTACGGTGAACATAGGAAGTCTCCTTCTTTGAGAATAAACTTCCGTTGAGATAAATATTTTTAATAATTTGGTATTTAAATTTGTAAAAAAAAAAAAAAAAATATCAATATTTGTTGAAATTTTTTTTTAAAAAATGTGTGGTTACGTTATTTTAACCTGCGAAAAGTATATATGAAAAAGCATTTAGTCAGATAATGCGTTTGTATAGGGCAACTAGGATAATATTCCTAGGTAGATAAGCCAACTATAATTAAAAACTGTTCTTGTCCATATTAAAACATGAACATGTTTGACAACTAATAATCATTTTGCACAATTGTTCGTCAAACATTATAATTATAAACAAATTTCTACTACAGAAAAACACAATATAAATAAATGATTTCAAATAATTTTAATAAAAAAGGTTCAAAATGTATCTGAATAAATTATTACACAGAGTGTTAATGTTTCAACTATTTATAATAATTGTAAGTAGATAATAAATTCTATGCCTTTTTTTGTAAAATGAAACAGAATAAAATCTATTTCACAGTTCGCTTTCAAATACGAAGTTGTTATTCGAGATGAAGATATCTTTTCACCTTGCAATAGAGATGATGTTCATTTTATTCCCAATTTTCTAGATTTGTCGGATTAAGTATTTGAAACTTTAACGAATGGATCGATTTATGTATATATGGGGATCTAATTTTTATTAAAGATGTGGGCACAGCAAATGTAAGAAATGGTTACTTTTAAAAAAAATTTTATTTTATAAATTAAAACATGTATTTGTTTAAATTTGTAAAATATTTATAAAACATAATTTAATGTGTATAAATATTTTTTAATTTTCATGGTATAAGTTCTTAAATTATTTTGCTTTTTTTAAAAAGAATTCCGTTAATATAAAAGCGTATAAGAAAAAACGTAATAGTTGGCTATTGTACTATTTACAATTTAAGTCGCAATGACGTCTATAACGCTACTTTTGATTCTACCGAATTATGGGCCGATTATCTGAGAACTGAAGAAGAATCTCAACGTCATTTCTCATTACAAAAAGGTGTAAGTAAGACAGTTAAAATCTTTGTAAGTTCTAAATTTGTTAAAAGTTTCTTTGTTGGTTTTTTAATTTGTAGCAAACATTTACATTTAATATCACTACCGACTGGGCCTTATATATTTCCGATCCTCACTTTTGCTGGTGAATATATAATTGTCATCTTTCCCGAACTTAAGGAAGTTTTATGCCTTAATATTTTTGCGGAATTTTATAGAGTCTAATAGCTTACTATAGACTATAAGAAACAGAGCCTTTTGTTTTTGATTTAATTTGCCATTGCTCTCGTCTCATCTGCTATTTCTATTTCTTCAATGTCAAAATTATAAAAAAAAAAATTATTTTTACTAAACTGCATCAAACTTTTAGCGTTTTATCATTTCTTTTTACAGAATAAGCTTAACATCCCCGTAACTGTTGACCATATAAGAAAGTAATGAAATACGAAGCTGTTCTTCGAGACGAAAAAATTTATTCACCTTGCGATAGAGATGATGTTCATTTTATTCATGATTATTTAGATATATCAGATATAGTACTCGAAACTTTAACGAATGGATCGATTTATATATATGGGGATCTAGTTTTTATTAGAGATGTGGGCCTAGCAAATGTAAGAAATGTTTATTTTTTTTTTAAATTTGTTCTTTATAAATTAAAATATGTAGGTATTTGTTTAAATTTATGAGGGATTTATAAAACATAATTTTTTATATCTATAATCTATCGATTAATTTAAATTATTGTTGTTTGTGGCGTTTTAAAAATTTTTGTTTTTCTTTTAAAAAAAATATATGTATATTGAATAAGAATCCCTTTAATATACAATTGTATAAGAAAAAACGTAATAGTTGGCTTAGTACTGTATACAATTTATATCGCGATGATATCTGTACCGCTATTTTTGATCCTACCGAATTATGGGTCGATTATGTGAGAACTTTAAAAAAATCTCAACGTCATTGTCCTTTACAAAAAGGTGTAAGTAAGACAGTTAAAATCTTTACAAATTATATATTGTTTCTTTGTTGTTGTTGTTTTTTTTTTATTTGTAGCAAACATTTAGCTTAAATATCACTACCGACTCGACCTTTTCTATTCCCGATCCTCAATTTGCCGGTGAATATAAAATAGAAATAGTTGTCAACTTTACAGAACTAAAGGAAGTTTTATGCGCCATTATTTTTGCTGAATTTTATAGAGTCTAATAGTTTATCATGGACTACAAGGAGCAGAGCCTTTTGTTTTTGATTTAATTTTCCAGTGTTCTCGTCTCATCTTCAATTTATATTTGTTCAATGTAAATTTTTTAAAGTGAAAGTTAAAAATAAATTATTAAAATTGTTAAATCATATTTGAAAATGTGGATCATTATTTTATTTTTAGTAATTAAGGAGTGAAATCGAACAAATCTTAACACACATTTTGCATCATAACTTTTTTCGGAATCAATATTCAAAATTTTTTTTGATCTAGTTATCATGGAAAAATACTTCAGTTATTATTTTTAATAACAACCATGTTAATTTGTCATTATTTTCATCAAAATAAGTGACGAAAAAGATTTACGTCCTGCAAGTTATTAAAAAATTTCAAAAAATCCAAATAAGTCTTACAAATAATTGGCCACAGAATTAAATGTCGTCCGTAAAACCGTTTTTAATGTTATGAAACAGTATCAGGAGAATTTGACTATTGATGTGAAACCTAGTTCGGTAAGAAAAAAGAACCACATGATATTGGGAAGGCCAGAACATTGAAGGCATATTGAAGGGAACTCCAAACACATCTGGTAGCTGGTAGAAAATCAGCTCAGTTTTCTCAGTGCTTCAACTATTTGGTGTGAAAATTTAAAGCTAATGGGAAAGTTGATAACATATAAAGTTAAAAAAATTGCAAACTAGAATTCTGCTAAAAAAAAAAAAAAAAATTACAAGCCATAAATAGGACTCGGAATTTAAAACCAAATTTCATACAAAAATACTCAAGCTGTATAATTGACGAAGAAACGTAGGTGCTGGCAGAATCTTCGCAGCTTGTGTCTCAAAAATTTTTATTGCTAATGCTCGAAGCAATGTTGGAGATAAGTTTAAGACCCAAAAGCAGCAAAAATTTCTTACAAAATTCATGGTATGACAAGCTTTTTGCAGTTGCGGCAAAAGAGGAAAGTCATTTGATACATTCGGATCTATAAATACCAAAATATGCATAAAGCAATATTTGAAAAAATGACTTCTTCTTTTCTTAAGAAAGCACAACGTGTCCACATATTTTTGGACCCATTTGGTATCATGTCACTACGGTAAGAAAGCTCTGGAGTGGTACCAAATCAATAACATAGTTTAACAAATGAATAAAAAAATAATGAAAACTCTAAGATCAACCGTTTCCAAGTTATTGAATATTATGTATGTTAAGAATTTTTCGATCTCACTCCTTATAAAACATAACATAGGAGAAAAATATATTAATATGATTAAGATATTTTTTTCTAAAATAATATGCTCAAACTGTTTATATTTATAGTTATTAAATATTACTTTAATTTTTGTAGTTGTTCTTCAAAAATTAATCGAATAGTATATGTTAATATAAAAAACTTTTGATTTATATTTTTTAACTAAAGTTTTAAATAAGTTGTAATTTAGTTATTTATTTATTGAATCTGCCTTTTTATAGACCTCACAATCAATAATTAAATCTTAAAACTAAAACTAAAGTTAGTTTCTCTCTATCGAAAGCCTAAATGGTCGGCTCAACAAAGCCTTGAATAAGTTTGTAATTCAGCAAGAAGTCTTATTAATGTGTTGGGATGACTCTGTAGTTCAAGGATATATTTTTGTCTGAATTTCCTGAATTTCCTCTTTTACTAACATCACCTCTAAGTCTCTATGGATGTTATCATTTCTTATGTACCATAGTGCACCCGTCTTGGTCCTAAGAATTTTTGATTGGGCTCTCTGTATATGGTATCCAATTATGACAGTTTCCCATAATTGGATACCATTTGTCCAAATTGGTTTTAATACAGCCTTATGCAAGATGACTTTATTGTCAAGGCTAATTTTTGATTAGCTATTGATTAAACATTGAAGGCTAGAAGCTTTTAACTTCTTCTTGGATATTATATGATGACGCCAAGTAAGTCGACTGTCTAAATAAATACCAAGGTATGTAATATGATCTGATTAGGGTATACTAACACCATTAAGTGTAACAGATGTACAGTTTCCTCTTCTTCATGGCAACTTTTCAATTCCTTTACTCGAATACGCCAGTTTTTTAATCATGACTCCACACATCGGAGATAAATATCTAATTGACTAGTTGCTATGTGTGGGTTTTTACTGGAACTAAGTATTGCTCTATCATCAGCAAATGTGGAAATAGTCATTGCATCGTATATATACAAATCGGAAGAGTAAATTAAATAGATAGTTGGTCCAAGAACACTTCCCTGCGGAAATCCTGTTTTTATCTCAAATTCTTGTGTTTTATATATTAGACCTTTATGTCATACTTTGTCAAATGCTTGTGTAACATCTAAAAAATAGCTTAAAATACTTCTTTAACTCAAAAGATTTTCTTATCTCTCCAGATTAACCTGTTCGATAGCTCCGTGTTTTTCATGGAAACCAAACTGTTGAACTTGGACGATATTTCTATCTTTCAAGAACGGCATAATTTTCTTTAGAATACTTTCTCGAGAAGTTTCCACAAACAAGAAAATAGGCTAATGGTCTATAAGAATACGGTATAGTCAAATCTTTTCCGGTCTTTGGTATCATTTTAGTCTGAGAAGTTTTCCAAATTTTTTGAAATGCTCCCAGTTTTATGATCGATAATAGACAGCACGGTTATTGCCACGTTTCACATTGGGGTAAAAGGGTTCGAAAATGGCGATTAATTTGAATGACCACGTTTTATTTGTTTTATTTTTAGGCAAAAAAGAAAAAAAATCAGTTTTAGAATTTTGAGATTTTTTTTTTTTGGCAGAGGAATAATGTTCGTCCATGCGTCTATACATTAGAGTTAAATAGATCGAACTTAATGCATAATTCAGGGAAAGGTGATATCAAAACTATAATGATCACATTTAATTTTTTTATTTATTAGTAATTAAAAGATGCATTTTAAGAATTATAAAATGTTTTTTGACTGTATGGCAATGTCCGTCCGTCTGTCTATACATTTGGGCTAAATGGATCGAAAATGACCTTTAATTCTGGAAAGGGTGATATCCGAATTTTGATGATTACGTTTTATTTTTTCTATTTATTAGTTAGTAAAAAAAATGCATTCTTAGAATTCTAAAATATTTTTTGATAGAATGGCAATGTCCGTCCGTCTGTCTATACATTTGGGTTAAATGAATCGAAAATGGCATTTAATTCAGGGAAAGGTAATATCAATACTTTAATATTTAGATTTAGGTTTTTATTAGTTAAGACGTAAAAAAATAATATATTTTTGGAATTTAAAATTTTTTTTTAAAGAATTCTAATGTCTGTCCTACCGTCCGTCTGTTTATTAATTTTTGCAAACTTGCCAATTCAAAATCGTTTATTTTTTGACTTAATAAAGATATCGACTTCAAAATTTCTTTTATTCGATAGACAATTTTGTTTTTTAATAAACTGCAAAAAATAAGTTAAAATCGGTTGAAAATGTTGGGATATATATGGAAAAGACAAGATATAAAAATCTTGGAAATTGGGTAAGGAACAAAAATTCGCTAGTGGTTAAACATTTACTATGACATTAGTACGCTATTTTAAACCCTCATAGCTCCGCTCCTGAATCATATATGGGATCCTGCTTCTAAACTATTAAATTAAAATATTACTGTCCTCTGCTACGCTTATGTGAAATTTCATGTAGATCCAACCAGCCGATTAGAAGTTACAGATATATTTCGATTCTGTCCCACTGTTTGATAAAGCAAAGAGAATGTCTGCACTTAAGCGGTTTTTTGTATGAAATTTACTTGAGTTTTTTTGAAAAAAAAAGATAAAAATAATAATAATAATAATAAATATCTAAAATCGGGCTAACATTTTAAGTTGCATTCCATAAAAATTGAAAATTAGTGTATTTTATGACAATTTTCAAAGAAATAACAAAAATAGTAGGACAAAATATAATTTACAAATATTTGAAGAAAAGTACACTATGATACCTGAAGTTGATGGTTCCATTTTAAATTTTTACTTTAAAAGACTTTTTGTTTAAGATAAATACACCGAAAGTTAATGAATATTTAATTTTTGTCTTTTTTTTTCAAAAATGTAAAAAAAAATGTAAACTTTGACAGCTTCTTATAAGAAAACAACACAATCTAGCTTGAAGATTTTAATTGATATTAATACATAATTTTGTCTATTTTTAATCGGTACCTAACTTTATTACATTCATTTAATCGCCATTTTTAATACATTTTACCCCAACGTGCATTCGGTAAGTTTTTAATCATGAATGGTTTTATTGAATCATATCCAGGTGATTTTCTTACATCAATATTTTTCTTGATGATTGTATTAATGTCTTCTGGGGTAACAACAATTATGTCATCATCATTTAGTGTAGTGTCAGGTGTCTCTCCCAATATAAAATCATTTGGGGATTTAATTAAAAAACTGAACTAAATAACTTATTTAACACAAAATTATAAATTTAATTTTTATAATTAATTATTTGTAATAAAATAAAAATAATTCTGTTTCAAAAGCATTCTTATAAATCATTTACATTTTCAACATTTTTATTTTTACTTTTTTATTTTGTATTTACTTTTCATTAAGTTATTTAATACACAAAGCGTTTTATTCAAATTAACAACATCAAATATCATTAGAAAAAAGTCATTAACATTAACATTCATAAGAAACATAACTAAAATGTAATATTAGACGAGCGCTAACAAAAATCACTGTACTTTAACGACATTGCAAAAAGTTAAGGAGGTTAATAAAAATAGTCCAACCAATATTAAAAAATAAAATATAAAATATTTTCTTACTATATATGAATACCCTTAATGTTTGTTTTTCCTTTATTTTAATTTTCTTTAAACAAAATCTTTATTATTACTCGTATAAACTAAAAGATTTAAATTACAGACCTTTGTTAATGTCTTTTTTATTTATTTAATTTTTTTTTTTTTTATAAAAATGTTGTTATATGAGTACCCATGCATATCAAATTAATATTCGATTAAATAATTTTTGTAAATGTGGTAAATCTTTTTTTAATTTTTTGACAATTTTTTTTTATCAGATAATTATTTTCAATTTGGTTAAACAAAATTCAAGTTAAAGAATTTTCATATGTACATTGTACAATGTACATATGTATGTAATTTTTAAATATACATACAATTTTTTTTTATTGGTATAAATGAACAAGTATTGTATAATATTTACTTGAATTTGTCTGTTTAGATTTGCATTAAAAGCAAAGACGATGAAGAAAAAATATAAAGTAAAAGACGTTTGTTTAATTGAAACTTGACCTTCAGACACAAGTGTTTAAGTGAGTATTTAGCTATAGCCGACAGCCAGTCAGTCAGCCAGCCAGTCAGGTGTATATAAAAAATATTTAAGATCTTGGAAAGTCATTTATGTAATGGAATTAGTTTTATAAAAAAAAATATTTAAAAAAATTATTAAGATTTTATTTCTTACTTAATATAATAATTTTTTTTTTTTTTGGTTGTAAAGTAAACTAAGCATTTTATCTTAATTAGTTTTTTAGAAAAAAGATAAAATCTTAAGATTACTTAAAGCTAAGAAAGTTAACATGTTTGAAGCGGAATATTTGAAATCAAAAAACTTAAATGATGAGGAATAAACAAAAATGTATTTCATTCTCATTACGTTAATACAAAATGTGAAGTTTTTTAAAATTTTCAAATTTGTTGTAGTTTAGATTTTAGCGTGGTAAAAATTTAAGTTTATATCATCGGACTTGTTTGTCCAATTAAAAAAAAAACTGTGACTCAAATTGATTCTCTGATTTTTTTTTAGATATCCATGATACAGAGAAGAATATTAATTTTGTGATTCCTTTCTTGTAGCGTGTCGAAGGAATTATTTAATACCCCAGAAAGTATATATTTTCTGAGTCCTGGTTAGATTCTGAGTCGATCTGTCCGTCCGTCTGTTGAAAGCAGGATAGGGCTCGAACGGGACAACATAGGAGGGCATTTATTTTATTTATCTTATACAAGGTTTGTTTGGTATTGAAAATGGGCAAAATCGGTTAACAAATAAAAAAGTTATGTGCTAAAAACTAGAAACACAGGGTGTCTGTTTCATACTTTTCTGCTTATATCTCTTAAACAAAAGCATGTATGACAACGTATAAATGTACAAATAGTTGATATAAACTTGGAAACAAAAAATGGGCGTGGTCCGCCCATTTTACCGCCCACCTCCCATATAACGTAAAATTTTAAAAAGTTGATGGTGGGTATATAGATTCGGCCGAGCCGAATATTACATTCGCGCTTTTTAAAAATTACGTTTTTTTTTTTTAATTCTGAAAAAAGTGTACTACAACGAATTTTATGAACTTAAAATTTTATATTGCCATAATGAGTGCGTATATTAAATTTTATCAAAATCGGAGATAATAAGGTCTAAAATCGCTTTTTTTTTTTTTGTTCGATAACGAAACTAGGAAGAACCTTGCGAACTTTTAGACGTAGTTAAGAGTATAAAATAAAAGAAAAAATTCTTGAATTTTCTTCCTAAAATCTATTTGTTTTTTTAATCACCCATATTACGCATGTGTGTCGGCCCAGAATACCAGCGCAGCGACACTAATTTTTCTCTCTGAAAAATTTTGACCCAGAATAACAGCGCACGGCGCAGCGCGCTAATACAGTGATGCCTACTTTTGAAAAATGTAGTGAGAGAAAGTTGTGATAGAAAGTTAAAGAGAATGAGAAATGTCGCTACGAAAAAAAATGTATTCCATAGTGACAGTGAGCAACGTAGTTATCTGTCAAATTTGTATGGAAATGTCGCTGTCTCCGGTATTCTGGGACGAATTTAGTAGAATTTTCTACAAAACTGATTTATACGTGTGAAGAGAGCTTTTTTTCTGTTGAGCGAATGAAAAGAGTTAGACTTCTACTTGTTTTATACGTTTTAATAGACTACAACTGCGACTTCGACTATGACAACGATACTCGGGATAAGGTTGAATGTTTTAAGTTAATTTCACAGGATTTTTGTTCAGTTTTATACCACTTTGAAATTGGAGAGAATTTTATTAAAAAAAATGTATTACTTAAAGTTTTCTACCAGTAGTATAATATATTTTATATTAAAATAATATATATATATAATAAAAATAATATATATATATAATAAAAAAAAATATATATATTTGTTTCTAGGCTTATGCGTGCAAGAGATTTGGGATAAAGTATATAAACTACAGCTGCTACGTACATGTATTTATTTATTTTGTTTGTACGTAACGTTTTTACTTTCTGAACTGATTTTGACCGTTTTGTAATATTAAATAAACTTTATGAGAAATGCACATATTAGGTGATCCCCCTAAAGCTAAATCATTTTATTAAAAAAAAGAAAAAAAAAATTAAATAATTTTTTCTGTGTACTAGTTTCATTCTATAATCATAACTTTTGCACAATGTGAATAAATCTGTAAAGAAAATAATAAGGACTATTTAATTGCAACAATTTTTTTCAACCAAAACATAAATGAAATTTTGGAGATTTTTTAAAAAAAATTCATACCCGAGGTGACTAACTTTGGATGTCCACCCCCCGTCCCAAAGACCCCCTAAGGACCTGTGCTCCTCCTAATTCATTGGAATACACCTCAGGATTGCCCATGCGAAATTTCATTCAAATAAATCCAGCAGTTCTAAAGTTACAGAATTATTAAAAAAAAAACTCGTTTTGGGACCACCGCATCACTAAAAACTGAACTTTGCAAATTTTATAAGAAGATTTAATAATTATTAAATAGCTAATATATCCACGCATACTTAACATATCGCAATATTTTTAATTTGTATTTAAGATACTCCACTGTAGAGTACATAAATGCAATAATTTTTGTTTTAGAACTATAAATAAAATTTTGGCAATTTTTTTTTATAAATTTTTATATTAAACCTTCATAACATTGACGCCGTTTGGAAAAAGTCCTTCACGCGAACATATTTTTGTTCCACTAGAGCCAAGAGATATTGCTATTAAATAGCGTTTATGTGCCATTAAAAAAATTTCGAAAATTTTTTGAACCCCAAAGTAAACTAGTTTGAAGAATTTCCCATACATATGGATTTCAATTTCGATTTTAATTAAAAAAAAAAGTTTACTTTGAAAAATATATTACGGTTGTGGTTATCTTGAAAATTATTATTAATATGATCACACTGTGTACAATATGATTATGTCTGGGGTTCTTACACTATTGACATTTAACGGTATCATTTTGTACACAAATGTTGTCAATGTTTCTCTGGTTAAATTTGTTGCTTTTAAAGTTGTGCTCTTTAACTAATTTCTTTAATATTTTTTAGAGAGGCAATACAATTATATAACCTATATTTATTAATTTTTCTAACAATTTTAGTTTTCTTAGAAATTATTTAAAATTCTGAAAATTAAGAATTCCTGAAAAATACTATACCCCAAAAGCAAACAAAAAATTAAAAATATTATGCACTTAGTTTTATTTTAAATAGATGTTATTCCTTTAAAAGTAATTCTCTAATGTATTGGCTAGTTAAAAAACACTTTTAATATAAAAGTTTTTAAAACCTGTTAAACAATTCATATATCAAAATACATATCACCCTAATCTAGGCCCTTTGTTATTTGTTATGATCTATGTATGTAGTTTGTCTCTTACCAAAGTACTTGAACATTAACTAGCAGCCATTAAATGATAAAAATCATTAAACAAAAATTGTAAAAACACACGTTCACTTAATTGAAGGTGTAATCAATGCAGGTGTGCTACAACTGAAAGCCCTTAAACATGATCATACATTTTTATTTTAAGTTTTTAAACAAGCTGGTTTTGTAATTTTTTTTTTATAAAAAACTTTACATTTTTTATTATTATTTTTATTTTTTTAAATATTATTTTTATTTGTATGGCTTTTATGTGTTAGGGTTAAGGTTTTTATTTAAGTTAATTAAAAAATTTGTTTAACAATGATTTAATAATATTTTTTCTCCCTTCTTTTTTTCTTTTTAGGTATGTATATTTGGAAGTTGCTATTTTGTTTTAACCCTAAAAATAATCTGCCTCCTGCCCCCTTTTGCTGCACATAAGTATGTTGTTTGTATTTTTTAACACTTTTTTCTTTTTAAATCTTCAACAATCATTTGATTTAACTTTTTTTTTATACGAATACAAAACATTTGAATTAAATCCAATTAATTTCAATATCAAACAATCTATTTAAATATGTATGTAGTTTTGATGTTGTTTTGTTTAATTTGTGCATTTTATGACCCCTTTTAGAAAATGACATTCGCATTAATTGAGTTCAATTATAGTGATTTTGTAAAGAAATAACTGTCGGTAAGGCATAAAAGAAAAAAAATATAGGAATTACAATAATTTTTATATTAGAGAGTTGAAACCAAAATATTAAAGAAATTGTAGACAATTTTATTAAATATTAAATATTATTTATTTTTTATTCTTGAAGTGATTGTAAAATGTTGGTAGAAATTGAAATGTGCATATCTATTAATAAATGATATACATATATTTTGTTAAAATCTAATGTATACGTTAAATGTAGAATAAATCAGAAACTTACCTATTAAAGTCTTTTACGTTAATTTAACCGTAGAGCAAGGTTAAATTAACGTAATTATATAATAAAAAATATGTTCATAATTTATTAAAACAAAAAAAACCTGAAAATATTTAAAATTTTTTTTAAACTATTTACAAAATCTTCCAAGAAATATTTTAAGTTTTCTGCTGTTTTCAAGCTCCATTATTAGTTTATTTAACACCTAAACCCCTTTCTTTTTTCATATTTTTTCTTTACTCTTTTTTATCTTAAGGATTATAATTTACTGCTTTAAATACCATTACAAATTATCAGGTGTCAACACCTGTTATCTTCAACTGATAACTAAATATTTACTCTAACATTCATCTCACTTTTGAATAAATTACAAAATACTTAAACAATTTACATATGAAAAGGTAATTAAAAATCAATTTATTATAAAAAAATGTTAAAGAAAATGTTAAAAAAATATTTTTATTGTCTTAACTATTTAAAAATAACAGAGGTATTGTGCACAAAACTGACCACGTCTAATATGAAGTTTTTGTTTTAAACAAATATATCTTAAAGCTATCATGGCATAACAATAAATACTTATGTTTATTTATTACATATTTACATACTATACATATCTATGTATTTTTGAATATGTTATAAAAATATTTGGGAGAAAGTTTTACACAAAGAAAAAAATACCAAATATTTTGCTAAACACTTCAAATCAAGTTAATTTAGTTTAATTTTATCTTTCATAAAAGTTCAAATAAAATTCAAATAAAAGCTATTTTTTGATATTTTATTTAAAATTTTATTACTACAAGTGGTAGAATGTGGAGAGAATAATTAAAATATCAAAAGATTTCATAAAAGAAATTAGTTGATTAGCTGTTGTTAAGCAAATTTAGTTTGAAACAAAACAAAAAGCAATAAAATAAAAAGTGACTGACAAGTAATTATGCAATTTTTGTTGATATTTTTTATTAAGATTTTTATTTAACTGTTGTTATTCTTGTTATTGCATTTATCATTAGTTAAAAATTATCGGGAAATCAACTTAATATATTTTATGAACGTTTAAATATAAAATTTAGTATTAACGTAATTTTTATGTCAATATTTAATACAAAATCAACTTTGGTGTGTCGATTTTATGGCACCGTTCATTTTCAATTTATTTATTCGACACTGATGGGGTGTCAATTTTCCGTTGCTGATTTGAGTACGCAGTGTACAATTTAAACACATACGGTGTTGATAAACCATTGTCATTGTCAATGGTGTCATTTTGTTAACGAATGTTGCTAATATTTCTGAGTGAATAAATGCTTCTACTAGTCCTCAAAATAGCTGGTATAAAATATTAAAACGAATATATACCCACCATCACCATCATGGTAAACTGGAAACGCGTTTTATTAGTAAATGGACAATCGTAAACTAAATTAGGTTAGAAAATAATTATTTCTTCAAGGTTTCAAAAAACTTTAAAGTTTTAGAGAAATATAGAGAATTAGGGAAGTATCTCACACCTAGATGTCGGTCCAATTGGACTAATTAGTGGAATTATGTCTTAAAAAATAACCTCAATTTTTCGTTAAAATATGTTCAGATTTTGAGAAGAAAATATTGAAAATATCATATTACAGGAGCAATTATATTGACAGTAATTGCCTTAAAAAAGATGAAAATAAATAATGAGCGAATTAAAAAACATTATTTGCGGTATCTATCAAATCTTATGGAAGCAGAAGAAAAGTTGTAGGTAAACAGCAGACAGGCAAAGAAAAACTTAAATCACGAAATCTTTTCCAAATAAAGAAAAATTTAAATGCAGAACTAAAGGTGTTTTCAATAAATTGCTATTTTTTAATTGTTTTTCAATAAAATTAAAAATTTTCAAACAAAAATGGATAAAGAACATAACAAATTATTTATATAAGCCATTTCACATTTGATTAACAACACAGTGTTTGCAAAAATAAGCAAGTGATTTGAAATCGACACTAAAAAGTTGACCGATTTGAAATCACGTGATTTCATAATTTTTTGTGCACAGATTTGAAATCACTTCGACAAAAAGTGATTTCCAGCACAAAACTGTGTATTTGTGTGAGTAAAAAACAAAATGAAATGTTACCCAGCAGGCCATGTCTTGTAGAAAATATCGACGATGTCTTGATGATTTGTCACAGTCTTCGATGACACATGTACGACAGCTCCGAACAAACATTGGTGACATTTTCGAACAAAGGGCACTTAAGTCATCAACGATAACCTGAGCGACAGTGTCATGCATATTTTCGTCAACCATTTTAAGAAAAATAAATGAAAAAAAAGCAGGGTTCCGCCGAGATTTGAACCCAGACCACCAATTCCTCTTCTTTCTTATTGAATAGTCAAACGCACTTACCACTTCAGCTACAACATTCTCTACTTTTTAATGGTTTTATAAATGATTTTATTTATCTGATAGTTATTGATGACATTGTCATGCAGCGTGTCGTGTGTTTGGTTTAACTCACGACATTCTCGCTGGACATTTTACTCATGTTGTCACCGAACTAGATATGTACGACAATTCAGTATATTTTATTATTGAAGTCGCCGAAAATGGGGTAAGATGACAATATAGGTGACTTTTAATCAAACTTGTCCTCTAAATGCATTTTCTTGACGACAAATTTAGACGACATCCTCGATGAAAGTGTCGTTAATGGACATGTGGCCTGCTGGGTGAAGTTTGTTGGGGTTCACACATACACGCAGAGAAAAAAACATGGTTTGTATAGCCATTTTTTATTGATTTAAATAATACCGTGTTCATGATAACAACGTTTATGTTTCTGTTTGATCATTTAATGATTACCCACAATCAAAATTTTAATATGGTTGACTACAATTATAATATTGTATTTAAATATTTTTATATGAAACCATGTTTAGGAAAAATCCAAACAGTTAGTCAATTCTACAACTATTTAGTTAATTCTACAACCATTCAGTTAATTTTACAAATTTGGTTAATTCTACAACCATTATGCTAATATTTTTATTTGCTTTTATTAACTATTGAATACACATTTTTGTGTATCACTCCAGCTATTTGTTAGTATATAAATTCTCATTTAGTTTATATATATATATGAACAAATATATGATATGATAAAATGGGATTATATATATGAAAAAATGGAATTATATATATGATAACATGGGATTATTAAATGATAAAAACATGATGAAATTGAAAGCAATATTTAGGAAAATGTTATAAACCTTACTAAAAATTATAAAATGGAATTATAATAATGATTACGTACAAATATACTTATTTTTAGCTGTAATTATATATTACAATCATAGTATGTTGCTCTTAGTTTGTGGTCACTAGAACCATATTTTTTCTTTGCATGTAGCAATTCTGACTTAGTAGGTGAAGAACGTAAATACACAGAGAAAACAGATTTATTATCACAACCGAATTGTTTGCCAATCGAATCGGTCAGTTGCAGGAACTATCTAATAATTCGATTGAAATAACCGAATGTATACGGTACTCTAAACTATTTATTATATAACTATTGTGAATTATTTTTAAAATAATTTGACATTTTTCTTTAATTATTTTTATTAGAAGAACCATAAATCAACAAACAAAAATAAAATTTAAATTAAAAAAAATCACATAAACTATAAAACATTAACGCACAACTTTTAATCTGTATTTCTGCTTCCTGCTTTCAAGGCGAATTGTATATAGCAGCACCACAGAAAATCATCTTAATGCAGGACAGGAGACTTTCCTAAAAATTAGTCTTTTGTAGCCGGCTAAAAGACAATTTAAGTCATTGCAGTTAATGCTGTTAAAACGTACACTAGGGCATAAATAAATATTAAAAATAATCTTTAATGAAATAAAATTTAGAAAATAAGATTACCTGAATGTTTTTGCAATTGGCCCATTATTGGTTATGGAACTACAAAGATTTCTGTCTATAAAAACGAAACTTTCAATTAAGAGCTGAACCTTCAACAATTAGATATTTTACTGCATTAACATATATGAATGCATTAACAAAATGACCTCAGGTGTTTATCTTTTATTGGTATTAATATTGCAATTTGGTCAAAAATGTTATTTGAGTCATGTATTTTAATCTTTTTGGAATATTTTTTAAGATAATTTGGGCACAATTGGAAAAAATTTGAAATATAATTTTTAATTTACTACAAACAAAACGTTATACAAAATTAACTAAATTTTTAGTTGTGAATGCTGAATTTTTCGTTATTTGATATTAGCTTAGTAATTTATAATGTTGCAACTAATTAAGTATTGTTAAAACTAATATTTAGTACAGAAACTATTTATAATTATAATACTTTCGGTTGCAAGTTACAATTGTTTCAAATATATTTGGACAATTTTCAAATTGGTTTTATTGATGGAATTTTCTTTTGTCATAATTATTATTCGTCTATAATTCTGTTTTAACATTAAGAAAAATTAAAAAACCATTGGATTGTATATATTTTAATAATAACAATTCATTTTCAATTAGTTTTATAAAATTTTATTCTTTATCACCGTTTTCCAACTAAACTTTTTTCTGTGTGTAGATGTAAAAGTTTAGTATTCTCTTGAAAAGTAATTAGTTACTACTAATAAAATAATATATCAGTACATATTGTCGGACCTTTGGTCGAATATTAGATTCGGTTCGGTTGCGGCCTTAAAAAAAATCGGTTTTGATCGGACTCTAGAAATTTGACTTCTAGCGAGAGTTTGTAAAATCTTGTGGACAAAATTTCGTGTTAAACTAGGGGAAAATAACCGAATAAAACATCGCGTTTTTATAAGTCCCCCAGAACTGCTCTAAAATTACACAAAAGGTATCTAAATTTTTAGCATATAAAACTAACATAAAAAGTTATATTTTAGAAAATATTATTTAATTTTTTTTTTTTTATTTTTTAATTTAAAAATTAGAATATTTAAAATTTTATTACATTTTTATTCCGCATACGTTATTTTCTTTAACATTTCACTAAAAATTCAGTGTATCAAGTCATTTCTATATTTTTTTAGTTATAAAATAACAAAACAAATCCTGAATAAAAAATGTTTAGAAATATTTATGAAATCTTTTAAAATACATACCTCACTTATCTTTCAAATTGCATTTATTTTTTTTATATTTATAGCATATTTATTTTTTTTATTTATAAACTTGTATAGAATATTTAAACATTTAAATCTTTAAATCATGTTGTGACTACCTTAAGAATTTTTTTTTAATTTTTTCAATAAAATAAAAATGTTTGTCCCCTTCTTTTAAAACCTCTATCATCATTTATAGCGACCTTACATATCCGTGTTATTTAAAAGAAACGTGTTGTGCATTTATAATTTAAATTTTTTATGCAGTTATTGTAAAACAACAACAACAATAATAAAATAAAAAAAATTAAAATCAACACAATAACATTTAAAGAAAAACACTAATAAAACATTAATTAATTTACATAAAACGGCCATAGGTCAGTGACACTTTTTTTTTTTTTTTGTTGAAATGAAAAATATTTGAAAATTCAAATATTTCATTAATTTTAATTAAAAGAAAAATAAATGTAAAAAACAATTGTAAGTAAATTTAAGTGATATTTTATGGTAATTAAACTGCAGGAAATTGAACTGATTGCTGGTGGCGCCTTTTAATAAAACATTTTTGTAATATAAATTAGTTTAATTTAATTAATATGTTGCAAATTCTGTGAATATTTATTTCTTGAAAAAATAATCAATTTAATGATTTTATATAGATCTTCAAACATAAATTTTAATAATTGTTTATTTATTAATTTATTTTTTTTTTTTTTTTTGATTTTATTTATTTTTTATTCTTTATTTTTAAAAATTTTTTTAGAAAAGTTAGCTTTAATTTGAAGGTTTATATTTTATTTGGAATGCTGGGTTAATAACCTAAAGTTTGATACCCATTTTATTCACATTATCTTTTATTATTTAGTATTCTTAATAAATCGGACCAAATTTCATATTTGAGATATTTAACTGAAATATAGCGCAAACTTTAGCTATGAAGAGAAAATTTAATAAAAGATATTTTTTTCTTAAATAAATCATTCAATTTTTTAAATATTTTATAAATTATGTCTTAATGGACTTTTAAAAATTTGTCTTTTTTATAATCTTTTGAAAATTTTTTTTAATTAATAATGTGGTATTTCCTTATTTTGTGAATCTATCATTAGTTTGTGTATGACTCTTATTTAAATTACCTAATTTTTAACTTAATTTTTCTATATTTCTTTTTGATATTTCCTGCTTGTTTTTGTAAAATATTATTCTTTCAAAATGTTTTATAACAAATAAACAAGGTTTTTGTGTATGAGAGCTGTTTTTTGTTTTCTTTAGGTAATTTATGCAAAACTCACACACTCCAAATTGGCAAGAAAACTAGTATGAATGCAACCTGTCATAAGTTGAAAACAGTTTAAACGGTAAAACTCAAGACAACCAACGTCTTTTTTTGTTACAACCAGTTTTTTGTTAAACAAATTTCTGTTTTAGAAATTTAGTGTTTTTGGGAAAAAGTTTGTTTTTGTTTTATAGGTTTTTTTTTATGAAATATAAATCATTAAAAATTCAAAAAAAGAAAAAACTTAACTAAACTACCTTGTACTGAATTAGTGTTATATTTTAAATTAGTATTAAATCGTTTTAGTATTTCATGAATATAAAACTTGTAGAAACAAAAAACTAACTTTAAAACAAAATGAAAACATTTAAAATTAAATAATTTTTGTTACAATTGATTTTCACAACTAAACATTGCTGTTTTTTTTTTTAATTTATTGATTTGTTATGTTTTAAAGAATTTTTTTTTTCGTTTTAAACGTTTGTTTAAAAAAAAATGCGTTTAGTTCACGTTTTTTGGATTGATTTTTTTTTTGTTCGTGTTACATGTCGTTTTTTCTTTTAAAGGTTAAAAGAATTTATGTATTTACTAATATGGTGTGAATAATGTAAGCTCATTTTTTTCTAGGGTTTCAATTAAAAGCTTGAAATTATTTTAATGGCAAATGTAAGAGCTTGTTAGTTGTTGTTTTTTAACAAATTGTTGGTAAGGTAATTAAAAAAAATTAGAAAGTGTTAGGTAAAATACTTATAAAAGAGAACAGATTTCAAGTTTTTTCCTCAAATGTAAAAAAAAAAAAAATGAAAACTGTATCAAACTATAAAAACAACAAATAATATATGATATCATTTCTACTCCAAATAAGCTTTAATATGAGATCCTTAATATATAACTAAAACTATTAAATCTTCATTCTTAATAAATCAGCTTAAGTTAAAATTTTAGGAAATTTTTTAAAAATGGTAGATAAATGTTAAGAAGTGATTTTTGTGTAAACTAAAATAATTATAAAGCTTAAAATAGCTCAACAAAATTTTTGAACATTTTTAAATTTTATTTTTAATAAAAAATTTAGATGTTGGTTAATTATTTTAAATAAATCTGAATATTTATATTTTTAATGTATTTTCCTCCTTTTTGGCTTTTATTTAAGACTCATATTGCCTGTATATAATCAATATTCTTATATTCCTAAAAAAACGGTTCTTAACAAACTTTTACAACATTAAGAAAATTTACCAAAAATATTTAAGGATTTATAATTTATAATTTATAATTTATAATTTATAATTTATAATTTATAATTTATAATTTATAATTTATAATTTATAATTTATAATTTATAATTTATAATTTATAATTTATAATTTATAATTTATAATTTATAATTTATAATTTATAATTTATAATTTATAATTTATAATTTATAATTTATAATTTATAATTTATAATTTATAATTTATAATTTATAATTTATAATTTATAATTTATAATTTATAATTTATAATTTATAATTTATAATTTATAATTTATAATTTATAATTTATAATTTATAATTTATAATTTATAATTTATAATTTATAATTTATAATTTATAATTTATAATTTATAATTTATAATTTATAATTTATAATTTATAATTTATAATTTATAATTTATAATTTATAATTTATAATTTATAATTTATAATTTATAATTTATAATTTATAATTTATAATTTATAATTTATAATTTATAATTTATAATTTATAATTTATAATTTATAATTTATAATTTATAATTTATAATTTATAATTTATAATTTATAATTTATAATTTATAATTTATAATTTATAATTTATAATTTATAATTTATAATTTATAATTTATAATTTATAATTTATAATTTATAATTTATAATTTATAATTTATAATTTATAATTTATAATTTGTAATTTATCTTCAAATAACAAATAAAAATTTAACCTTATTTTTTCCAATTCTTACTCTTTTTTTTATTCTTAATAACTCGGCTTAAATACATTTATTTAGAGCTATTAATTATTCAATTTTGAGATCCATATTGCCTATGTTATTATAACATTTTTTATATTCTTAATAAATCGTTTAAAATCTCAACTTGAGAATTTGAAGTTAAAATGTAAAGTAAATTATGATGGCTCTTAATATTTATATTATTTATATATATATATTTTTTTCTAAACTAATTTAACTATCATATAATATTAATATATTTAACAAACAGCTTTTAATTTATTTAAATTTTTTCTTTCTATTATTTTTTTTTTATTTATATTGATTTTAACTGGAATAATTTACCGTAACTGGTTAAATATTTTATTTTTTTTATTTTAACATTTTGTTTCAAAATTTCTTAGTATTTTTTTTTTCTATTTATATTTAACTTTATTTACTGCTAATTTCACGATGATTCATAAAACATTACATATATATATTTTCACAAGAAATACTTTCAATCATCAGGTGTATTTTGTTTAGAAAATATCTGCAATAATTTATGAGCAATAGCCAGACATTTTAGCGCTTTGAATTTTTCTTTAATACTAGATGAAAAAAAAAAAAAATTAATATAAATTTTAACAAATTTTAAGTTAAATAATCATGTGACACTTATTGTTGGTGGTCTATAAATTATTAACAAACAACTATGAGACTTTGAACTCTATTTTAGAAATGAGGGTCAATTTGATTTCTTTGGAAGGTTGTTAGCGTGAAATTAAAATTTTTAATTTAATAAACAACTTAGGGTATCTTTACGATCTGTGTGGCTAGCTTTATAATTTTTTAAATATATATTTATAAATATTTTTATAATATATAAATCTTTTTTTATTTTGAAGAATAATATCTCAACAGCTACAAATTCGCCAAAAAAAAAAAAAAAAAACATAGATACAAATTTATTGGCACGTTTTGTAGTTTTTAGTTTATTTAAATAAATTATAATTTTAATTTACTTTTTTCCTCTTATTACCAATTTGCAGTTAAATTTTAGTTTGTTTATTTTAAGTGCAAAATGTTTTTCAAATAGTTTAGTGTTTACCAGCTTATTGAGGGGTTTTAATTTTTTAGTTCTTAATACGGAAATTTATTAAAATGTAATTAGTTCATGTCGCTTGAAAATTCAAGGTTGAATTTTAAAACTAGTTTTAAAAGTTAAAAATTAATTTAAATAAAAAAATTAGGCCTTTTAATTAAATTTTGTAGGCAGCAATATTTTGACATTTTATCGCCAATTTTTATTTATTATACTTTTTGTTAGAAATGGGTGTGTCTGCTTAAATAAGTACAGTGGGTGTCAATATAAATTATAAATTATTAATTATAAATTATAAATTATAAATTATAAATTATAAATTATAAATTATAAATTATAAATTTTAAATTATAAATTATAAATTATAAATTATAAATTATTAATTATAAATTATAAATTATAAATTATAAATTATAAATTATAAATTATAAATTTTAAATTTTAAATTATAAATTATAAATTATAAATTATAAATTATAAATTATAAATTATAAATTATTAATTATAAATTATAAATTATAAATTATAAATTATAAATTATAAATTATAAATTATAAATTATAAATTATAAATTATAAATTATAAATTATAAATTATAAATTATAAATTATAAATTATAAATTATAAATTATAAATTATAAATTATAAATTATAAATTGTAAATTATAAATTATAAATTATAAATTATAAATTATAAATTATAAATTATAAATTATAAATTATAAATTATAAATTATAAATTATAAATTATAAATTATAAATTATAAATTATAAATTATAAATTATAAATTATAAATTATAAATTATAAATTATAAATTATAAATTATAAATTATAAATTATAAATTATAAATTATAAATTATAAATTATAAATTATAAATTATAAATTATAAATTATAAATTATAAATTATAAATTATAAATTATAAATTATAAATTATAAATTATAAATTATAAATTATAAATTATAAATTATAAATTATAAATTATAAATTATAAATTATAAATTATAAATTATAAATTATAAATTATAAATTATAAATTATAAATTATAAATTATAAATTATAAATTATAAATTATAAATTATAAATTATAAATTATAAATTATAAATTATAAATTATAAATTATAAATTATAAATTATAAATTATAAATTATAAATTATAAATTATAAATTATAAATTATAAATTATAAATTATAAATTATAAATTATAAATTATAAATTATAAATTATAAATTATAAATTATAAATTATAAATTATAAATTATAAATTATGAATTATAAATTATAAATTATAAATTATAAATTTAAATTATAAATTACGAGCTGTAAACCCGCTACTTCGTTAGCGGAACTTTTTTATAAAAACCATACTGTATAAGAAATTTAAACTAAGATTCTTAACTACCTAAATTTTTAATAATGGTGTTATGTCATCCATAAATAACAATATCTCTTTAATTTCAGGTTTCTAATCTTAGAATAATGAAAAATATATATCAGAATTACGAAAAAGTTAGAATAAAGAAAAAGACCACAAAATCCATTTTAAGGTTTCTGATTCAAGAAGTACCATTAGACGAACAAAAGAAGTACCACAAAGACCCCTCTTGTGAATTCTTTCTCGCATAGGACCATGCATATTTTATTTCATGTTTCTACTTTAAATATTATAGAAAATTCAAAAAGTACCATTAGAAGAACAAAAAAGTACCACAAAGTCCCATCATATAGATTCTTATTCACTGAGCACCACATGTCCTTAATTTCATGTTTCCAGGTTCATAATTATAGAAAATTTAAAAAGTACCATTGGAACAACAAAAAAGTTCCACAAAGTCCCCTCTAATGAATTCGCATTCATTTAGGACCAAATATTTTTAATTTTATGTTTCTATTTTATATATTATAGAAAATTCAAAAAGTACCATTAGAAGAACGAAAAAGTACCAGAAAGTCCTCACTTATGAATTCTCATTCATTTAGGACCAAACATCTTTAATTTTATGTTTTTTGGTTAAATATTATAGAAAATTCAAAAAGTACCATTAGAAGAACAAAAAAGTACCACAAAGGCCCCCTTATTGATTCTTATTCATTTAGGACCACATATCTTTAATTTGATGTTTCTGGGTAAAATATTATAGAAAATTCAAAAAGTACCACAAAGACCCCTTTTATGGATTTTCATTAACTAAGGACCACATATCCCTAATTTCATGTTTCCAGGTTCATAATTATAGAAAATTCAAAAAGTACCATTAGAAGAAAAAAAAAGTACCACAAAGTCTCTCCTCTTGAATTCTTACTCATAGGACCATGTATCTTTAAGTAACACAAATTCCACTCTTGTGAATTCTTATCCACATAGGACTACATTTACTTAATCTTATGTTTCTAAGTTTAATATAATGGAAAAGTCATTATTAAGTTTCAATAAAATGTAATTTCCCGCCTTTACCCCCTTTTTGGTACTTTTTTTTACCAATAGAAGTATCAGAAATTGTATTCCAATGAGTTTCTAAATTGTAGTGAGATCCCATATTAAAATACGCATATGGTTATGTCAATAAATATAAAAAAATGTTTTATGAAAAAAGTACCAAAAATAGGTACGATTTTTACCCCTTATACGTTCGAATTTCGAAAAAGTACCAAATTTATATTTCTAGTTTTTTGATAAGTTATGAATACGACATAAATTTTATTTGTATGTTGATTGTTTTCAAAGATACATATGCTGACAAAAAAGTACCAAAATACAGTTTTTACCCTTTTTCTCCCCAAAAGGGGCCGATTTTCAAAAAAGTACCAGACACCTGTCCGATTATTTTTTAAATGAATAACGAAAACTATTCAACTTTTTGTGTATCCTCAATTGTTTGGGAGTTATAGAGTTACCGATTTTACCCGTTTTTACCCTTTTTACCCCCTAAACATTCGAATTTCCAAAAATCCCGTGTTAGTGGATCTATACAGAGGGAAACCTACCTACGTTCCAAATTTCGTCTCTCTAGCTTCAGCCGTATGGGCTGTGAGATGATGAATCAGTCAGTCAGTCATTCAGTCAGTCAGTCACGTTACTCTTTTATATATCGTCCATTCCATGAAAGAACGCCCAAAAATATACCAAGTATCCTCCGATTTTTATAAAATTTTATACGTATAAGGTCTATGGGTATCTATAAATATTTCCGTTTTCAGATTCGCTAAATTCAGAAATTTTATTTCGCTTTTTCACTTTTGAAAAAATCTGAAAAATTTCAAAAGTATACAACTTTAAATACAAATATTTCTGGGAAGGCTTCGCAGAAATTTGTGATTTAAACGGCGTTTGAATTGTAATTATATCAGCTTTAACATGAATATTTTACAAATAAAAAATATTTTTTAAAAATGCATTTTAATGCAATTACATTTTTTAAATGCATTTTTCTTTAAATATGCTATTAAAATTTTTTAATTTTTTAACATAAATGAAAAGTTTGGAATCTATACATTAAAATAAAAATCTCAAATTTTTGGGACGCACACATGTACTGTGCATAATTTCCCCTCTTCTTCAACTAGTTTAAATTTTTTCATAAAAAAATTATAATTTTCTGGTATTATGAGAAGCTTTACGTATTTTGTTAAAAAAATTTATTGTGTTATTTTTTAAAAAATTCTGAAAAATAGTAAAACCTTATGTATCAAACTATTTATTGTTTTAAGTTATAATAAACAAAGCATTTTTAAATACATTTTTGAAAAATTAAAATTTAATAAATTCGCAACTAACAAAAATGCATCTAAAAACTGCATTTATATTTTTAAAATATTATGGATCGAAGACGTGGTTTTTGAAATGCTGACTAAATTACACAAAAAATATACAATGGCCTTTTAAATACTTTTTAAATTACAAAAATCCATCAATAACTTCAAGAGATATGATTATTTAAAATTGCATACTTTTTATATTTTGTTAACTTGTGTACAAATTTTAAAGAAAATTTCAAATTTATAAAAATTGAATTACATTTATTTACATTTTAATGTAAAGATTTCAAACTTTTCATTTATGTTAAAATATTAAAAAATTTGAATAGCATATTTAAAGAAAAATGCATTTGAAAAATGCAATTGCATTAAAATGCATTTTTAAAAAATCTTTCTTATTTTTAAAATATTCGTCGTAAAGCCCCCATATGCGAAATTTTAAGGCCGTTTAAATCATTAAAATTCACAAAGTCTTTCCAGAGATATTGCTATTCAAAGTTACATACTTTTGAATTTTTTTGGGTTTTGAGAAAATTAAAAAGCGAAATTAAATCGCGAGTTTTTGCAATTTCACAAAACTGAAAACTGAAATTGATAAAAGGCTTAATGGAGTTTTTGTATAAAAATTTTTATCAAAATTGAAAGCCATCAAGTAAAAAAATATACTTTTTCGGGCGTTCTTTCCTGGAATGGTCGATATATAGATAAATTATAAATTATAAGTTATAAATTATAAATTAAGGAATAAAAATATGTTATGAAATTGCAATAAAGAAATATGTACGATTTGTTTTAAGAATAGAACAATATAAAACTCTCGATTGCCAAATTTTTTAACGGCGGAAAAAGTATTAATTAATTGCTTAAGAAACTGCATAACAATTACAATGTATTAAGCCTATTCTCATGTTAATTTAACACATTTTTGTTGTCATTGGTTTTTACATTAAATTTTGCTTAATGCTAATGCAACCATTATTTAAAATTTAACAAGAGAAACATTTATGTTTATTAAATAGCGGCTATTAATAATTTGTCGTAAAAGAAAAAAACAAAGAAACATGTTAAAATTAACCTCAATTATGTCTGCATAAATAACAATATGCCCTCATCTGAGACCCCTTTACATATTTTTAAAAAACACTTAACAACATAATTCCTTAGTTTTTTTTGGTCTTGAAAACTTATTATCTTATTATACCAAAGAGCAAGTTACCTTTTGTGTTTAAGAACGAACAGAAAAAACAATGGATTTAATAACAATTTAACACGAGCTGATGACAACGGAAATTATGCATAATTACTTCCGATTTAAATTAACCCCATGAAAAAAATTAATACTTTTCTTTATAAGTTTTTGTTTAAAATAAAAGCAAGTGCTTTTAAGCCATAAAGATATAAGAGGATGTTGATTTAATTGAATTGTTTATGTTAACATTTAATAAACACAAACTTATAAAAATAATTTTAAGAGTAAGCAAAAGAAAAAAATAATAAAAACTAAAATATTTATTATGTAAACATTTAATAGCTATATTAACAAGTTCAAGTTTCTAGACATGCAATTTTTAGTTTTTTCGTTTTCTTAATAAATGTTTTTAATTTAATTTTTTATTTTTGATATAAAACATAATGAGATTGCGTGTTTCAAAACAAATACATTTTATTAATTATAAAAAGAAAATATATGTACATAAATATAGTAATTTATTAAAAAATTTAAATTTTGTTTATGTTACAAAGGGAAAATTTTGTTAAATGTTAATAATATTATAGGTTTATAATTTATTTAAAGAGTTTAGATCTTAAGCTTTAATTTAAGACCCATATTATTAGATTTTTTATATAATATAGTATATTCCTAATGAATCGGTGCAAATCTCAACTTTAAAATTATCACAGTTTTTTTAAGGGAAATGAAAGAAAACTGGAATAGTTTAATTTTACAAGAAAAAGATCTTAAGCTTTAATTTAAGACCCATATTGTTAGATTTTTTATATAATATGATATATTCCTAATGAATCGGTGCAAATCTCAACTTTAAAATTATCACAGTTTTCTTAAGGGAAATGAAAGAAAACTGGAATAGTTTAATTTTACAAGAAAAAACTTAAAATAAAACTTTCTTAATTAACTTCCAAATATTCACTTTTTTTATTTAATTTTGAAATTTTTATAAAATGACAAGTTTATAATTTATTAAAAAACTTTAGAACTTGATGGTTTATTTACACGATGTAAGAGGCATATTGCTACATTTTATTTACAATTTAGGATAAGTCTAATAAATTGGTGCTAATTAATTGTAAACACAGAATCAAAACTTTTGTATTGAAATTATTTACTATTTTTTTTTAAGTTTTAACTGAAATTGTAAAAATCATTGGCTAAACCTTAAACCCCATACAGCTATTATACTTAGTTTTAAAATTATTTTATTCTTAATAAATTCTAAAAATTAATAAATAAGGGAACTTTATAAGTATAATTACCGGCATTTTATAATGAAACTTATTTTAAAAATATGTTTTTCTTAAAATTTTTAAGAAATCCGTTTCTTTCAAATTAATTTTAATTTTAAACTTTTATCTTATGAGTTTATATTTTTATTGAATAAATCAGTTCAAGAGAAAAATTTTAAGATCCATTATGAAGAGTTTTATATTATATTTGAGTCATTCCTATTAAATCGGTGCAAAAGTTTTATTTTTTAGAATTTTAATAAAAATGCTAAATATGTTTTGAAAAGTTTCCCAATTAATTTCAAATGCTTTTAGCCTCTTGCCTTAATATAGTTCATTCCTAATAAATCGTGTGGAATTTAAAATCATTGAATACTTGGTATATGCCTATAAGATTGCTAAAATTTATTTAAACGCTCTAATTTTCTTATTACGTCGAATTTTGGCTTAATTTAGTTATTTTAAATAAACGATAAATATTTGAAGTTATTTTTATATAAATTTAAAAAAATATTTAAAAATAATTTATCGCTTTTATGTCAGTTTATATTTTTGTTGAATTAATCAGTTTAAGAGACAAAGTTTGAGATCAATTTTACTGCGTTTTGTATTATATTTAACTCATTCTTATTAAATGGGGGCAACTGAACACGGAACATGCTGAAAAGCAGGGACATTAATTCCAGTTTAAGTTTGAGTAGTTCGAGGAAAGTTGTGACAATAGCCACTCCACTCTTGTGGAACCTTGTTGTGAAAAAGTCTTTTTCGAACTCAACGTCAAAGTCACTAAAGTAGTCGCATATGCTGACGATTTTGTGTTCCTTATTAGAGGAAAATTGCTCTCCACGACTAGTAAACTCATGGAATCAAATTTAGGGGTTCTACTAATATGGGCTAGGGAGAATGGTTTGCGAGTAAATCCTGCAAAAACCGAACTAGTACTTTTAGGAAATAAAAGGTTCCGGGTTTCAAGCTACTACGTCTTGATGGTATCACCCTGGAACTCTTGAGAGAAGGCAAATATCTTGGCGCGATTTTGGACTCTAAGCTCTCGTGGAAATTTAGTAGGCGTGAGGACACACATTCCTTCTCTGAATAAAGTGCAGAGATTGGCTTGTCTCTCAATCGCTGATGTGATGAGTTCCAATCCCCAGTTCAGTTTGAAGACTATGCTTGACATAATTTCTTCTGGATTTTATTCATTAAAAATATATCTGCCAAGACCGCTCTTCGACTCAAAGAGTCGGGCGAACTCAGGCACAACCGCGTTGGTCACGGTACTATATTAAATGAAATAGACAGATCAACTCTTATACAGGGGACCGACTAATACTCAGGAATATGCAATCTCAGTATTCACTGATGGATCGAAGACGGATACTGGCACTGGCTCGGGTATTTTTTCTGATGACTTATTTTGATGTCTCTCAGATTACCCAATTCGTGTACAGTCTTCCAGGCCGAGATACATGCTATCAACATGGCAGTTTTGCCGCAATCAAGGCTCCCATTATAAGATCGAGATCAGAGAAACAAGCCGAGGCAAAATTTTCGGCGGCGGAGCAACACTTTTTAATCGGCGGCATCTGCGCAAATTTAACTAATTCGGCGGCGGCTAAATTTTCGGCTGAGATATAGTAAATACTACATTGTAAGTAAAATTATAATAATAGATGGAGCCACTTCATTCACTTCCTCTAAAATAGAAAAATAATTTTTTTTTTTTTGTTGAATTTGAATAAAATTTTAAAAATTTCGGCGGCTGATTTTTTGTTCATATGAGCCGATGAATACGGCGGTGGCGCATGAAATATTATTACACGGCGGCGACTCAAAACCGACTTGGAGCCGATCGGCTTGAATCTCGGATCGAGATGTGTTGACGACTGTATACGTTGTTATGGGTCCCAGGCCATGCATGTATTCGGGGCAACGAAATGACCGATGAATGCGTAGTAAATGCAACGTCCTTGGACGAGGAAATCACTTCCGAAGAAATTCTCACCCTCTTTATTGTTGTATCCAATGGAACTCAGGTAGTCCTCAATCACCACTTGTAGACTGTTAAGGACTCTCTAACAACTCCGGTCACGAGACAGAACTTGATAATTAATAGGATAGGAAATAGCTTTTGTAGAAGTTTCTTTGATGAGAATCCGTACGACACTTTTTATGCGAATGTCCAGCACTGAAAGGGCGTAGACTAAGATTCCTCGTTATACAACTCTTCTACGATCTGGATTGTGTCAATGACACGCCACTGTCAAACCTGATTAGGTTTGTTAGGTTACGGGTTGGTTTCAAGGTAGGCCAACGGAACGTTAATTTTGTCTATAGGAGGGGAGAGGAGTCTTCTTCCCATATAGGGTATCACAATGGGCCTAAGGGCCTCCGTGTGCATTCGCAATAGAGTGCGACCATTATAAGTCTTTCGACATTTGAATTTAAAGGCATTTTTTTTAATTTTTAAATTTCAAAACTTTTTCAAATTTAAGAAAACATTATTTTAAATATCTTCTTTATTTAGTATCTATTCTCTGCAAAATCTTTCTCAAAATGGTTTTAAAATTTTCACAAAAATTTTTATTATTTATGAGAACAACATGTTTTCAAATTATATTTTTTCTCGTTATGAACATTTTTTTTTGTCTTAAAAATGTTTATTCTATAGTTGATCTTGACGTAATCAAAATTTTCTTTTGGTTATTTTTAAATCAACAAAAAGAAAATACACACTTTTTGGCAGGAAGAAAAGAACCACACAGATGATGTTTTTTTTTTTTTTTTTTTTTTTTTTTTTTTTTTTTTTTTTGAAAAAGTACAACAGTGAAAAGTCATTAAACCGCAAATGAAATAAATTGCTTAATTAAAATTAATGCCAAATTATATGTTATGATTCACAGAAGCTGAGAAATCATTAATTTTTGCTTTAAGTCAAAGACAAATGTCAAAAGCAATTTATCAAAAAAATTACATTTCTTGTTAAAATTTTTATTTTTATTATTATTTATTATTATTTTTAACTAAATCTGGATAAATCTTTAATTTTGTTTTTTAAAGATTTATGGCCTTTGTTATTTATTTTTGTAAATCCATTTTATTAAAAAATACTTGAAATTTGTTTTTTATTTTCATCAAAAACAAAAATTTACAAAATATTTATCATTTCTATTGCTTTACTTTGTTTTCTTTTATTTACAAAGTTTTTTATTTTTTTCTTATTTTTATCGTTTGTGTAAATTCATGCCAAAATACCTATTAACCCATATTTAGTTGCTATTTTACTTTTGCCAGACGCCTGCCTATCATTAATTACAAACTTTGTGCCAAAAAAATACCTCTACACGCCACCACAAACAATTCAAAACATTTTTTTTTTAAGATTTTCTTTTTTAGGCCGCCTAAAAGCACCCACTTCAATTAGAAGCTGTAGGAAAAAATTGCCACAACAAAACAATTTGAAATAAATGTCTTCCGCATTTTCGACATTTCTTCAATAACTCTACACCTTTTTTAGATTTTAGTCCCACATTAAACAAAATAAAACAATCGAACAACTGACTAATAAGAAAAAAAAAAAACATTTTTGTAAATTTTCAATTGCAATTTTATTTTTGTTGCTATAAATTAATTTATTTTCTCCTCAACTCTCAAATGATTCAATTGTATTCATCTCATGTAAAAACAGGTGATTCACATGATATTTGTTTTGTTAAAGTTTTACAAGTGAAAAGAAAGTCAATGTGTAAGATTTATTTCAGTAGCAATTAATTTATTTTTATTTTTTTTGTTTGTTATACTAGTTTTTGATAAATTAGCTAAATTTTGATACCCATATTTTTAGGGTTTGTGTTTATAATTAGTCATTCTTAATAGATCGGCTGAAATATTTAATTAGAAATATTGAACTAATTTTAAGGTGAAATTTTAGAAATTACTTCCTTCTTTTAAATAAACCAAAAAATGTCCAACATATTCCTTTTATAATTTAAAATTTTTTTTTATTATTTTTTTTTTTAATTTTGTATTCATTTTTAAAACAAGTTTGCTGCTATTTTAAAAGTTTATCAGTTATGAGATGAAAACCGATCGTTTTCAAAACGAATCGGTTTGAAAAGTTGTGATGAATTTCGTTCGATTTCAAAAATCATTTTTCAACAATAATCTGTTTTTCATTAAGCATATACAGCTGATGTGAAAGATAACAATTAATTTTAGGGAAATATAAAAAAATTATTTAATAAAATCTAATAGAAAGTGATTTAAATATAATTTTTATCAATAACAAAAATGAAAATATAAGTACATCACACATTTTTTCGATTTAAAATCGATTCGTTTTCGAAATCGTTTTTCATCACATGCCTGTATATTTTTGTTGAATAAATCAGTTCAGGAGAAAAATTTTAAGACCTATTTTGTATGGTTTTGTATTATATTTTAAGTCATTCTTATTAAATCGGTACAAAATTAAATTTTAAACATTTTTAAACTAAATATTTTTTCATATAATTTAATTATAAATATTTTTATTAAATATTATTTATTGCCTTCATTTATATCATTTCTAATAAATTGTTTAAAATTCAACATTTTTTTTTAAATTTTAAATTTTATAAAATCTTTTTAAAATTTAGTTCAAAATAAAAAAAAAGTATTATAAAATATATTTAAATTATTAAATTTACTGTGAACTTTTATTTTAAGTTTGATCAAGTCTAATAAAACCAAACTTCAAATTTGTTCAAACGTTTTTTAAAATTTTACAAATTTTTAAAATTTAGAACATGGCGAATTGAAACAGGTGACAGCAAAATAACAAAACAAACTCATACTCACCTATTTTTTTGTACGTGGAATTTGACACTTCAGCGGTTAAGCAAAAATTGTGTTTATATGAAATTTTACAGTTCTAAGCTCTAAAAAAAATAAGTTGATTACATAGGGTCTACACAAGAGTTTTTTTGTATCATAATATTTAACAGAGAGTGTCAAATACGCTGGCAGAAGAAAGTAACCATTTCTTTTATATTAAGTTAAATCTTATAATTTATTTTATAAGATTTCATTATTTTCACTCAGTCACAGTGTAAACATGTACTTTTTATTTAAGAAATTTGAAAGTTTTTAGCACAATTTTAATTTTTTTAATGTAGAATAACCATTAAAATAAAACAATTTTACAAAAAAAGTACTTTTCAAAATACACATGCACACACACAAACAAACTTTCGTACATATGTATTTTTTTGACAGTAAATCTTATAAGATAGTTGTGTAGAGAAATCTTATCACAACAGTATCATAATATTTCTTATAATACAAATATTTTAATCTACATGTAAGATAATTTTTTCAAAGAGCGAATTTGACACTCTCTGTTAATTATTATCATATAAAAAACTGTCGTGTAGACCCTATGTTGTATAGTGTCTACATTAGACAAATCACGGTGAATCTATACAAGGTAACTTTTGTTAAATAGCTGATTATTATTTTTTTGTTGTTACAGCTGTCAAACTTTATATATAAAAACTATAATGAATTTGCTGTGTTGTTGCTTTTATGCAACTGTTGCCACCTTCCATAAATTGACGTTAATTTTAACGTTTGTTTTGATAAAAAATTGTCTAATGTAGACACTATGTTAAATAAGGTCGATATTTTATTTTAAATTTGATTAACTTTATATTAAAGACTTTTTTACGTATAGTTGTATAGCTGCTTACATTTTGCGAAATCTTGATTCAAATTTTCATTATTTATTTTATAATTTCGCAAATTTTGTTTCCTAAAAATTTTATTTATTCGGGTTTATATCTTTTAATTTTTTTTATATGTCGAGCCAAAATTTGAGATCCATAATTAAACATTTTGCTCAAGACTAACTTGTTCTTAATGAATCTTTAACTTACAAACATAATATTGATTTCAAATGTAAAAATAGTTATTAATTAACAAATTTAAAAATGTATTTAGCATTTCAATTTATTTTAAAGAGTAAAATTAAGAAGATTTTAATTTTATTGAATCATTTAAAATGCCAACTTTAAGCTAAGAGTGAAAATTTAAAGCAAAAGTTAAATATAACACTTAGCAATTATTTTCAAACTATTATTCTTCAGAGATAAAATTCTATACTTAGCGCGCTTTTAATATTGAATTATTTTATTGAATAATGTTAGCTATTTCCCAGTTTATATTTATTTTAGCTTCTACAAATCTTTACAAACATTTTAAACCCCATATTTATGTATTTATCTGCTATATTAACGTATTCTTATTAAATCGGTTCAAAATTTAATTTTAATATAATGACAAAATATATATAAAAAACATAAGATTTCGATTTAAGTAATAATTGTGAAAGTAAATAAACATTTTTTAACAGTATTTCTGAGACCAAAATTTTTGAAAAAATATATTATTTTTTTCATTTAATTTCATAAACAATTTTTAAGTTTTTTTTTTTTTTTTGTCTTTTATATCAAGCTAAATTTTGAGACCCATATTTCTACATTTCGCTAGCTTAATTACGTATTCTTATTAAATCGGTTCAATTTTCAACTTTAAGTTTTGGGTAAATAATTGATGTCAATTGTTAAAATTATTTTGTAGCTATAATTATTAATGTAGAATAACTTCTAAAATAACTTATAAAATTTATTAATTTTTTGTTAATGTATTGAATATTTTTCTCCAGTACTTTTGTTTTTAATATTTTTATTAAATCTGTGGAAATTTTAACTGTTGGTCAAATATTTATATATAAAGTATATGATATAATTAATTATTATTTTAAAACCCTTACATCTTCAGACAAATTTTTAAATCTGTTTTAATATATTTTGCTAACATATTATATTCTTATAAAATCGGTCGAAATCTCATATTTAAGATATAATTGAAGCTGGATGCTAAAACTTATTTGGGGCAATGCTTTTGAAAGTAAATTAATTTTTAACTATTTTTTTTTTTTAACTGCAATTAAATACTTTACACAGAAAAAAGTAAAAATGGACTTTAATTATGAAATTGCTTAATTAATTAATTTTTAATTGATTTTGCTCCAATCATCAAACTGATAATATTAATAATTAGAATAATTGATTTTATTATTACTGCTTAGCTTTAAATAGATATAATGAGCTGAAAATTGTTGGAAATTGACTTAAATTTATTTTATTTATGTATTTTTAGAGACAAATCTTTCATTTTCTTTATATTTTATTAACAGCTGTCACTTTATTAAAAAGAAAATTTTAAACCAACTAGAATATTAATTATATTAATAATATAATTGAATTTCAATATATAGTTAGTTAATAATCTTATTAAAAAATAATTTAAAATATTTTTTTCTGTGTTATATCTGTCGCATTTTTCTACAATTTTTGAAACTGCAATTACTATTTTTAAATTGTGTTTTTTCTTAGAGTTTATATTTTTTTAAGACTTCTTACATCTACAGCTAAATTTTGAGACCCATATTGCTGTATTTTGTTAACATAATAACATATTCCTAATAAATCGGTTGAAGTTTCAACTTTAAGTTACAAGCAAATAATTGATGCCAAACTTTAGATTTAAATTTTAGCAATAATTTTTGTTGTAAATAAAATTTCCAATGTAATCTCAAAAGCTGAAAAGAGATTATTTTGATTTGGATTAAAATAAAATAAAATAAAAAATTAATAATATAAATTTCACATATTTAATATTTTGACAAAGTACAATAAAAGTTTTTTAGTTTCTAGAGCTAAATTTACTGACCCATATTTCTAGATTTTGCTAATAAAATAAGACATTCTTAATAAATCAGTACAAATTTGTATTATAACAAAAGTAATAATAATTTAACCTAAAATCTGTATACAAACCAAAATATTCCATTTTCAAACAAAAATATTTCCAAATATTGTTAAATTTATTATTCCATTATTTTTGCTATAAATCACACTATTTTTAGTGTAGTTTAGTTCCATTTGTTTTTTGTTTACATTTCTAAATCTTAAACACAAGAAAAATTCAATTTAACTTTCACAACTTATACCACCTTTTTAAGACCCCCAGATTTGTTGTCACTTTTCAAAATATGCAATTTTCTTTTGTCTTTAAATTTTATTTATTTTTATTTGGTTTTTCTTATTCTTGTTGTGGTTGCCTGAAATTTTGTAAAGTTTTTCTTCACTTGTTGTTTGATTTTTTTTTAAAGGCAACAAATCTGTTTTCTAAAAATATTCATTTAAGTTTATTTGAGTGGATTCTTTTAGTTTTTATTTTCTTTTATAAGTTGTGTACATAATAATATGGGTAATATAGCTATTTTTAGTTTTGTTTTTTTTTCTATTTGCTAATTAGGTGTAGAAACATTTTTAGTATTATTATTTTTTGTTTTACTAATTGAAATCTGATTGATATAGAATTTTTGAAAGGAAATTTGAAACGTTTTGAAGGCAATCAATATTTTTCAACATTTTTATAATAGAATTAGCTTAATTAACAATTTTGTTATTTATAGATTATATCTAGATCTATTAAGAATGTTTATAAGATCATATCAATTATTAGTACTCCACTTCATTGTATTTCCTAAATACATATATAAACTTTGTGCTTGGGAACTTTTAAAAAAGTAATTACATCATTTTAATTTAATTTACCCTTTAAAATGATTTTATATCTTATTTATTTTTATTGTATTTTTTTAAGTTCATTGAACTTTTGTTTAATATAAAACAATTAACTAAAAGAAATTTAAAATTGGCATTTAACTTAAAAAAGAAATTTTAGCTAATTAAACTATAGATTAAATTCATAGAATTATTATTTTTTTACACTAGCATCAAATTATTTAGTTTATATTTTTATTAAAATCTATTCTTAATATGCTGTATTTTAATACCCATAATGCTAGAATTACCTGCTATTTTAACATATTCTTAATAGATCGGTCCAAAATATTAACTTAACGGTATAACAAAAAATGTGCTGTTAAATGTAGCTTAAAGTTCTTTAGTTTAAAACTAAGTTATTTAAAATAAATTTTAAATTAAATATCTTTGTTTTAGCCATACAAATAGTATTTTAATTTCAATAATTAACAGAAATTGTCATACATATGATTAACATTGATTAGCGTCACTTTGTCTGCTTCACAATTATGATAATTATTTATAGCATATCTTTTAGGCTGTTTTTTATATTTACATTATTGTCTACTCTTCCATTTACTTAAATTTTTATTTTTAATTTCATCTCATTTATTGGCAGACGTCTTTTTTTAGTTAATTGTTATTACCATTGGTTGTGATAAAAAGCAAATATAATTTAATTAATTTTATTTTTATTACTCACTTAGGAAAAAAATATCAATTAAATACATGGGAATATTTGAAAGCGGCCAAAACAAACAATATAACAAAACTTTCATTTCTTTTTTATTTTATTTTTCTTTTAGAAGGCAATTGATAAAATGAAGAGTAACTTAATCGTATTAATTAAAATTAAATGCAGATAATTATAATAGACAACAACTTAACTTTAGTCATAAGAGTTTCAACTTAATTTATTTCATATGCGCACGCATAATAAATGTAAAAAAATACAAACATAATTTATGTTAGTGAAGTCAATAACGAATTTGAAATATGCTACAATAAGGCATGAGTTTCATTATTCATGACATGTTGTAGAAATTTGTACTAAAGTTTTTTAGTTCAATTTTATTTCAGTTGCAATTCAGTTATAATTTAGTTTTAGTTTTGTTCTAATTCAGTTCTTGTTCATTTTTAGTTCAGATCTAGTTCAGTTTTACCTCATTTGTAGTTCAGTTCTAGCTCATTTTTAGTTCAGTTCAAGTTCAATTCCAGTTCAGTTTTAGTTCAGCTCTAGTTCAGTTCTAGCTTATTTTTAGTTCAGTTCTAGCTCATTTTTAGTTCAGTTCTAGTTAATTTTTAGTTCAGTTATAGTTCAGTTCTAGTTCATTTCTAGTTCAGGTCTAACTCATTTCTAGTTCAGTCCTAGTTCAGTTCTAGTTCAGTTCTAACTCATTTTTAGTTCAGTTCTAGCTCATTTTTAGTTCAGTTCTAGTTAATTTTTAGTTCAGTTATAGTTCATTTCTAGTTCAGTTCTAGTTCATTCCTAGTACAGTTCTAGTTCAGTTTAAGTTCAGTTCTTGTTAATTTTCAGTTCAGTTATAGTTCTTTTCTAGTTCAGATCTAATTCATTTCTAGTCCTGTCTTAGTTCAGTTTTAGTTCAGCTCTAGTTCAGTTCTAGTTAATGTTCAGTTCAGTTTTAGTTTAGTTCTAGTTCAGTTCTAGTACAGTTCTAGTTCAATTCTAGTTCAGCTCTAGTTCATTTCTAGTTCAGTTCTAGTTTAGTTCTAGTTCAATTCTAGTTCAGTTCTAGCACAGTTCTAGTTCAGTTCTAGTTCAGCTCTAGTTCATTTCAGCTCAGTTCTAGTTTAGTTCTAGTTCAATTCTAGTTCAATTCTAGTTCAGTTCTAGTTCAATTTTAATTCAATTATAGTTCAGTTGTAGTTTAAATGTAGTTCCATTCTAATTCGGTTATTGTTTAGTTCTAGTTCAATTATATTTCAGTTCCAGTTAATTTTAGTTCAGTTCTTTTTCGGTTCTAGTTCAGTTTCGATTCAGTTCTTGTTCAGTTTTATATCAGTTCAGGGTTTTTTCTAGCTGTTTATAAGACAAAAATTTTGACATGTTACAAACCTTATAACCATGACTGTTTTTGTTGTAGTAACACCTACAAATATACAAATATTTCTTTAACACTTTTTTACAAAAGATTTCGCGCTCTTTCTCTTAATAGAACAACAATAGGTCAATTCGTTATAATTTTCTCTTTTGTTTATTTTTTTGCTACTCTTTTGTATAATTTAATTTTCTTTTGTTTATGAGAGTGTTATAATAGAGTATTTTATTTATGATCGTTGTTGGTTTTTTTTTCTCATACACTGATCTTGTTGTGTATTTTGTAGTTTGTTGTGAACGATTTTTAACGCATTTTTTGTTTTTATTTAAATATTTTTTCTTTTAATGTTGTTGCTAAACTTTTTATGTGTTGTTGCTGCTGTATTTTTTTTATTTTAACATTTTTAATGTGGTGGCTTTTAGGTGCCACAAAATTGTTCAACGCCATTAGTCTCCAATCTCGCTACAACAGCTAAACATAGCTAGAGCTACTTTAGAATACGTTTAAGATTTTTAGTTTTATTTCTTCGTTTCGTTCGGTCTCTTTTTTATAGTTTTTTTATTTTTAAGTTTCGTGTCGAGTTTTTTTTTTTTTTTTTTTTTGTAAATATTTGAAAATCGAAATAATAAAAAAATAAACCAAATGATCATGTTTATTTAAGACAAATAAAACACCATAAACGGTTTTTTTGCTGCTCGTTAAAATATACTTCAGTGGTTAAAGTTGTAACTTAATTTAAATATTCAAACATATATCAGACAGTTAGACAGACACACACACAAATACTGTAACGTAAATTCTTTTTAGACAGATGATCAGTGTATAAATTTAAGTGTTTAAATAGATTGTTTGAATTTCATTAAGGTGACAAAAAAATTGTTGGTTTAAAAATATCCATTGAATTTAGAACAATTAAAATAATTGTTTAAAGTTTGACCAAAAATAAATGTGTGAAATGTGAAATATTTGTGCTTTAAGAAAATTATGTGAAACAAAAATATATAAAATTGTTTTTAAAAGATATAAATTTAATTTTGTAATAATCTATTAAAATTCATTCGATCAGTATTTTTAAATTTCGTGTCATTTTTTTGATCCCTTAAAATATTTTTTTTTTTTCTTTAATTTTTATTTCAAAAATCTTTTTTAAAAAATTGTTGGCCTTTTGCCCAATATTTCATATAGCTTGTGTTTTTGGTATTTTTCTTGCTCTTCTTATACAATTTTTATTTTTTATTTTTAATTGTATGTTGTGTGTATTTCATGTTTCTATTTATTTATTTAATTTTCCGGCAAAAAAAAAAAAAAAAAAAAAAAAAAAAAGAAATATATATGTATATATAATAATGATAAATTTGAAGTACAAGATACAAAAAAGGTTAACCCTTTAGGGAATGGAACATATTTCATATCAAAAGAACACTAAAAAATAATTGTGCAAATTCATGAACAAAAAAAAAAAAAAATACCGAATCTATTAAATTAAATTGTGCTTCGGTTTATATGAACTTCATTACTCCAGTTCTGTATTAGTTCAGTTCTATTCCAGTTTTAGTTTAGTTCTAATTCAGTTCTAGTTCAGTTTCAATTCAGTTCTAGTTCATTTATAGATTTGTTCTAGTCCAGTTTTAGATCAGTTTTAGTTAAGTTCTAGTCCAGTTTTAGTTCATTTCCAGTTCAGTTCTAGTTTAATTCTGGTTCAGTTCTACTTCAGTTCTAAATCAATTCTAGTTCATTTATAGATATGTTTTAGTCTAGTTTTAGTTCAATTCTAGTTTAGTTCTAGTCCAGCCGTAATTCAGTTCTAGTTCAACTCTAGTTCAGTTCAGGTTCAATTCTAGTTTAGTCTAGTCCAGCCCTAATTCGGTTCTAATTCAATTCTAAATCAATTCCATGTGATTTATAGACCAGTTCTAGATCAGTTTTAAATCACTTTTTGTTTTAGTTCTTGTTAAGTTCTATTTAATTTCTGCTTTATTTCCAATTAATTTTTAGTTTTATTTTAAATCACTTCTAGTTCATTTCTTGTTCAATTTTAGTTCTGTTCTACATTTTTTTCTACCTCAAGGGTTAATTATTTTTCATCTTGTACTTGTTCGTATCCAAAAATAATTTCTAATTTATTTTGTTTTCTTTTTTTTTTTTTTTTATAGTGTTTTTTTCCTCAATGTGTGTATTTTATTTTTTGCTAAATTGTAAAAATCTGTGTGTATAATATACAAAATAAAATTAATTGTAAAATTCTAAACTTAGAAAATTGTAGCCATTATGTTTAAATTTCCTTTAAAACGTCATCATAACAATCAGAATCATAATAAAAAATCCGCTTCATCACGTAGTAATGAGGGATTTATTTATATACGTTGTGGTCATAGTAATTACAATAACAATAATAATAACAACAACAATTCAATTAACAACATTAACAACCCAAATGATCATATAAATAACAACAACGACAGTGGTAACAGTAAAAGCAACATCATTCCTGAATATCCAAATCATGGCTATAATGAAAATGTTGCAAAAAGTGTATGTGTGCATTTTGTTGTATATAATTTATTTGTATTTGTATTAATTTTTTTTGTAGTTGTAATGTGATTTTAATTTAATAAAATTAATAATAGAATTTAAGTTTGATGTTTGTAATATTGGCAAGAAGTGTAGCTGATTAAATTTTTAAACAAATTTTACATAAGTATTATTATTCAGTTAATGTTTTAAAGTTGATTAATTTATTTTTCTTTTGAATGTTTATATTTTTTTTCGCAAATTGTTTAGTTATGTTTTAATTATAAGATTCTTAGAAAAGATAAGTTGAATTTTTTACTTGTCAGTTAAAACTATTTACAAATAGTGTTGACTTTTATGGCAGTAAAATAAAAACTATTTTTAGATAAGGAGTGTTAAATAGATATACATTTAATATACAACATATGTATGTATGTATGTATGTATGTATGTATGTATGTATGTATGTATGTATGTATGTATGTATGTATGTATGTATGTATGTATGTATGTATGTATGTATGTATGTATGTATGTATGTATGTATGTATGGTATCTTTTAGGTATCTCTTTTGCTAAAATATTATTCATTAAAGAACTAAACAAAGTTCTTTAGAATAAAGAGCTGTGGGTCAATTGTTAAGGGAATTTAATTTTAATTAAATGATTTGTTTTTAGTCCCGTTTTGTTTAAAGTTTAGTTCCAATTTAGTTTTAGTTTTGTTTTATATCAGTTTTCCTTCGGCTCTATTTCAGTTGTAGTTCAGGTCTAGTTCAGTTCTAAGTTCAGTTCAAAGTTCAGTTCAGTTGTGGTTCAGCTCTAATTCAGTTCTACTTTAGTTCTAGTTCAATTCTAATTCAATAATTCTAGTTCAGTTCAAGTTCAGTTTTAGTTCAGTTCGATTTCGATTCAAGTCAATTTCTTGTTTAGTTTTAGTTCAGTTCTAGTTTTCTAAGTTCAGTTCAGTTCTGGTTCAGCTCTAATTCAGTTCTAGTTCAGTTTGATATCAGTTCTAGGACATTTCTAGTTCAGTTCTAATTGAATTTTAGTTCAGTTCTATCTCAGTTCTAATTCAGTTCTAGTTCAGTTCTAGTTGAGTTCTAGTTCAGTTCCAGTTCAATTCTATTTCAGTTCTAGTTCAATTCTAGTTCAGTTCTAGTTTAGTTCTAGTTGAGTTCTAGTTCAGTTCTAGTTCAATTCTAGTTTAGTTCTAGTTCAGTTCTAATTCAATTTAGTTCTAGTTCAGTTCTAATTCAATTCGAGTTCGTTTCTAGTTTTGTTCGAGTTCAATTGAAGTTCATTTCTTGTTTAGTTCTATTTTATTTCTACTTCATTTTTAGATGAATTCTAGTTCAGTTCTATCTCAGTTCTAATTCTGTTCTAGTTCAGTTCTAGTTCAGTTCTAGTAAAGCTCTATTTCAGTTCTAGTTCAGATCTAGTTCAGTTCTAGTTGAGTTCTAGTTCAGTTCTAGTTCAATTCTAGTTTAGTTCTAGTTCAGTTCTAATTCAATTCGAGTTCGTTTCTAGTTTTGTTCGAGTTCAATTGAAGTTCATTTCTTGTTTAGTTCTATTTTATTTCTACTTCATTTTTAGTTAAATTTATGAACGTTTTCAATAGCAAATATTTAAAGAATTCTGTTAAATCATTTGCTATAAATAAAATTTATTTATCTTCTTATTTCAATCCTCAATTTTCTATTGACTTATCATTTAACCCTCGTTACCACATATTTGTTTATATAAACATTTCTTTTAACTACATGTCAGTACAATATGTTTAAAATACCATTAAGAAAACACCAAAAAAAACTAAAAGTATTTTGTTTTTCCCTTTCCCCCACCAAAAACATATACTTACACTAGACCCCTTCCCTTGCTCATTCTATCAAAAACAATTGAACTTGAAACAAGGTTGTTGGGTGTAAATATTTATTTTATGAAAAAGAAAATTTTGTTTATGTTAAACATTTTTTTTTTTGTGGTTTTACAGCTGTTTAATGATTTATTTTGTTTTATTATTACTATTACTACTTGTTTCCATAAATATATTGATAATACATAAAAAAATCTAAATGTTCTGAAATATATTTGATTTTAATTTAGACATATTTCTACTTTCAACCTCTGACATCATAGAAAAGTTTAGCGATATGTATTTCTTTTTTTTTTTTTTTTTTTTTTTTGTTTAAATTAAAGACACTATCAGGAAAAAGTTTTTTTTTTTTGCCAACTTCTCTTTTTTTCGTAATATTAATAAAATAGTGTTCTTTGTTTTTGTGCGATAAGCTTAATTATTAAAAAATATATATTAATAAATTCTCTTGGTTTTTTTGTTAATATTTAAAGAAAAATAAACATAAAAAATATAAACAAAGTTGGTAAAAATACAAAAATTTTAAAAAAAAAATCTCTTAAATTTTCTCTCAAAACTAATGAGGTGACGAAAAACTGCTAAATTATTTTTATGAGTCCCAAGTGTAAATTGCGTGGTATGTTTTTGGAAATTTATTATAGTTTAATGAGTTATAAAATAAATGGAAAATATTGTTTTGTAGCAAAATGTTTATAGAGGGGGAGGGTTTGCTCTAATTGGTTGTTTTCTAAGAAAATTTAATTGGAAAGTATAAAATTATAAAAAAAGGTTTATTAGGAAAACTTTTGTTAGATTTTAAAATCTTTAAGGATTAAAATTAATATAGCTTAGAATTCTTTAGGGGCAGATTATATCTATTAAGATTTTCTTTATCTTTTCTTTTATGTATAATTTTTAATGACAATGTTTTCCCCTTTTCCCTTTACAGACTGTCCAATCATCGTGGCGACCACAATTGCCTCTACCAAAGGAAGTTCATCTCTCAAATGAGAACATTAATCGTAATCACCACCTTCAACATTTACAACCAGAAGACGACGACGTCGATATCGACGAAATACAAATTATCGACAGCGATATGGAACGATTTCATTTAAGTAGCAACAATAAAAAAGACTCTTCCCTTAATGGTTCACAACTTTCGACAGCCAGTCATAATGGCAGTAACTCTAATAAGAAATGGTCCTTTGGACGTTTGTTTCGACGTAAAAAAGAAATCGAATCAGAATCTTCTTCCGAAGAAGATCGTAAGGCCGGTTTTGTGCCACCTTCAAAATATAATCGTAATGCCGCCCTTACATCAACGCCAAATAAGAAAACCAAATCATCGAAATCTGCTAGTCGTGGCAGCAAGTTAATGAGTGGTAATTTTGATCATGTTGTTATGAGCCCGAATACAACGGGTAATAGTTCTCAGAATTTGAGTTCGTCTTCAGTACAACAACATGTAGATAATGAATTTTTTCTGCCCGTTGAAACTGTACCGGCCCAGGAGCCTTATTATCAAAATAATCCTCATGTACAGGCTCAAGCACAGCCGCAACAGCAGCGTTTGCATCATTCTCAACAGTACCTGCCGCATGTACCTCAAACGCAACAACAATTAATGAGTAGATCTGCTCACTCTTTGGATCGTAGATCTGCCCGGGCTAAACAGCGTTCGGCTCAAAAGTTGGCCGCTGGTACAGTAGTTACCACAGTACCTTTAGCGGGTTCATCTTCGGATGAGGAAATAATTTCCTTAAATTCAACAACTTTTTCTAAATACCGCAGTGATGAGAGCATTCATAGTGGAGGTCAGACGCATTCAAATGGTCAAAGTCGTAGATCAAGGGCCGCTCGCAATGAACGTTATTATAAGCGTTTATCGCGGGATGGTGAGGTAAGTCACGGGCAGGTTCCCGTCATGTATGCTCAACAGCCTACTCAAAGATGGAAAACTCAACCAGTGCCCTTGTCTATATATCAGGCTCCTCCTAAGCAACCGGTGCCTGTAGCCCAACCACAACAACAACCTCAGCCTCAAATGCGTACTTCCAGCTCTCAAAATAGTCAATATCCTAGATTGCGCAATACAAATAGTTTGCAGCATATGGCTCCTTATGTCCAGTGGGGACAAATGCAACAACAGCAGCAACCAAAGAACTTACAAAATTCGGTTAATGATACCAAACGTAGCATAAGCTATGACAGTCATATACATTTACAAAATGCCAATGGTAGATTGCAAAATAAGCCAATGCCACCACCACCTCCACCAAGAGATCCTCTAAGAAGGGTAAATGTTAGTGGTCATATGCAAGATGGCAGTGCTGGTGATTTGAGACCTTTATCTTATGCTTTTGATCAAACTGGGGTGCCAGTTTTGCCCACATCAGGCTTAAATGGACGTTGTGTATCGGATGATAAGATTTGGGCTCAACAGCCTCATTATCAATCTATACATTCATTGAATATAACACCCAATCAGCCCACAGCGGCACCAGCTAATCGTAGATTTATTACCCGAGCCGAAAGGGATGCTCAACCGGGTAAAAAATCACTGCCCAATGGTATAGATTTTCATTATGTGGCCGATGCTACTCCTAGGTCTCGCAAACCTATACACATGCTAGAACCAAGTACATTTGAGAATGAGGTAAATGAACCACCATCTAGTGGCATTTTACGTACCACTAAAAGTGGTCTACCCACTTCACCCACTAAAACTAATGCTACAGAGTTTTGGAAACGTTTGGAAGGTTCTACTCAGAATGTAAACACGCCCACACCAGCGCCACGTGGTCGTGATTTGCAGCGTTCTGCAGGTGTGGAAGTAAGCATGAAACCTCGTTCAGTTTCTAGCTCTCGTGTGGGTGAATTAAGAGCCTATCCAGTACCCATGTATTCAGAGGTTTATAAACCTAAAAATAAAAGCTCCACCTCACCTGTAGCCACAGGACAAGATGAAGTAGATAATGTTATTTGTGGTTCATTACATATTAAAGCAAATCAGGATAATGCTAACAATAATTATGTAGAAATACGCAACAAGGATGATAATAAAACACAATCAATGCCCAATCATTATCACAGGCGTTCGGGAGAAATACCCACTACCCCTAATAAATATGAAGAATATGTTAATGAACGTCGAGAGCAAAATCATAATCCTTTGTTTGATGCTCCACAGCCGCCACAAAGAAAACTAAGTGGTGTACCTCATATACCACAATTGAGTTTTCCTCGCAAGAAACCGGCCAATTTGGAAGAGGCCATTAATGAATTGGAAGCTATATATCGTTCTTTGGGCCTCACTGAGGAACCAGAACCCAGAAAGGAACGTATACCTACTCCTAATGATTTTGAAAAATATGCTTTGGCTCATGCCGATGAATATGATGATGAAGATTCTCCTGCTGGCGAACCTGATCCGGTACGTGATGATGTGGCCTATCGCAATATAAAATTGGCCAATTTGCAGCATAAAACAGCTGAGAAGCAGCCACCCTTTGGTATACCTTTGGGACCCATAGTGCCTGCTGCACAAACCGATTATTTGCATGTAACACCCAAACGTAAGGAAATAATGGCTTGTGAAACAAAAGCTCCCGATGTAATAAAAGATGATTTGGCCGTTAGAGCCTTGCGTAAAGATCCGGGAGAGAATAAAGGTAAATTCCAATATCCTTCGGGTAGTTTGCTTAAGAAAAATCGTGCTACACGTACACAATCAGCCAATATCTATGCTTTGATACAAAGAGATGCCGCCAAACCTTCAGGTGGAGATTTGTATTCTTATTTGGAATTAACTAAAAGCATTGATCGTTCGGGTAGCATGTCGGATATACATAAAAATGATTCGGCCAGTGATATACCCACCACTTTAAAACTTTTGCAAAGTCTTAGGGAACAGGATAAAGAACAAAATCAACAGCAGCAGCCACAGCCGCAGCAGCAAAAGAAAACGGCTTTACCTTTCCGCCATCCTAGTCAAGGTGGAGCCATTTGTCAGCTACCCGAAAAGTTAAGTGCAAGTGCTAGTCATGATGAGATAAAACCTAATAAACCGGTACCCATGCCTCGTAAATCTCTAACACCAGAACCACAAAATACCGATACCCATAAAATGGAGGAGGCTTTAAATAAAATTGCCCAGGATGCCCAAGAAAGCAGCATTAAATTAACACAAGAATTACAAGAACTAAGAAAAGAGGCCTTAATAACAGCCTCCAAGCCTAAAAAGAGCAGCCCCGAGGAGGAAAGAATAGTTAAAGAATTACAGGAAATAGAAAAAGTTTCACAGGCCGCCAAGAAATGTGGTGAAATGCTATTGGACACATTGCCCGATAATGCCAACAACGAAGGAGAGGATCTGGCCAAACCACGTAAATTGCACAAAGAAGATAAATTAATTAAGGCCATAGATCAGGTATCGGAGGCCGCCAACAAGGTGTGTGAGAAAATACTCAAGGACATAGTAACCACCGAACCACCAGTAGTGGTACAAGAAGCCGTAAGGGTACAACAAAAGCCACTGGAAAGCAAACCAGCTAAAGAAGATAATTTGGTAATGCCTACGTTAATCAAGAAATTAGATCCCATTAATTCGACCAATATCGAAGCTATAGCCAGAAGATGTATGCGCCAATTGAGCGATTTGGCGGACAGTCATGATTATGACAATTTAAATCAAACGGATATAGCGGTGGCCTCAACGTGTAATATGCAACAACAGGTTACAAAAGACGAAACTACAAATGATTTGACCACTTCTAATCTTACAGAAATACGCAAACCACCCAATAAACCCACAAAGCAACAACAACAAATCGAGGAGATTGATCAAATAATGAAGGAATGTGAAGATCAAGCTAAACAAAGTCAAACGGTACAAGCCAAAGGTGTGCCGGTAGTGGTAACACATGCCAATCATCATCAACAACAAAATGTTATGAAGGCCCCTGGTTCAAGTACCACCACAGCCTCCTCTTTCTCCTCATCCAGTGACTGTTTGGCCAAATCGTCTAGCCCCTCGGGCAGTAGACGTTTCTCCTCGAGTATTACCTCTTTTAATCCTTATTCGTCCAGTGATTATATAAAATCACCAAGTAGTGAATTTCATGCACCTAGCACTGATCCCATTAAAACCTTCAGCACTACATCTTACGATGTACAATCGACAACCAGTGCTACACCGAATTTAACCACCAACAGTACGTTCAGCTATTCACCCTCACCGCCACCACTTAATCTTACGCCCATCAGTAATTGTAGTGCCACCATAGCATCCAATACCCAACGTGGACGTTCTTCATCGCCATCACAGTACAATTCTTCCGAAGAATTGGCCATGATTTTCGGCATAGAAGAAAAGGCAAAAGCGAAAAAACTACAAAATAATTCAGGTAAAAATGATGTGTCCGCTAACAACGCCAACGCTATTGTACAGCCTGAGTTAGAGCTCGAGCAAGATAAACTAAAAACTAACGCTGCATCCCTCCCAGAATGTACTGCTAATACCGTTGTTGATTATCAACACTACTGTGCTAAAACTAATGATTGTTTATTGTTGTTATTAAACCCCAACTCATGTACTCATACTACTAATAATGCTAGTTCTACTCCCATGTCATCTACATCATCCACGTCATCGTCTAGATTAGAAACTATACCCGAGTTAGGTGTTGCCATAGATCAGGAAACTAAAGAAGAAGTTTCAGTTAAGTTATCAGCTAATTTTAATAAAATCTATGCTAGTAAATTAAATATATTTGTGGATAAAATGAATGAAGAACAAGTAGATAGATCTGAACAAGTCTTGACACAATTTGATTCTTTAAGTTCTTTGGAGGAGACATCCTCTAATCCAGATTCGGGTAATGTTAGTTTAGCAGATTTTCCTTTAAACCAACATAATCTTAATGTGAGTTTACAACTGAATACAAATTATAATAGTCGTTTTGAGGTTAGAAAGAGCTTTAAAACAGAGGTTACCATAGTTAAGCCAGAATTAAAAGAAGAAATAGAAAATTTAGTAGACCGGGAAGTAGAGGAAGAATTTCCTAGACTTCCTACCGCAGAAGAGTTAGAAGAAAGTTTAAAAGAACGTTTTAATTTAGAAGAAAACTTCAAAAAAACCGAAGAATTCTTGGATGAACAAATTGTATTGAAAGAAAAATTAGCTTTGGCCAAAGAAGATCATGAACTTATGGGTGAGAGAATTATATGGGCCAGAGATGAAATAATGGCTGAAGTTAAAGCCTTAGAAGAAAAAGCTTTAAGAGAAAGAGAACACTTTGAAACAAATGATACTAAAGAAGAAGAAGAAGAAGAATTACAGGAATTGGAGGAAGAAGAAGAATCTTTAAAAGAAAACTATGACTCTTTAAAATTAGATGTTAATGATTGTTTAAATCTGGAGGATACAGAAGTTAAAACACCCTTAAGCAAGCGCAGCATTATTATAGAAACTCCCCAATTACAAATGAATATAATGGAAGAGAAAATAAATTATGAATTCAGTGTTAATCGGGAAGATTGTCCCCAAGATACAGACATAGAAGTCTTAAACTTGCAACAACTGGCACAAAATTGCCAAGAACTAACAGAAGCTTTAAAAGAGGAAACACAAGATTTACAGGAAACACCTAAAGCCACAGGCTCAGAAGAAAATCATACACAAAGCGATAACGATTTAAGATTGCGTGTTTGCCAACCTTGTAATAATGAAGAAGAATTACCTTCAACCAGCTCCAAAGCTAATGCCAATATGGTGGTAAATGTTTTAGGTGAACGACGCCCAGCGGTGAATAGTTTAACACTGTTAGAACATCTAGTTGTCGCTTGTACATTGGGCATCATCAATACTGATGATATGTTTACACTGTGTCTTATAATTATTGGCATTTTAATTGTTATAGCTATAGCCTTATTTTAAAAAATATAAAGAAAAAAAAAATCTATTAAAAATTGTTAAATGTTGTTATGAAGTTATGAAACTCACCACCTCAAGTGCACTTGTATTTTTGAAAAAAAAAAAAAAAATTATAAAAATCAGACCAGACATTTATTTTTGAATTTTGTTAGAATTTTTTTTTTAATGCATAGTTTTTTTTTATAAATATTTTTTTAAATTTAGTTTTTAATTTCTTCTTTAAGTGCAATTAATATTTTCTAAAAAATAAAATAAAACAAAAATCCTTAAAATATTTGAAATAACTTTAATAGTCTTTAATGTTTAATTTAATGTGTTTTTTTTAACAAACAAATCATTTTCTTTGTAAATATTTCTTTATATTATTTTTTATTATTATTAATAATTTTATGGTTTATTAATATTAGACTGCAACTTGTGCCAATGATTTTATTATTTTTTTTATTAAAAAAAAATATTATTTCTTTTTAATTAATATTTTATGATTATATTTTTAAGATTTTTATTTTATCTCTTAAACAAGTATTTTTTTATATTTAATGAATTTTCTTTCCCTATATTTTCAGCTAAATTTGTAGTTTAAGAAGCATTTAAAATTTGTTTCAAAACTTTTATTACAAAAATTTTACCTTGAAATTTCAATGCATATAATTTTTCTTTGAAGTAGTTTTTCTAGTAAATGATAAAAAAAAAGCATTTGTATTTTGCCTAAAACCTCTTGACGCATACAAAAAATAGAAAAAATAATTTTTGTTTAAAATTTAAGTATTTTAATTTTTAAAATTTGTGTTTTTTATTTTTTAAGTTTATTGCAATAACAATTTTAAGTTATACATTATTACTTATTATTATCTTTATGATTATTATTTAAAATAACGATTAAAAAAACATTTAAAAAAATATTAATAAAATATTTGTAAAAATAATTGAATTTGTTTTATATAATTTTTTTGTTACATATCATAGGTAATGGATATCATTAGGAAAAGAAATTAGAAAAGAAGATATGGGGGACAACATTTTAGAAAACAAAATTTGAAAAATTTCGTTTAGAGTCGGTACAGGAATCTGCTTTGATAATTGTGAGCAAAGTTTTGAAGCATTTCAAAATTACTCACATTGCACATATGTACATTTCTTTTTAAAATAGCATCAATTTAATTGATACAATTTTTGCGTTGAAGTTCATTACAAAATTGCAGACTGTAATTAGAAAAATAAAAATAAATAGATCGATATTAGCTTTAGCTATGCTTATAAAAGTTCAAAAATATTAACTACTTCAGCCGCTTAAAATGTTTTTTTGTGCTGTCTAATAATTTTTAAGCAACAAAGTAAAGCGCTTATTAAACTTCCTTGTTATCGTCAATGAAATGTAGCACTTGAGGGTTATTATAAGAAAAATTCTATTAGAAGTTTTAAGTCAATTAAATTTACCAATTGTCTGAAAATTTTTTTGGAAATAAATCTGTAAATTCTAATCGGTTGGTTGGATTTAAATGAAATTCGACATAGACGTAGCAGAGGCATATAAAATTTTATGTTTAGAAAAGGATCGCCACATATCCCTCAGGAGCAGAGCTATTGGGGTTAAAAATTGGGTTCAAATATTTTTTACATATTCTAAAGCTTCGACAGCTCTAGAAAATGATTATTATATATCTACTATAGTTTGCAATTGATTTTTATTTAAAATTTCAACTATCTCAGTTCTGCAAAATCTTAGTCCAGTTTTTTCCATATATATCCTAATTTATCGTCCGATTTTTTAAAATTTTGTAGTATATTTGTTTTTTTTTTATTTATTATTTTTTTTTTTTTGGAAATATTTAGTGGAAAAGTTTTTTATATCACGTACTGATTTTTTTTATGGGCATGACTAATATCATCACCTTATTCAGCGGTCTCACTATAAAACTCGAGAATGGTTTGTCCAATTTAGACTATAACTCAAGAACCGTTTACACGATTTTGGTAAATGATACACTAAATGATGCATAAAAAAATTGTCTTCAAGGTGTGTCAACAATATTTTTTATTCGCTCAAGAATTTCAGAGTTATAGATCAAAATTTTTCAAGATTTTTCAGAATAAAATGTTTTTAATTTTTTCGCTACTAATTTCCAAATAAGTACGGAAATATTCACTGAACAAAAAATTTTGTAAACTCAGCTCAAAGATAATTTAAATCACTATCTATTGGAGTTTAATTTAACTCAATTGGACAAACCGTTCTCGAGTTGTACAAGTGTGACTGCCTAAAGGCGAGGTCATAATGGTCATGTCCATAAAAACAAAAAAATCAATACGTGATAGGAAAAAAGTGAAAGTTGATTCTTGTTTAGCACGTTAAATTCCATCTAATTCATATATTTTTTTATTTAAGACGAAAAAAAATTTTTTTTGCTAACTAGGGTATCTCCACTTACCCGTAAATAGGCATGGGTATTTTAACTTAACTGTGAATGCAATCAAGATTTGTGCATCAATTTTAATGATACGGAGCTTTGTTTACTCGTCGTTTCACCAGCTTTAAGATAAAGATGATAAACTGAAACATTTTTGATGTTTTCACTTTTAAAAAGAAATTTTAGTAAAAAAAATATTCAATTTGGCATGAAAAAAAATTTTTCGGATACTTATTTCGAGATATCTCCAAAACTATTGAGCGGATAAAAATTTTATTCCCCATAATTTGGTGTAGAATTTGTATAAATCGTGCATACCGTTCCACGTTGGGGTAAAATGTGTCAAAAGTGGCGCTTAATTAAATTTTAAAATTTAAAATTTTTGTAATAAAGTTGGGTACCGAATAAAAAAAAAAAAAAATTATGTATCAATATCAATTAAAATTTTTAAGCTAGGTTGTGTTGTTTTCTTATAGGGAGCTGTAAAAGTTAAGAATTTTTTTACATTTTTGAAAAAATAGTAAAAAATTAAATTTTCATCAGCTTTCAATGTATTTATTTTAAATAAAAAGTCTTTTAAATTTAAAACGAAACCATCAACTTCAGATGTTTAAGTGTACTTTTCTTCAAGTGTTTGTAAATTATATTTTTTTCTAATATTTTTGTTATTTTTTTGAAAATTATTCTAAAATCCACTAGTTTTCAACTTTCATGGAATGCAACTTAAAATGTTACAGGATGTTTGTTCTGAAAATTTTCTGAAAAGTAGTACATATTAATACTATGAAAAAAAAAAAAAATCGTGCTCATATATAGCCCGATTTGAGATAATATTTTACTTTATTTTTTTTTTTTTTTTTTTTCAAAAAAACTCCAGTAGATTTCATACAAAAAACAGCTTAAGTGCCAGACATTTTCTTTGCTTTATCAAACATTAAACAGTGGAGAAAAATCTAAATAAATCTGTAACTTCTAATTGGCGTAGCAGAGGACAGTAGCATTTTGAGTTTAGAAGCGGGATTCAATATTCGCATCAGGAGTTGAACTATATGGGTTCAAAATAGAGTACTAGTGTCATGGAAAATGTTTAACCACTAGCGAATTTTTGTTCCTTACCCGATTTCCAATATTTTTATATTACCTTAATGTCCTTGATAAATCTTTTAGAAAACATGATTGTATGTACCACTTATCTTATATATTTTTCGAGTTATATACATTTAAAATTTCAAAAATCTTAATTTTACAAGATCTTGGTTAAGATTTTTCCATATATAGCCAAATATTTTCAACCGATTTTATTATATTTTATGTAGTTGGTTAAAAAGCAAAATTATCTATAGAACGAAGAAAATTTTTAGTCATTATCTTTATTGAGTCAAAAGTTAAACGATTTTGAATTGGAAAGTTTGCAAAAATTAACAAACAGATGGACGGACATTAGAATTCTTTCAAAGAAATCTTAAAATTCGAAAAATATTTTTTTTTTCTACTTCTTGATTAATATGAAAACCAAATAAAAGTATTAAAATTTTGATATCACCTTTCCCTGAATTATGTGGAATTTTCGACACATTTAACCCAAATGTATAGACGGACGGACATTGCCATGCTGCCAAAAAATATTTTAGAATTCTAAAAATGCATTTGTTTACTAACTAATAAATAGAAAAAATAGAAAGTGATCATCAAAATTTGGATATCACCTTTTCTTGAATTAAGCGTCATTTTCGTCCCATTTAACCCAATTGTATAGACGGATGGACGGACATTACCATTCAGCCAAAAATCAGCTTATAATTCTAAAAATAAAAAGAAAAGTTAAACATGACCATTAAAGTGTTGATACCACCCTTCTTTGAATAATGTATAATTTTCGACCCATTTAACTCTAATGTATAGAGGGACGGGCAGACATTACCGTTTTGCTAAAAAAAATCTTAAAATTCGAAAACTGATTTTTTTTTAACTAATAATCAATCAAAAACTAAAACGTGATCATTAAAATATTGATATCACCTTTCCCTGAATTAAGCGCAATTTTCGACCCCTTTTACTCCAATGTGCGTTCTCGAGTTAGAGTGAAATATGCTCGAGTAATCGACTTATTTAGGGCGCAATATTAGACACGCCCATAAAAAAAATCTCGACCTAATCCTTCGTAGTGGATCTGCTATTTGGCGGGAGATCAACATACGGTCCAAATTGCATCTCTCTAACTTTAGGCGTTCGGGCTTATAAGATGTCGAAAACACATTATAAGAAATGATTATAAATTTGATAATTGCCATCATAGCTCAATAAAGTTTGTTCAGTGAGTTGTGATTTATTAGAATAAATGAATAGCCACTTATATTTTAACGTTTAGTGAACAAATTTCAATTGCAGCTTATGTGTAGTGACTGTTCAGATTTTTCACTATTGAGTGTAGTGCAAATTTTTTTACTACCACTAAATTTATTTATAATAAAAAAAATAAACGCTCATATATTTTAAGAATAAGAACGCTATACCCTATGAATTTTGATGTGCGCAAACATTGCTAAAGGCTTCAAAAAGTCAAAAAATTTATATATTGATGTCTATACATGTCCTATATTTATTGGCCTTTCGAGAATTTGATTTGCAAAATTTTTAACTTATTTTACAAATCCAAATCGCAGTGAAAAGGAAATCATTCGAAGTTATATAAAATAGATTGATGTTTGAGCAGGTTTTTATTATGTAAAACTTGTATTTAAACAGATAATTTTTATTTTTTTATATTCTAATTTTTATTTCAGAAACTTTATTTTTTTTAACTAAATTTTATGTTTCTTTTATATTCATTTGAAATCTTCATCTTATATAAAGTTTTCTATATCATATATTTTTTATTTTAAATATAAAATTTATTTATCTAACATTTTAATACCTTTATTATTAATATTTTTTAATTTTATCATTATCCTTTAAACACAAATAATCAAATAATAAAAATCGTTATTAAAATCTTTAAACCATTTGTGTTTTATTTACCATAAATTTAACTGGCTTAATTAACCATAAAATATAAACGCTTCTTAAATGTTCGCCCGCTGCTCCAAATACTAAACGTATGTATACTATACTATTAAAAAAGCTTGAAACGAAATTATTTTTAAATGCTAAATAACAAACATATTAATAATAAATTTAAAATTGTTTAAATATAAATCATTAATTAGAGTTGCAATAAAATAAGTGTACAGTTTATTTGAATTTATTAAAAGATCCATTGAATATATATGAGACTATAAGGCCTCAATGGAGGAGGATTAAAAACATAGCTGAAATTATTTTTGCTAAAATTATTTTGCTAAAAATTAAATTTTAAGACTAATTAAAATATTTTTCTAACAAATCGAATTGGATGCGCAAAAGTTTTCACGGGCGCCATCTAGCAGCGTGTAGCTGTATATCAAAGTTACCATCCACACTCAAAGTATATTATGTGTTAGGTATAGGTCTTCGCTAAGCTTACTTCTACTCCGACAGTAAACGGGTTGTGTTCTTTGCTAGTTTTCGGAGTAAATATTCAACACAGCTAAAGTTGAGATAAAAACCATAGAAAATGTGAAAGCAATATTTTACTTTGAAAGAAATTTGTCAAGGGGCCTAACAACGTAATTTTATCAGTTTAAAGAGAATTAATTAATGATAAAAATTTATAAAATTTGTTTGTTATTTTAACAATAAATATTTTTTAACTAAAATATTGAATGTTTGGCTACACACTAATATTAAACTACATAATAAATCTCTTAAAGTACACGCAGAGGAAAAACATGGTTACAGCGTGATCACCACAACTATTCAATGATTATATAGCCGTTTTTCATTGATTTAAATATACTGTGTTCATGATAGCAACGTTTATGATTCTGTTTAATCATTTAATGATTACCCACAATCAAAATTTTAATATGGTTCACTGAATTATAACAATGTATTTAAATATGTTTATATGAAATCATATTTATGAATAAATCCATTCATTTAGTCAATTCTACAACAATTAGTTAATTACATAACCATTCATTTTACTTTACAAATTTGCTTAATTCTACAACCATTAAGCCATTAACTTTTAATGCCTTTTGAATACACATTTTGTGTAGTTATAATTCTCATTTAGTTTATATATGAACAAATATAAATTGACAAGTTTTCTTTTTATTCAGTATAATGAATGTACCACTTATTGTGGTACAAATGAATATAAATATGAAAATATGGGATCATATATATGATAAAATGGATTTATATATATGATGAAATAAGTTTATATATATGATAATTAAATGATAAAAAACATGATGAAATTGAAAGCAATACTTAAGGAAAGGTTATAAAACTTACTAAAAGTTATTAATAAGGTTATGAACCTTACTAATAAATTATAAATTGGAATCATAATAATGATTATGTACAAATATACTTATTGTAACCTGGAATCATATATTACAATGATTGTATGTTGCTCTTAGTTTATGGTCACAGGAACCATATTTTTTCTTTGCGTGTAGTAATCAAATCGAATAGGAATATATAAACAAGTTGTAGAAGAGGACCTAGGCTTTGGGAAGAGTTATCTTGTATTCACCCAGTTATATTACTATATAAAGTATAGAGTGTCAATGCAGATCACCTCCAGCATTAAGAGCTCGCAATTCCTAAGGTTTAAACAATATTTTTTAAGATTATCGTGACACATTGGAGTAAAAGGTGTTTAAAATGACTCTTAATTAAAGAAGAGGTAATATCAATAATGTTAATGTCTACATTTTGTTTTTATATTGATCAGTAAGTAAAAAAGTTCATTTGTGAAGTTTTTAGACTTTTTTTTAGAAAATTCTGATGTCCGTCCTTCCGTCCGCCTGTTTTTTAATTTTTGCAAATTTTCAAATTCGAAATTGTTTATTTTTGGACTCAGTAAAGATATCGTTTTAAAATTTCCACTATTCGATAGATAATTTTGTCCTTTAGCCAATGACTAAAAATACTTATAATAAAATCGGTTGAAAATGTTGGGTTATATATGGAAAAACTTGACCAGGAACTTGCAAATAGATATATGTAGTTATAGTACATAGATATATGTAGTAATAGTACATGCCAGCATGTTTTTCAAAGATTTTATGAAGAGTTTTAAGGTGATAAGGAACAAAAATTTTACAAATGATTAAACATTGTCTACGTTAGAGGCTCCTTTCAAACTAAAATATGTAAAATATTATGTAAATATAAAAAACCAATGCATTTTAAACCAATTATTTTAATTGATATTGATACATAATTTTTTCTATTTATGTATATGTGGTACTTATTTTTATTACGAAATGTTTATTGCAAAATTCAATTAATTGTCAATTTTGACACAGAAGATGTGTAGATTACATTTTTGCCTCTCAAATCAATGTAATTTTGTCGTTTAACTTCACTTCCAAAAATAGCTATCATGATAAAAAGGGAGGCGTAATCAATCCAAACATTAGCAGTATATTTTTTAACATACACAGTGGCTCATTTTGACTTTTTTCAACTTTTGAAAAATGCTGATATTTTCAAAAATTAATAAGTATTTTAAAGAAGACACTTTTTAATAAGTACCCATGATCGGTTCAAGACCTACAAGGGGCACTAGACTTTTATGATAATTTTAAATTTTATTTACATTAAATTGTATATTTGTATATCAAATTCACATTTTCAAAATATTTTTAACGCTAACATGTAAATGTAAAAGAATATAATAATTATTTTTACTTTATGAAGTAATTCTATAGGGCAGTTTGGTCCATGTCAAACAAAGTACAAACCATATTTTATTTTGAAAATATATTAATTATTTTAGCAAAAGTGTATATAGTGCGACCGCTTAAAAAAATAAAAGTCCTATGGGTCTACAACATAGTTGAATTACGTCTGGTAATATTTCCCGTAAAAACGTATAACTTTTTTGGTTCTATTCTATTGAATTTGGTAAAGTAGCCTAAATATAGTGTCTTAAAAAATCTGCGACCGTTTCAAAAATAAAACACCGAATCTAAATTTTTCTATTTTAGTTTATTTATTGTTTTAAATAGATTATCATATGAATACAATCCTGGTCCGAAAATGATAATTTTCCCATAATTTTCGCGTATATATATATATACAGTTAAAGCTCCCTTAAGGGACTCCGGTAGGCGGACAGCTCCGGTAGGCGGACAATTTTTTAGGTATCATGGTTTAGCTGGCATTTTTATAATAAATAAATCTCCGCTAGGCGGACGCTCTCTTGGGTGGACACCTGTTTTTTTGAAGTTAAATATGTAGTTTACTATTCGTTTTTTACTGGTTTTTAGAAAAATCTAGTTTTTTAATTTAACTTTGACTATTACACTTGATTAAAAATTCTTCATACTAGAAAAGAGAAACTTGATCCCTAATAACAGATGTTGTCCCAGTTATCTATTTACTGAATACAATCTCGATGATCGGTTCATGATTTTTCGTACAACACAATGGCGACTCCTACAAATCTTGACAACTGTTTTGAACAAAGGGCATAGAAATTGTGCACAACACGCAGAGCGACATTTTTATCAATCATATTAAAAAAAGTAGTTAGGTGCTGCTAAGGATCGATGCCAGGCCACAAATATCATTTTCCTAAGTTAATCGTGTCGTTTTTAAACTTGCCCTTAACATGCTTTTTATTTTTAAAATTTCTCGAAGAAATCGTTGGTAAAAATGTTGTTGAAAGAAGTCTTAGCCAGCTAGCATACGAAAAATTACAAAATTTAGAAAGTAAAAATGGATAAATCAAAAAACACCATTCAAATAAAATGTTTCCCAAGTGGAACAAATTTTACGATTGTTTCGTTTATGAAGTTAATGTCAATATTGATGTCATTTTTGAAGATATGGTGTGAGATATTTTTTGTATAGGTAGTTTGGGTCAGTTCATTATAATCCAAGAAATAAAACCAACATTGATTGGATTTTTCATTGGTTACGGCTCTTTTGCATTTGAGTTGACGATATACGAATATGCATAAATAAGAATCAGTCAAATCAATCATCAAATATGTTAGTAAATAATTCATTCAATTAACAGTTTCTTTAAATTTGCACCTCTCACCAAAATGATTATATCAATTACTAAAAATGTAAAAAATTAAAAACATAAAAAAATTAATTAAATTAATTAAGTGGATGATTGAATAAATTAAAAATGTAAATGAGAAATAAAATCTTACTTAAATTTTATTCTTATTTTAGTTTTATTTGAATATATTTATTAAATTTTGATGCAAAATTAAATAACTGCGTTAATTGAAAAATATGTGGTAATAATTTTTTCTGTGTTACAATCAATCATAAATGCTGAAATAAAATGATATAGTACTGAATTAACCATTGTAAAAAAATAATATTATGTACCATATCCCATAGACGAACATCTCCCGTTAACGGACAAAATCAGCGTGACGTTCGCTTTATAGACAGCTAAACCACTTTACCTATTTTCTTATAATTTTCATAGTATTATTTTGTGATACCGGAAGGTAAAATAGGAGGAGCAGGGGGAATGGTAGCCCCCATACAAAGTAAATATTCATTATCACATATCTCCAGAATTATTACAGATAAAATCCATACAACGAAAATATTACATATCGTATATCTTAGAAACTATTACAGCAAAAGTTTAAACATTTTGTTATAATAATTTTCTCAAAAACCTCCATAAGTTCAGATGCAAATGGGATGGGTAAGACCTGGGGAAATGGTACCCTCCAACAAAGCATATTCTCCGTGGCATATCTAAAAAAAATATTATTTTGAGAGTCCTCAAATTTTGTGGGAACTGTTTTCTTATCATGTTGTATACATGAAAAAAAATAGAATAGTTATGGCCGGGGGAAGTGGTACCGCCCATACAAAATAAATAAAAATTATCCGCATATCTTGAGAACTATAAAAGCAAAAGTGAGACTATTTTGTTAGTATAACCTTCTTATAAACCTGCATATTTGAGATGAAAACGGGACGGATAGGACCTGGGGTAATGGTACCCCTCATACAAAGGAAATATTATTAATAGTATATAAAAAGAACTATTAGGATGAGAGCTCTCAAATCTTGTGCGAACTATTTTCTTAACATATTGCATTTATAAGATAAAAACAGGACAGATAGGGCCGGGGGAATAAGTATCCCCTATACAAAACAAATATTAGTTTTCATATATCTAAAGTATTCATTTACTGAAAGTTTCAAAAACTTTTGTAGAAAATTTTATATTTAAAATTATAAAGGGGGGGAGTAGTAGACCCCACATTAAGAAAATATTAGTTGTGGCATGTACTCTATTAGTTGTGGCATGTACTCTATGGACAGTTAAACCGCTGAACCTATGTTTTTTAAATTATTGCAGCATAATCCTGAAGGCCTCAATAGTAAAACAGGCTATTTTACTTTCAGATATACATGCAAAGAAAAAATATGGTTCCTGTGACCATAAACTAAGAGCAACATACTATGATTGTAAAATATGATTCCAGGTTACAATAAGTATATTTGTACGTAATCATTATTATTATTCCAATTTATAATTTATTAGTAAGGTTCATAACCTTATTAATAACTTTTAGTACGTTTTATAACCTTTTTCTTAAGTATTGCTTTCAATTTCATAATGTTTTTATCATTTAATAATTTCATGTTATCATATATATAAAATAATTTCATCATATATATATAATTCCATTTATCATATATATTATTCCATTCTATCATATATATGAACTAATTCCATCATAAGTATAATTCCATTTTATCATATATATAATCCCATGTTGTCATATATATAATTCCATTTTATCATATATATGATCTCATATTTTTATATTTATATTCATTTGTACCACGATATGTGGTAAATTCATCGTACTGAATAAAAACAAAACTTGTCAATTTATATTTGTTCATATATAAACTAAATGAGAATTATAACTACTGAACTGATACACAAAAATGTGTATTCAAAAGGCATTAAAAGTTAATGGCCTAATGGTTGTAGAATTCACTAAATGAATGGATTTATTCATAAATATGATTTCATATAAACATATTTAAATACATATTATAATTCAGTGAACCATATTAAAATTTTGATTGGGGTAATCATTAAATGATTAAACAGAATCATAAACGCTGCTATCATGAACACAGTATATTTAAATCAATGAAAAACGGCTAAATAATCATTGAATAGTTGTGGTGATCATGCTGTAACCATGTTTTTTTTCTGCGTGTAGGTAGCGAGTAGGTATCACAATACAAACAAAATACTAATTATTGCACATGTAAAGAACTAAGATAAGAAAGATTTTATTTTTTTTGTGGAGTCTAGGGGTAATGATAAATTAATTATTAACGTATAAGTTAATAAGTTGCAGAAAAAACCTTAACATTTTATTGCAATATCTTGGAAAATGATATCCCTAAAGCAAATTTTGCGAGATCTACTTTATTTTCAGATTGCATTCATTAAATAAAAATATGGCTAGGAGAAGAGGTATCTCCTTTAAAATGCATATACTAATCTTAAATAATTATTTAGTGAAAGTTTTAAAAACAGTTGTAGAAAAACTTTAATATCAAATTTTAGAGCGGATAGGTCGAGGGGAGTACTAGCCCCCATAAAAAGTAAATATTTATTATGAAAGGTACTTTATACACAGATTAACCAATTTTTGAATTGAAATAAAGTAGTAATTTATTTAAAATTGTAATAGAGAGAATAGGTCGAGAGGAAGTAGTAACCCCTTATCAGTATAGCATTAAAAGGGGTAGCAAAGCGCACCGGGTTAAGGTAGTTTATTATAATTTAATTGCTTAAGTTTGTACAACAAAACAACTTAAGTGTTTTCTTGACAGTTACATAAAATGCTGCATCATAATGTAATGAAAGCCTTTTCCAATATTTAATAAAGTTGTTATTCATACTTCGTCCTTAACTACAAATATCTCAGTGCGAATTCCGCCCTTTAATAGAAATTCATTAAAATTCTTCTCCCCTTTAATTTAGTTAACAGCAACAAACAACATTAATTAATATTAACTAACTGTGGCAACAAAAATCCACCTTCTGACAACAAGAACTTAAACAAAAAAAAGAAAACTCATTAAATTTTCCCAGCTATCAAATCACTAGCCAAGTTCAATGAACTTTTTTTTTTTTTTTTTTCTTTTAAATAAAGTAAAAAAGAAAATATGAAAAAAGAAACCAACACAAGAAGGAAATCAAAAAAGATAATACATAAATACACTATTTAAATATAAATAGTATCCCACTAGCAGAACAACAGCAAGGAAACAAAAAAAAAAAAACATAAATACTATATTTAAATATAAATAGAAAAAATATATTAACCACCTTTATTATACCAAGTATACAATAAAAAAAAATTTTAATATTCATAGAGAAATCTATAGAAAAAGAAAGTAACAATTTATCAAGCCCACTTACACCTACAGACCTCTTCTTCTTTCTCTTCAAACTATCTAAGCTAATATGATGACGTCTTAAATGCCTCCCTTGTTAATTCTTAGAACAGGTACAAGTAAGCAACATTTCACTCTAATTATTTCCTTGATTTCAATAATAAGTACACTTACAATTTACTCGGAGTATGAGCAGAAATGACTTTATTCAAGAGTAATTGTAGTTGGTATCCTGGGGAATTTCCTGTTTTTACATTTAAGACAATTTTAACAAAAAAAAAAAAAAAAAAAAAGGTTCCATATAGAGAATTTCTTACAAAAAATCATTTTTTTTTGTATTTAGTTATCAAGAAGTACTTAAGTTGTTTTTTGTTTTTGTATAAATACTTAACCTAATTTATTTATATTTTTATGAATAAAAATTAGTAGACAATCATCTACACTTGTGTATATGAATTTAATTTGTATGTATATCCTGGCTGGCATTTGCTTTCAATTGCTTGTTAGCCTGCTAGGAAATATATATATATATATATATATATATATATATATATATATATATATATATATATATATATATATATATATATATATATATATATATATATATATATATATATATATATATATATATATATATATATATATATATATATATATATATATATATATATATATATATATATATATATATATATATATATATATATATATATATATATATATATATATATATATATATATATATATATATATATATATATATATATATATATATATATATATATATTATTGTGTTTAAAAAGAAATTCAAATAAAATTATGTGAATTAAATTAGATGCAATTTAACATCCTCTCTGAGTCACTTTGAAATTAAAATAAAAGGTGGTCCGGAGTGCTTTTGTCATTTTCAAAATGCAATAACTCAGAACCTAATAAATATATTTTCATAATTCTTTCACAATATAACTAATGTAAGTCCAATTTATATGTTTGTAAAATATTATACTGGTTGGAAGATTTACTGAGTTAGAACAAAATGAGAAAAAAAGATATAGTCGGTCAAGACCCATGATATCCTACACCACACAGTGGTCCCAAAACGAATTTTTTTGTAAATAATTCTGTAACTTTAGAACTGCTGGATGGATTTGAATGCCCAGAGACCAGCTAGGAACTTGTGCTCTTCCAAATATATATATATATACGAGCGGTAAACCCGCTACTTCGTCAGCGGAAATTTTTTATAAAAACTATACTATATAATAAATTTAAACTAAGATTCTTAACTCCCTTGGGAACATTTTTAATAATGGTGTTATGTCATCCATAAATAACAATATCTCTTTAATTTCAGGCTTATAATCTTAGAATAATGAAAAATAAATATCAGAATTACGAAAAAGTATATTAGAATAAAGAAAAAGGACCGTAAAATCCATTTAAAGGTTTCTGATTCACTTAGGACCTTACATTTTCTATTTTATGTTTCTAAGGATGAAAATTGCTGAACATTCAAGAAGTACTATTAGAAGAACGAAAAAAGATACCACAAAGTCCCTTCTTATGGATTCTCATTCATTTAGGACCACATATCTTTAATTTCATGTTTCTAGATTCAGAATTATAGAAAATTAAAAAAGTACCGTTGGAAGAACAAAAAAGTACCACAACGTCCCTTCTAATGGATTCCCATTCATTTAGGACCACATATCCTTAATTTCATGTTTCTAAGTTCATAATTATAGAAAATTCAAAAAGTACCATTAGAAGAACAAAAAAGTACCACAAAGTCCCCTCTAATGAATTCTCATTCATTTAGGACCACATATCCTTAATTTCATGTTTCTAAGTTCATAATTATAGAAAATTCAAAAAGTACCATTAGAAGAACAAAAAAGTACCACAAAGTCCCTTCTAATGAAATCTCATTCATTTAGGACCACATATCCTTAATTTCATGTTTCTAAGTTCATAATTATAGAAAATTCAAAAAGTACTATTAGAAGAACAAAAAAGTACCACAAAAACCTCTCTTATGGATTCTTATTCATTTAAGACCATCTTTAATTTCATGTTTCTGGGTTAAATATTATAGAAAATTCAAAAAGTACCATTAGTAGAACAAAAAAGTACCACAAAGTCAACTCTAATGAATTCTCATTCATTTAGGACCAATTATCTTTAATTTTATATTTCTGTGTTAAATATTATAAAAAATTCAAAAAGTACTATTAGAAGAACGAAAAAGTACCACAAATTCATATTTCTAGGTTAAATATAATAGAAAATTCAAAAAAGTACCATTAAAATAGCAAAAAAGTACCACAACGTCCCCTCTTATGGATTCTCATTAACTAAGGACCACATATCTCTAATATCATGTTTCTAGGTTCATAATTATAGAAAAATCAAAAAGTACCATTAGAAGAACGAAAAAGTACCACAAAGTCCCACCTTGTGAATTCTTTACAACATCGGACCATGCGTATTTATTTTCATGTTTCTAGGTTAAATATTACAGAAAATGAAAAAAGTACCAATAGAAGAAGAAAAAAGTACCACAAAGTCCATCCTCTTGAATTTTTGCCCACAGGACCACGTATCTTTAAGTACCACAAATTCCACTCTTGTGAATTCCTATCTACTTTTTCTTAATTTCATGTTTCTATGTTTAATGTAATTGAAAATTCATTATTAAGTTTGAATAAAATGTAATTTCCCGCCTTTACCTCTTTTTTGGTACTTTTTTTCACCCATCGAAGTATCAAAAATTGTATTCCAATAAATTTCTAAATTATAGTGGTATCCCATATTAAAATACCCATATGAATATTTCAATAAATATTAAAAAAGGTTTTATGAAAAAATTACCAAAAATAGGTACGATTTTTACCCCTTAAACACTTGAATTTCTAAAAAGTACCAAATTTGTATTTTTCATTTTTTGATAAGTTATGAATACGATATAAATTTTATCTGTATGTTGATTGGTTTCAAAGATACATATGGTGCCAAAAAAGTACCAAAATACAGTTTTTACCCGTTTTCTCCCTAAAACGGCCGATTTTCAAAAAAGTACCAGACACCTGTCCAATTATTTTTTAAATGAATAACGATAACTATTCAACTTTTTTTGTATCTTTATTAGTTTGGGAGATATAAAGTTACCGATTTTACCCGTTTTTACCCTTTTTTACCCCCTAAACATTCGAATTTCCAAAAATCCCGTCTTAGTGGATCTATATGAAGGGAGACCTTCCTACGTTCCAAATTTCGTCTCTCTAGCTTCAGCCGTTTGGGCTGTGGGATGATGAATCAGTCAGTCAGTCAGTCACGTTACTCTTTTATATATATAGATATATTTTTTTTTTTTTTTCAAGTCATTCTCCCAATTTTGAATTTATTTAATTTAAATGATGAGGTGTCCTTAAAAATTCAGGACCAATATTCAAAAATTCTTTATGTGAAGTGGGCTTATACAAGGAATCCTATTTCTTTTTGGGTAGAAGTGTTCGACTATAGAGTGCTGGAGGAAATAAAAAATTCAAAGAAATATCTGAATTCGCTCTAAAGTTGTTCTCACTTCCGCAAGTCAAATAAACTTAGTAAAAACAAATTTAAGAAATAAATTGCATTTAGGAACTGTGAATTCTATTTTATCAATTAAATAAAATTTATTTGCTATGAATTCTACGATAAAAATATCAACGATATTGACTTTATTGATGACTTAATTTTTTAAATTTTTACTTTTATTATTTGTATGCCAAAAAGTTTGGAAACTAAAAAATATGATCTCTACGTTGTAAAAATAAATAAATGAACTGTTTTTGTTTTTTATTATTAATTTTGTGGTGTTTATATATATTTATTTTTTTAGCCATTTTTCAGCCATTTGTTAGCCATTTTTTGTTGAAAATTTTGCCATTTTTGGTCTCAAGGAATTGGCAACTCTGTATAGGGTATAAATAAGAAGGAAGAAGAAAAATAATTTTGGATATTTTCGTTAGAAATTATGGTTTAATTTAAGGTGGAGCCAATCGAAATTCTTACGTCTATATTTGGGAGTTAAAATTATATATTTTAAATTTGCAATATATTTTACTATTAAATGGAAAAAGGAGTTAGTTCTAGCTAATTGTATATTTTACTAATTAATTATAGAATTTATGTAGAATTTTTCGTATATTATCACCGATATTGTTAGAAGCTTAAGAGTTGCGAAATATTTTTGCACAAAATGGAAACATTTTCACGATATCACTATAATATAAATAAGAGTAAATTATCTCAGAAGTTCATAGTAATAAATAATCATCTGTATGCTTTCTAAATATTGAACAAAATTTTTAGATATCTACATATTGTCTAAAATGCATTATATAAAAAAGAAAAGATAGAAACTCATACTAGACTTCATAAAAGAACCTCAGAAACGGAAAGGAGGATTATTGTATTGGCAGAAAAGGACCACTTCACTTATTACTGATGTATTTTCCAAAATATTTTAAAAGATTAGAAGTTTCTAGCTGGTATGTGGGCAGGAGGAGAACCTCCGAAAGTGGTAAACTCTTTTAATTATTTCTTATATAATATCCGAGGTGACCCATTTCAGAGGTCCTCCCACCTGTGCCAAGACCACCTGGAAACTTGTGCTCCTCCAAAATAGTTGGAAATTACCTCAGTAATAACTATGCGAAATTTCATTGAAATATATTTAACGGTTCAAAATTTGCACAAAATTATTTAAAAAAACACGTTGAAACTGCTATGCACTTATGTATATAGAATGCTGCAGCACACATTTACTATGGAAATTAAGGAAAATGTGCACATTTCGCTTATGGGGGGCCAAGTTTCAGCTAGTTTTTAAACGATTGTGTAAAGGATTTATGCAAGTATTTGGTATCATTGGAAAGGATATTACTTGAAAAATAATAATATGTAAATAATAAAGTATTTGAGCTACATCTTTTCATTAAATTGATCAAAAAACGAACAATTTTTGTATTTAGTGTTATTTTTCGAGAAAAAAAATTTAATATTTGAACTTAAATAAAATCTACATTAATTAAGCTATTATTATAAAATTTTAGTATAATATAAAAAAATTTGTCCTTAAAGGAAAAAAGCAAATAGATTCCCATTTTCTTAATTCAAAATACCCAAAATTCCAGTTCAGGGAAAGCTTCTTTCAAAAAATGACTTTTTTCATTGAAATGGTCGTTATAAGAGGCCTCCGTCAGAAAATACTTTTTGGGTGTATACCTTACATATAGAGCTAAAAAATTAAAATAATTTTAAGTCGATCCCAGCTTTGCGATTTGAGAACATAACAAAAAAAGAAAGAGCTAAATATCAAAATGTACTAAATTTGGATAGGGCTCGTGGGCAGACCTTTGTCCCTAACTCCTTCGGATTTACTTTACACGCATTTACATTAAGATTTTTTTTGAAAACATTAAAAAATGATAAAGCTCAGAACAAAAAACTAATTTTATCACTGAATAAATATTGCCACCTTTTTGGAAAAAAACACAAAAAATTTAAAATTTTTTTAAAGTTTCAACTTTTGATTAATATAACTTTTTAACGGATTCATATAATTATATGATTCTTGCAGTAATATTATTTAGAATATTGTAGGGAATCTAACAAACATTTTAGAAAAATTCTAGGGGAAAAATTAAGTCCGCCAAGTTTAAAAAACTAAAAAAAGGCGAGGCTAAAAATGAGATAACCTACACATGTAAGCGTACTTTTTGTAGAGATTTACAAGGACTATCTATATATAAAATTTCTTTTCTGTCATATCATAAATTAATTTTTAGCGATTTTTTTAAAAAATTACATACCCGAGATGGGCGACTTTGGAGGGCCACCCACTTCCCCCCTGACCCGCTAGGGGTCATCTTCTAGCTTATATTTGATTTCATGCGAGTTATTATACGATATTTTAAGGCGTAATCTGCATAGATCATCGTAAATTTTTAGATATTTATTATGCTTATATATACAATTTTCCGTACATCTAGAACATGTTTTCTGTCCATATATTTTTCTGTGAGTTGTAAATTTAGACCATAGCTTTCGGACTTCCGGAATAAGTTTTGGTAAAAATGTTTAAAGCATAGGATTTTAAAGCTAAATTGTTATCTATTCTTTTCACTATGGATCAGCATCATTGGTTTTGTGAACACACACAGTTCTGTGTGATCCTCTTTCAACCTATCTATTATTTTTATAGTGATTTACGAAAGTAATTGCGGTCACGAGTTCATTATGTTTGAAGCATTTAACCATCTTGAAAATAAAGTGGACGGTTTATTAAAGATTTTTGATATATTTTTATATGTTTCACCAAAGAATATACAACATATATGAATATTCTTTGGTTTCACCTTTTTCGTAATGTATAATAGTTGTTCTTTTCTAATATAATCGAAAAAGTGATTCTTTATTTATCTCAAAATATAACAAATAACCATCGCTGTAGTGCGAAAATAATTTTGCAACCATAAACATCACTTACTTAAAAAAATTCCATAAATTAAGCCAAAAGTAGCTTGTTTACTTATTTTTGACTCGCCCGTAAATGACATTTTTTAACTTTCTCTAGAAAGAAACTTTAAAAAGAATAATAATTGAAAAATTTGTCATCAATGCAAAAGAAAAAAAAAACGAGTTTATCAAAAACATGTAAATTTTTAAAAGTGGACCGCTACATTTGCCGCTTTTTAAAGCGAAACAGTTAAAAATATATTTACGCTTGAACTTTGATTTTGGATTTTTTGCCTCGACTTTATTTCGTTTTTTGGAAATAAGTCTTGAGGTGTATGAGTGAAAATTTGCCAAAAATTGTTCTCTAAATTTTTTCAATTCGATAAAATTACAAAGATTTTACCAAGTGCACAGAAAAAAATATTTCAAATAATTTTTTAATAAAATTATTAATTAACTTTATATTGGAATTTAATTATATGATTTATTAATATAATTAATTTTTTAATTGGTTTACAGTTTTGTTTTTTAATAAATTGACAGCTGTTAATAAAATATAATGAAAAATTAAATATTTGTCTATAAAGTACAGAAATAAGATGAATTTAGGCAAATTTTCAAAAATTTCCAGCTCATTATATTCATTATTATATTTATTAATATTATCATTTTGATGATTGGAGCAAAATCAATTAAAAATTAATTAATATTACAAGTTTCGTAATTGAAGTCCATTTTTACTTTTTTCTGTGTGTATGTATGATATGTGATGTCTCATTTAATTCATGATATATTCCTTATCATTGGGTCAGCAGTTTAGGAAATACATATTAGTTACCATGTTAATTGTTTACTTTATGTAAAGAGAAATATCATCTTATTTATGTTAGCATTACGCTGAGTAAAAATATGGTTGCAGTGACCATAATATAAGTGCATGTTCATATTCATCTATATATATAAAAGAGTAACGTGACTGACTGACTGAATGACTGACTGATTCATCATCTCACAGCCCAAATGTTTAGGGGGTAGAAAAGGGTAAAAACAGGTAAAATCGGTAACTCTATAAATCCCAAACAAAGTTGAACAGTTTTCGTTATTCATTTAAAAAATAAATGGACATGTGTCTGGGACTTTTTTGAAAATCGGCCCTTTTAGGGAGAAAACGGGTAAAAACTGTATTTTGGTACTTTTTTGTCACCATATGTATCTTTGAAACCAATCAAAATACAAATAAAATTTATGCCGTATTCTTAACTTATCAAAAAACGAGAAATATAAATTTGGTACTTTTTCGAAATTCTAACTTTTAAGGGGTAAAAATCGTACCTATTTTTGGTACTTTTTTCATAAAACATTTTTTTTTTATATTTATTGACATAATTACGTGCGTATTTTAATATGGGATATCACTACAATTTAGAAATTTATTGGAATACAATTTTTGATACTTCGATGGGTGAAAAAAAGTACCAAAAAAAGGGGTAAAAGCGGGAAATTACATTTTATTCAAACTTAATAATGAATTTTCAATTACATTAAACATAGAAATATGAAATTAAGAAAATGTAGATAGGAATTCACAAGAGTGGAATTGGTGGTACTTAAAGATACATGGTCCTGTGGGTGAGAATTCAAGAGGATGGACTTTGGGGTACTTTTTTCTTCTTCTATTGGTACTTTTTTGTATTTTCTGTAATATTTAACCATGAAATTAACATGAAATTAAATACGCATGATCCGATGTTGGAAAGAATTCACAAGGGGGGACTTTGTGGTACTTTTTTGTTCTTCTAATGATACTTTTTGAATTTTCTATAATTATGAACCTAGAAACATGAAATTAGGGATATCTGGTCCTTAAATAATGAGAATCCATAAAAGGGGACATTGTAGTACTTTTTTGTTATTTTAATGGTAAACATAAAATTAAAGATATTTGGTCCTAAATGAATGAGAATTCATTAGAGGGGACTTTGTGGTACTTTTTGTTCTTCTACTGGTACTTTTTGAATTTTCTATAATATTTAACCCAGAAACATGAAATAAATGATATGTGGTCTTAAATGAATAAGAATCCATAAAAGAGGTTTTTCTGGTACTTTTTGTTCTTCTAATGGTACTTTTTGAATTTTCTATAATTATGAACCTAGAAACATGAAATTAAGGATATGTGGTCCTAAATGAATAAGAATTCATTAGAGAGGACTTTGTGGTACTTTTTTGTTCTTCTAATGGTACTTTTTGAATTTTCTATAATATTTAAAGTAGAAACATGAAATTAAATATGCATGGTCCTATGTGAGAAAGAATTTACAAGAGGGGTCTTTGTTGTACTTTTTTGTTCTTCCAATGGTACTTTTTTAATTTTCGGTAATTTTTAACCTAGAAACATGAAATAAGGATATGTGGTCCTAAATGAATGGGAATCCATAAGAAGGGACTTTGTGGTACTCTTTTGTTCTTCCTATGGTACTTTTTTAATTTTCTATAATTCTGAATCTAAAAACATGAAATTAAAGATATGTGGTCCTAAATGAATGAGAATCCATAAGAAGGGACTCCTTGAATGTTCTGCAATTTTCATCCTTAGAGACATAAAATTGAAAATGTAAGGTCCTAAGTGAATCAGAAACCTTAAAATGGATTTTGTGGTCCTTTTTCTTTATTGTAATATACTTTTTCGTAATTCTGATATTTATTTTTCATTATTAGATTATAAACCTGAAATTAAAGAGATATTGTTATTTATGGATGACATAACACCATTATGAGTTAAGAATCTTAGTTTAAATTTATTATATAATATGGTTTTTATAAAAAATTTCTGCTAACGAAGTAGCGGGTTTACAGCTCGTAAATAATAAAATTAATATTAAAATACATATGTTCCACAATGTGCAACTTTATCTATGCATATATGTATATGGAAGAAACTAAAACTATGTCTAAGGACTTTGTCCTTTTTTTTGAACTATTTCCTACCAAACCTTTTTTTTACCAGTAGTATTTATGTATGTTATCTAAAATATATCTTTTGTTTTAACTATTTAATAAAGAAAGATGGGAGAAAACTTAAATTGCTAAAAAAAAACTGAAATAGTCGAGAATAGTCTACAATGTGTTTCTTCTCCTACTTACATTGTTGTTTTTATTTGCATAACTTGCATATTTTTATTGTTACTCAGACATCAGTGGTTTCAAAACATTTCCGGTTAGGGGAAGGAAGGTGAACGAACAAAATTTTCCATTGTCAAACTAAATAAATACATACTCACACTTTCAAACCTTAAACAAAAAAAAAAAAAACTATTACAATAACAACACTAGCAAATGCTTTAAAATACAGTTACATTTTATAGCCATAAGAAGAGAAGATAGTGGTGGGTGTTTTTTTATGAGATGCACGCTTTTCTGTATGCATGACTATTTAGTATGAAATAACGTATGAGTATTAACTAATGAATACTATTGCGTATACGCTACCAAGAGTATGCGTATGATGATTTTAATTTTACATTAAAATATAATTACAACTTTTTTTATTTTTAAGTAAATGTATGGTATTCCCTTTCATTAATTTTTGTGTATTTTATCTCGATGTCAAACACTCGAGTATTTATTAGCAACAAGAAAACAGTTGTAATTATAGTGCGCCAGGACTATGAGTACAGGATAGGGTGTAATAATAATTGGGTTGCATTACTATCACTGCGCAAGTACAAACAAATCCTCGTTATTTTCATTTCGAGTTACTTTGTTTTTATTTTATTATTATTTTTTTCGAAGAAAATAAAGACCATGTGGTTTTATGTGATGGGGGTGAAAATATAAGTTTTATTGTGTCTGATGTTTTATTTCGAAATTAGTGATGGTAGTTTAGGTGATAGAAAATTGTTATGGTAATCGAAGTATCGATAACTAAGGGAGATATTTTAATTTTCCCGGCTATAAATTGTATATGTCCATATCATCTTAAATCTCTGGATATGACCTATGAAAAATATGCATAAACGTACTATTTATTTCTTATAGTTTTGAAGTTACGATATTTGCATTTGAAACTTCAACTGTCTTAATTTTGCACGATCTTGGTCCAAAATTTTCAATATATATCCCAAAATGTGTGTACAATTTTGTACAAATTTTACTCTGTTAATTAAAGAACAAAATTATCTATCGAATAACGAAAATATGAAGTCAATTGCTTCTCTGAGTCTAAAATTAAACTATTTTAAAATTGCAAAAATTATATTTTTTCTTTACCGAAAAGATGTCTATACTCCATTTACTCTAAAATAAAATTTCCTTTGGGAGCATATAATAATTTTACACTTTTGTTAAAGGTATCTTCACAGAGTTAATTTTAGAATTAAAAAAAAGCCTAAATGCCCAACAAGACTGTGTACAGACTCTACCAAATTAGACCTATTTTAAATCAAAATTTTGATTTAGCCTAGTTCTACAAACTGAATCTATTTCTGCAAAATGCTTATGTGTTCTAAACAGCTTGCCAATGGCTTTTTTCAAACCTGCTATACATGTGAACTTTATAAGCAAAATAAAAAAAATCCATTTTTGTGATTTTTGTAAATTTTTTGGGAATTGTTGGATTTCTTTTACAAAAATCTAAAATTTTTCCTCACCATTTCAAATGATAAAGTCAATAATCGCTACAAATTTCAAAAACAGGTTTTTATAAGAGATCAAATTTTTTTTTTTCTCCAAAAATTTTTTAATAACAATATTACTTTAATAAGAAATCAGAAATACTATGGACTTCATATTTCTTTAAATAAACTGCCCTGTCTAGCTAACACAATTTTTAATTATACAGTGTTGGAAAAAATAATAGGGACGACCCCCACTTTCGCAAGCAGATGCAAACAGTTTCTTTATATTAAGTTTTTTTTTTGGGATCCCGCTATTTAACTGTTAAATACTTAAACACAAATAACTCAAAAACTATAAAAGATAAATGGGACACGCAAGCATGTTTTTTGTAGGTCTTATCAGTGCCTACAATAGTATATACAAATATTTGAAATCGGATGCGAAACAAAAATTTGTTAAGTGATTAAAAAAAATTTTATATCAGAGGTACCCAATTTTTAGCCCTCTTAGCTCCCCCCCTGAGGGGTCTGTTGGGTCCCCCTTCCAAACTTAACATTGTATACCAAATTTCACGCAAATCCAACCAGCCGATCATAAGTTACAGATTTATTTCCAAAAATTTTCGATTCTGCTCCACTGTGCAATGTACATAAACTTCTTTAGAGCTAAACATTTAGAAGATATGTTCCAAGAAATTGTTTACTTTATGTCTTTCCAAACGTAAAGACCAGAAACAACAAGATTAGCATTTGCAGAAAAATATAAATTTTGGGAAGAAGAGTGGCGTAATTTTCTGTTTAGTTATGAAAAAAAGTTTTGTCTTGACGGTCCAGATGGTTTTCAAGGATACTGGAGACCTCAAGATGTTTTGGATTGGCCACCACTAAGTCCCGATTTAAATCCAGTGGAAAACCTTTGGGGAATACTTAGCCATGAAATTTATAAAAATGGTCGAGTTTATACTTCTTTAAAAGTGCTTAGGGAAGCTTTAATTGAGAAATGGGCAGAAATTCCCCAAAATGAGTTCCATAAACTAATAAACTCTATGCCACTTGGTATAAATGATGTTATTGTCAATCAAGGAGGACATACCAATTACTAAAATAATATATTTCCCAACTACGTTAAGTTCTGCCAAACATCTTTTTCATATTTTTTAATTGTACCATATAAAAATTTCCTATTAAAATTAGTTTAAAATTGCGATATATATAAGCCAAACCGAAACATTTATCGTGATTCTTTTTATCTTTAGAAATGTAACCTAAAATATATAATCAATAAAAGTTTAATGAATCGCTTCAGTTTATATTCTATAAAAACATTTGTACCATATAATTTTTTCCACAACTGTACCTATTCTAAGTAAAAGTCACATCATTGTTGTGCTAATATAATAAAGCAACCTGTCATAGAAAAATAATCGTTAAAGTCCCAGAACCATTCTAAAACACAGTTATTTAATGAATAAATAAACATCTTATTAAAACTTAAAAAAAAAGCTGAAAAATTTTTGGAAACTGCCACGGAAAAGTCTGAAGTTTAAAATTTTTATTATAGGAGACCGCATATAATCAGAGATAGATGAATAAAAATTTCTATTGAAATATTGCCATATAAGTGCTCTAAACATTTATGTAAAAATATTTGAGTTTCGAACTATATTTATATTATTTTTTTATATTTATCTGAAACTACTTTGGTGCAAAAATATAAAAGTTTAAGTGGTCATAAAACAAAAATTTTGCCTACCAGCGAAAAATCCTTTGGAGGGTTTATTACACATATCAAGGGCTATGAATTGCAGTCGAAATGATTCCGCCCCCAAAATACTGTTGCATAGTGTAATTATAATAATAGTAATTAATATTCTACCCCCACTTGCAAGAATTTTAAGCTACCACCCCAGATACTGAAGCAATATTTTGGCTTTGTTACTACTTAATCGGACTCTAAGCTGAACTGTGTTTTAGAATGGTTATTTTTCTATTTCGGGTCGCTTTATTATATTGGCACAACAATGATGTGACTTTTACTTAGAATAGGTACTTCTAAAACTCATATATTTCAGCTTTTTCTTGGCAGTAAAAGCTAATACAATTATAATTACAGTAAAAGCTTCCTTAACGGACAGCTCCCATAAGCGGACATCTCCGGTAGGCGGACAATTTTTTAGGTCCCATGGTTTAGGTGGAATTTTTAGAATAAATTAATCTCATTTAGGCGGACGCTCTCTTGGGCGGACGTCCGCGTCCTTTGTTTTTGGAGAGAGATGTTTTTGACGAGAGATGTTTTTGGAGAAAACATCTCTCGTAGGCGGACAAAAATCCTAAACCGTAAAAGAAATTTACCGAATATTTTTTAATAAGGTGCTACTTATTATCATTTTTGTCCGAGTTTGCATTCATATTTCATATTTACTTAAATTTTTTTAAACTAAATGGTTTACTATTCTTTTTTATACCCTTCACCACAGGTGTAAAGTCTATATATAAGTTTGTCATTCCGTTTGTAATTCCCATAATTTTCGTCGGAGAGCAAAAAAGTTTACATTTTCGGGATCCTTGTAAGAAATGATGACGATAGGACCATGTCCGTCCGACCGTCCGTGTGTCGGTTGAAATGGCGTTTATGAAGCCCACCGATAACTGACATATATAATATACATATATATCAAACGATCGGAAATGCTTTCGAGAATTTTGCTATTGGAATTCAGCAAGATCGGTTCATACAATGCGGAGATATGTTAAAAAAAACCGGTTTTTAGAACCGGTTTTCCAGTTTCTGAAGCCTCTGTATATACTAGGGACTTCGTTTTTACAAAGAAGTCTCGGACATTTTTTTCTGAATTTTTGTTCTGAAAAAATGAAATAAATTGGTTCAATAATAACTGAGATATCGTACAAAACGGATTTTTTATTTTTTAAAGCCCTGGTTTAAGCTATAGATTTTTATTTTTATACAGATCGGTCACAAATATTTTTATAAAATTTTGTTTTTTTGAATCAGCAGGATCGGTTTGTAAATGGCGGAGATATGCTTTAAAAACCGGTTTTTGGAACCGGTTTTTCAGTTTCTGAAGCCTCCGCATATACCAGGGACTTCGAATTTTTAAAGGGGGCTCGGAAATTATTTTCTGAGTTTTTGTTCTGAAAAAATTAAATAAATTGGTTCAATAATAACTGAGATATCGTACAAAACGCATTTTTTATTTTTTAAAGCCATGGTTTAAGCTATAGATTTTTATTTTTATATAGATCAGTCATAAATGTTTTTATAGAATTTCGTTTTTTTTTAATAAACCAAATTCGTTTATAATCAACAGAGTTATGGCCCAAAAACAAATCTGTTAAGAATATAAATACACACACAAACATGTATATTAAGCATTGTAATTAGTGACGTTTTTTGTTTTTTGTATAGACAAGTAGTTTATTAGTTAGAAACAGTGTTGTTGTTGTTCTTTGTATATGCAGTCTGTACAAAAATAAATAGATATGGAATTGTTGTTGTTTATTTTTTAAAACTAAAACATATCTGTTAAGAATATACATAAATACATACACAAACATGTATATTAAGCATTGTAATGACTGTTAGTGACGTTTTTGCCTATAAGACAAGTAGTTTAGTTAGCAACAGAAGTAATATAATGAATAACAGTGTTGTTGTTGTTCTTTGTATATGCAGCCAGTTTGTATATACACACATAAAAAAATAAATAAATATGGAATTGTTGTTGTTGTTTATTTTTTAAAAGCAAAACCTGCTATGATTGTTTTTTTTATATATTCAAATTTTCGTAGTTTGAAAAAAATGTAGATTTATATATGTGAAAATATGAAAGCATACGTTAAGGCGAAAATTTTATTATTTGTCGGTAATATGATAATATGATGTCGATAAGATAGTAAGATGGTAATATGGTGAAGGGTATCAAAGATTCGGCACAGCCGATGACTTTGTTGTCAAACTTGTCTTCAACATGCTTTTAATTTTTAAAATTTCGTGGAAATTCGTTAGCAAAAATGAGATGATTTTTTTCGCGTACGAAAAATTAAAACGGAGAGAAGTATAAATTCGATAAATAAATATCATGAAATCATAATTTATTGCAAATAATTTCTAAATGAAAATGCAAAAAGTCGTTTGCCACAGAAGCAAAAGAAAAAAAACACAATTTTTATTTATTTTTTTTTTTTTTTTTGCTTTAAAATTGAGCTATTAAGCAAAATTCTTCAAACATTAACTTAATGCAATAATAAATAAATCATAAAACACTTTTCAAATAAAATTGTTCTTAAATGGAACAAATTTTATGACTGTTTCGTTTATGAAGTTAATGTTATGATCTTTTGACTTTTGTCTATATTGATAATAATTTTTGAAGATATGAGCATGAAATTTTTTGAATAAATGTAGTTTGCGCCAATACATTATAATCCAGTAAATAAAACCAACATTTGATTTTTAAGTGGTTACGGCCTTTTGCATTTTAGTTGACGATACAAATAAGAATATGTATATCTATAAATTAATTCATTACAATCAATCTTGAATGTTGAAATAGAAAGATATAGTAATGAATTACCCCTTGTAAAACAAAATATGTACCATATCCCATTGTCCCGATAACGGACAAAATCAGCGTGACGATCGCTCTCCGCCTATGGGAGCTTTCACTGTACTTCTTTCTTTTTAACTTTAGATGATGAAACTTATTCTCTTTTGGCGAGAATATTGATATCGTTACGATTTCACGTCGTAGTCTTAGGGTTTCTGCATCTTCAATTTCATAGTGTTATTATTATTATTTTTAAGTTCCTTTAAACAAAAGTCTTTAAAAACACACACCATTGTTTTATTTGTCCAAAAAAGTCCTTAAACTATTGAAATTGTAACATCTCTAATAATAACTCTCTTAACAATTTCAAATTTTCTCTCTCTCTCTCCCATCTTCTCAGATTCGAAATTGTTTTAATATATTGTTGTTATTATTGTTGCTTTAGCAACACCCCGTTTTTTGTTTGTAATTGTGTTGGTGTAGCTCTTCTTTTTGTTGTTGCTATTTTAAGCTAACAGCTGATTTAATTTTTTTTCGTGCTTAGACCTCTTCATCTCCTATTGTTTTTGTTATTATAGATATGTAACTCGCAAAAAAATGTGGTACGTAGGAATATAAACGAACATAGGATAATGCTAACAATAATCATGATTGTACCATCACTTGCCGCTTACAAAAGCAACAGCAACAAAAAACAATAAAGCCTTTTTTTGTTTGTTTATGGCTTGTTTGAAGTGGTGGGTATATAAAAAAACAATAACAAAAACGATAAAACGAAACCTGTCTGCTGCTGTTTTTTTTTTGTCTCGCAACAAATTGTGGCAAACTAGAACCTTTATGTGCCATCATTGCATATTGGCCAAGTTAGTTGTAAAAGTTATGTTGCCGCAAAAACAACGTTCAATTTTTAAAAGTCACTTGTAGACAAAAAAACAGAACGAATAAAAAAACAAAAACAAAGAAAAGAAAGTTGTAGTTAAAGTTGCTTAAAGACCTAAACTAAAAGTAATCAAAAACACAAAAAAAAGGAAAAGAAAAAAAAAAAAAAACATTAACAGACAAACAAATAAATATAAAGAAAATCGAAGACAAAAAAAAAAAACAATAAAACAAAAAACAAATTTATAAATAGTGAGTGAATCATCTTCAAAACCTTAACATCATTATAATCCTTTTTAAAACAAAAAAAAAAAAAAAAAGAATAAAAAAAAATTATGATGGATGTTTAAAAGTCTCCGCACAAAATTAAAAATAAAATGTGAAAGGATTAGTTTTTTGTTGTTTTATAAAAAACAAACTTTAATTAAAGTAATAAAGTGTTTAAAAAAAAGTATCTTTAAAGTGTATTTTTGCTTAAACAAAAATAATGAAACTCATTTTCTAAAAAAAATACACCTTTTATCACGTTTTTCAGTTTATTTTATCCTTCCTTAACTTGTTTATTTTATTGTTGTTGTTGCTTTTTCGTTGCAGTTGAACTTTGCAGCAAGTGCATTTGTAATCTTGTGTCTTAGTTGTTAGGATTCGGTCTTAAGCTTTTCGTCTTTATGGTACAAAATATGTTTGTTTTAAAGTTCAGTTTTTTATTTGTTTTTTTTTTTGTGTTTGGCTTTTTGCCACTTGCAGTTGTTTATGTTGTTTGCAACTTCTAACAAAGGAAAGGTTGCACTAATTTGGTTATTAACCTCGTAATGGAGTGAAAAACTGCATAAAGCCTTTGGAAGTATAAAAGAAATTTTTCGATATTTTGAAAAACATTATTTTTGGAAAATCATAAAGTGCACAGAAAAAAGTAAAAATTTACTTCAATTACGAAATTGCTTATATTAATTAATTTTTAATTGATTTTCCTCCAATCATCAAAATGATAATATTAATAACTAGAATAATTGATTTTATTATTACTTCTTTTCCTTAAATAGATATAATGAGCTCAAAATTTTTGGAAATTGACTTAAATTTATTTTATTTCTGTATTTTTATAGACAAATCTTTAACTTTTCTTTATATTTTATAAACCGCTGTCAATTTATTAAAAAACAAAATTGTAAACCAATTAGAAAATTAATTATATTAACAAATAATATAACTAAATTCTAATATAAAGTTAATTAATAATTTTATTAAAAAATAATTTGAAATATTTTTTTCTGTGTGTTTAAAGTACTTTGAATTTTGTCTCTAATATGCTTTTGAAGTGTTTTCATAGAAATTGATTATTTAACCAGGACTTAAGAAGAATTATTTGACATAATTTCACACAAAAAAAAAAAAAAAAATAATTATCGAAAAAATTTCAATTAAATTACACAGTGCAACAAGAAAAAATTTTCTTAATAATTCCAAAGCAAAATGAAAATGTACCAGTAATATAGTAAAAACCCCAAAGCGTTTTTCAAAATTAGTTATAATTTTTCGGATTCCCTTTTTCTATGATTAAGTATAAAAATCATTTGAAGTATTAAATTCAAATGTTTTTGTTTTACAAACTACTACCATTTTTATACTAGATTTTTGCAGGATGCCACTCCCTTTTTACGCACATAATCTATATATATAAAAGAGTAACGTCTGAGTGATTGACTGACTGGCTTACTTGGTGATTCATCATCGCAAAGCCCAAACGGTTGAAGAAAGATGAAATATGTACTGTAGATTAGTTTTCTACCGAATAGATCCACTAAGATGGAATTTTTTGAAATTCGAATGTTTAGGGGGTAAAAAAGGGTAAAATCGGTAACCTTGTATCTGGTACTTTTTTTGAGACTTCGTTCTTTTAGGAAGAAAACGGATAAAAACTGTAATTTGGTACTTTTTTGGCAACATATCTTTCTTTTAATTCAGTAAACATAGAAATAAAACATGCATCAAATTAGTACCTTATCGAAAATTGGCAGTTACAAGTTTGGTACCTTTTGGAAATTCGAACGCTTAAGTGGTAAAAATCGTACCTGTTTTTGATACTTTTTTCACAAAATATATTTTTTTCTTTTAACTGACACATACATATGAATATTTTATCATTTAATTAGTACAATTTAGAAATTCATTGGAATACAATCGTTGTTACATCCAGGGGAAATAAAAAGTACCAAAAAGGGAGTGAAATCGGGAAATTAAATTTTATTAAATTAAACAATGCATTTTTTATTATATTAAACCTATAAAAGTGAACTTAAGTACATGTAGTCCTAAGTGAGTGAGAATTCACATGAAATTAAAGATATATGATACTATGTGAATGAGAATCCATAACAGGGGACTTTTTGGTACTTTTTCATTCTTCTAATTGTACTTTTTGAATTTTCTACAATATTGAACGTAGAAACATTAAATTAAAGATTTATGATCCTATATGGATAAGAATTCAAGAGGGGGAACTTTGTGGTACTTTTTCGTTTTTACAATGGTACTTTTTGAGTTTTATATAATATTGAGCATATAATCATGATATTAACGGCCGTATGCAAAAAAACTTGAAACAGCTTTACAAAGCATTGTTAAGCTAAATTCATTAAAACTGTATGCAAAAATGTTTATTAACTAAAATATAACAAATGTGATATAAATATTTTAAAGTAAACAATGAGAAAGGATGGATTTGGGATTTTTTGCATATTTTTCATTTTTAATAATGCAATAAAATTCTTGTTAGTAAATATTTTTGAATGAAATTTCATACATAAGTAAACTTTTTAATGCTTAATTCAAAGCGCTATTCACTTTTTTAGAATTGTCTAGAAAAATCACGTAATTCCCAAAAAACTTTAAAAAATTTACAAAAATGGGATTTTTTACTTTTTTTTGCTATATCTTTCCAACCGATAACAGGGAGCAAAAATTTCTATTTCGTAAAAAATTAAAACACTTTAGGCTAAGTAAAAAGTATAACTTTTTTTTTTGAGAAATTAGGCCGAAAAATCGAAATTAGTTGGAAAAATAAGTCAAATTTGAGAAACCCTTGTTCTCGCAAAAAATCATTTTTAAAAACTTTTTTCCTTTAAAGTATTTTGTGTTTAATTATCTTTCAGAAAAATATAAATACTATATATGTTACTAAAGAAAATTTTTATATAACAGAAAAAGAATGTTACCACTTTTTGGGCAAAAAAAACGGTAAAAAATCAACTTTTTTGAAAGTTTAAATTTAAATGCTTGTAACTTTTGACTCCGTAAATATTTTTTTCAAAATTCTTTCTTTGCACAACTTTTCTATTTGTTTTTAATAAAATAAAAAACATTTTAGAACAATGGGTCTAAAATTGGACCCACTGTAGCGAAAAAACTTCACCAAGACAGGCTAAAAAGTAAAAATTTTAATATTTGAAGCCTAATATCTCTTAAACAAAAAGAGATAATATAGACATGCGACGATAGATAGATTTTGTAGATATCGACTAGCAGAATCCTCCCATATAAAAGTCTTTGAAATCGGTTCAGATATAAGGAATCAGTATAGTTTTTAATAAATTTTATACCCGAGGTATCCAACTTTGGGACACTGTGGACTCGCCTCCTGTAGGTCTATATGGTCCAAGCTCGAAATTTAAACTTGCCTACACTTCTCTTCATGGAAATCGGAGCAGCCGTTCCAAAGTTCCATAATTATTTCCATTTAATTTTTTAAATCGCACACTGTGCGTCAGCTATATAGAGAAATTTATTTGAAAAATAAACTATAAATGTTTGATCTAATAAAATTTTGGTTTTTCATATATTGATGATTTTATCATTTGAAATTTGATAATTTGGTTTTTGTTAAAGGATACTCAAAATTCCCAAATAATGGAAAATCGCAAAAATAGTTTTTTTTTTTTAATTCTGCCCATAAAGAACTGTTTGCTAATTTGGAAAACCCCATTATCGAACTCTTTGAAACACATTAAGATTTTCGAAACAGCATTTGGCTTACAGGACTAGCATTTAGAATTTTAGAACATAGAGGCTAATGTCAAAATTTCATTTAAAATAGGTCAAATCCGGATAGTCTGTAGGTAGCCTTCTTGTTCGTTTGAGCATGTTTTAAATTCTAAAATCAACTCTGACACCTTTAAGATAAGTATACAATAAAAACTGAACCAAGATGTGGCAAAATTATGATATTTTAAATTTCAAATGCAAATAACTTAAAAACTATAGGAGATAAATAGCGCATACATGCATGTTTTTATAAGCCTTATCGCATAAGAAACAAAAATTTGGCACTCGTTGAAAAATTTTCTATGTCAGAGGTACCCTATTTTTAGCGCTAATAGCTCCGCATCTGAAGGGTATATGGGGCCCCCCTTCCAAACTTAAAATTGTACAATCGTCTGCTACGTCTGTGTGAAAAAATAGATGTTTCCCCATTGTGTACTGTTTGGATAAAAGCATGTTCTATTATTATTTTACTTGCGAATTTATCCCATGAGAGGGGTAGTTTTGCTGTTATTTATCACCTTAGAAATTCATAAAATTAGTAAAGACCAAAAGGACTTAAATTAAAACTAACATATCTAAGTATTTAGGACAAATATCGTTACCATTTATGACTCATATTTAAAGAGTTCCCTTCTCATATCTTATCTTTAAATATTTCAATGATATATTTGTAAGTTTTAAGACTGTATTATTGAGTATTAATATTAATACAGTTCATCGTCTAAAAATAAATTATAAAATGTTTTTTAATAACTAAAATTCGTCAATATTTAAAAAAACTATGTATATTTGTGTGCTAATAACCTTTATCATAAGACTGTTTATTCTAACAAAATGCCACCTGATACTTTAAATTATTTTTTTACTAACTGTTGAGTATATGATCAAACAAGTATATAAAATTTTATAGAGCTACCAACTCTTAATTCCTTAATATTACAATACATTTTATTTGTTTTGTGTTCTTCATCTTAAAAACACATTAAACACTCTTTTCTATTGGATTTTAAATTTAAGACCGTTACTCATCATCATCACCATCCTCTTTGTCTTTATCAATTCCATAGTCATCCTCCTCATCATCAGCTCCATCTTTAAGCATAAATACATAAATGTTTTTTCGAAGAAGCATACAAGAACAGTATAAAAAAAGACACGTACATACATACGTACAACAGTAGACATTTATCTTGCTTAAATCTTTGTAATCTCTGAGTTTTAAGAATAAACAGCGTACAAATCATTCTTTCCATTTTCATTTGTTTAAACTAAGGCCAACAACAATATTAGACAGCGAGACAGCATTACCCAAAGGCTCATTCAGCCGATATATACACTACATAGCACGAGTGTGTAAGTGGTATTCGCTTGAAATCATAATGACAAAGTTTACAATACGGGTTACTTACTAGTTTCATATAGCATTCAGCATAGGTTGCAAGGGTAATCTGTTTGTGACGCTCTGTTTATAACTTTTATTAATATTCATTTGAGGGCACATTCAAATTTGGGTAACTTAAACATACGATGTCTATTTATCTGTTGGACTAATCCTATGTGATATATGAAATTTGGTATATGGTGTATATAAGAATGTAAGGTATATAAAATTCGCCATAACCAAATATAGCTACTGTTACTCTTGTTGGAGCATGAGGCACCCAATATCATGCAAACAAAACACAAAACAAAACCTACATACGTGAAGCAACATGAGGCATATAGCCAGGCTGATTGTTGTCTAAACCCACAGTGAATAAGTAGTCAAGAATAAACCTCTAAAAACAATAAAACGAATTGCTTTTTGTTTTATTGTTTCATTCAGTTGTTATTTTTTGAGCAATTAGCTTGTTATGAGCTGGAAATACACTTTTGGAATTCCGCATTAAAATTTAGAATAAAAAAGTTCTTTATTGCTTTTTTTCGTTGAACTAGAACTCTTTAAAATCAGATTTGATTGTTAAAAAAAAAAATTAATTACGCCTTATACTGAACCAAAAATGTACATAAATACAACGAAAAAGTTTGTTGTTTCAACGAATTTCTAACTTAATTTTGTCTTAACGTACAGGTACGTTGAAACAACGTATTGCCATACGTTAACATTTATGCCGTTTTAAAATTCAATGTACAAGTCCATTGATTTAAACTATACGTACCCAGGAAAAATTGTATTAGTTCTACAACTAGTTCCAGAACGCATGAAAATAGCCTGTACTCGTTCTACTTTGGCGTTACGACCATTGATTTTTGTTTGAAATTGTCACCTCCATAACTAGTTCTGTAGAAGCGTTGTCGTTCTATTGAAAGATTTTAGAACTAGTTTTAGCTGATCTCATAGAAGCGTTAAGGAATGGTTTCGGAACCTGTTATTTTATTCTAAAAAGCCATTTTCTAGAGCCCACTTTTAAAATCAATATAAGTAATTTTGTTAAACTCTTTTGGTATTTTTTAGTTTTCGAAATTTTTGACATTTTTTATTTAAGTTTTTTAAACAGTTTAAGGAAGCCATTTGGGAATCAGTAATTTGTTCAGAGAAATGATATAGAAGTCATGCAGAATTACTTCTTAAGCAGTATTTCTCAAAATCATTCTCTAAAACCAATTTAGAATCATAATACCCAGCAAAAACTTCGCCTACTAAATAACGTGATTTGTAAGCGAAATCGGTATGAAAAACAACTTCCATTTTTAGTGCTATAACTAATGAATTTTGTTCGAGATGTTCAAAATTTCATAAGTTTTTGTTTGGGTTCCAAAAGAGTTGTTTTGGATGCTGATTTTTTTTTTACGCACAAGAAAAAACATTTGGCTCGGTTGAGATTTGAACCCACTCAACATATTGGTTGTGTTTGTTAGTCTGTCAATCAACTTATATATTTATGCTCTTAAAAGTGGTTTTCATATAGGGAAATAAATAAACATAATTTATAAAAAAAAAAAAAACATTTGCCTTAAATGGGAGTTGAACTCTCTTTGAATTTAAATACACGTTTTTTTAGTGAGGCGCTCTAGACAACTGAGCCCCGTAAAAATCAAATTACTTTCATGGTAATGCTGCGAGTGGCGAATACGGCTACATAGTAATGCATACAGGAAGCTGTTGCTTTTACAAATAGAAGCTAAGTTTTTGCTGGGTATTAAAGAGCTGAAGTGGTTGTGTTTACACCAGTTCTAGAAATAATGATTTTAGAACGTATTCTAATATTTTCCTGGGTACTTTGTTTTATAAGTTTTATAATTTGTGGGAACCTTCCAGGATATTACTTAGTTTTACTTATTTTTATACACTTTAAAGAAATCAAATTACCTTTTAAAAAAGAAACATTTTCTTCTGTCAATGAAAATTATAAAATAATTTTAGTTTTAGTTTTTAGACTCTTTGAAATCAATAAAAATATTTTTTGTAAAAACAAAAAATTGAATTCCATAAATTCATTTTAACGTTGGTCCAATGAAACCATACGTTGAAAATATTCTGATATATATTTTTTTTTTATTCAGTTTATTTGTAATTAAATTATTAAATTATATATTACCCTCCATTTTATTATTTGCTTTTATAAACTGCCTTATTTTCATAAAATATTCCAGTTTCAGGTTTTCAACAAATTCCTCTGCCTCGAATTTTGTATCCACATTAGGGTTTGGGGTCCGATTTTTCGTCGGGAATTCCCGGGAATTTTTTTAAAATTTCCCGGGAAAAACGGGAATGTTATTTTATTTTTAGCATATATCAACGTTCTTAATTTTTTTTTTTTTAATTGAAACTTTCTTCTTAGTACCAAAAACTAAATATTTATTATTTATTTTCATTCAAAGTTTTTATTTGTATTTTTTTTTTTTTTTTTGTTTATTTGACTATTTACTATGTCTATCCAAAGATATAGTCTGGGCTGTTTCGTGCAAGAAGTAGAACATTATTCTTTTAAAATCCCAATTTTGGAGTACGGGAACACTTTTCGGTAAAATAGGGATCCCGCGTGGTCCAATTTAGGTATATGAACAAAGCTAATATTTTACAAAATGAACCAAAAAATATTTTCTAAATCTAATTCGTAATATATTTGAATAGAAGAAAATTTTGAATGATTTAAAATATTTTTTGGCACATTTTTTTATTTGGAGTCAACTCTGTTCAATTTTTCGTTTTTAATGGTATTAATACAAAGTATTATAGTGTAAAACCACCTTAAGTAATCATAAATTTGATTTATAGTACTGAATAGAAAAAATTACATTCTTTATAAAAAATCATTGCTTTTTTCTTAAAATTGAAATTTCCCGGGATTCCCGGGAATTCCCGGGAAATCGAATTTTTTATTCCCGTTTCCCGGGAAACAAAATATCACGGGAAACCCCAAACATGAATATAAGTAACATATAATACTGGGCCTTTAATTAAGTTTAAATATACATATATTTATGTGGGATTTTATTATATCCCGTGAGTCAAAGCTTTGTGGCTTTAATTAGAAAATCAAATGAAACCCAATTTTGTTTTGAATAATAAATAATTATGTATCTTGTTTATTTTAAATTATCAAATTTAAAATTAAAATAATCACTTATGTTTAACAACTGTAAATCTAAAAATTATTATTATCATTGTCATCAATTAATATAAAAGATATTACCAAGAGAGTAGCTGATGGTTTTGTGTACTCTGGCCATTGCTTTTTGAACTTTTTTGTGGTCTCAGATTATTTAATTTACATAAAGCGATATTGAGCATAAAGCGATTTGAACGTCTGAACCATAGATTAACAACTAGATATTTATGTGAGAGAAAAACCCCTAATTCAATTGTCAGAAACCTAATTCAAACAAAAACAAAATACATGTAGTCACATATATTTTGTTTTTGTATTTTCAAAAAAATGAGTAAATTTTTTGAAAATTTAGTATAGGGTGGCTCTCACATAAACTTCTAGTTCTATTCTATGGTCTGAACATCTTATAGCTTTTAATGCATTAGAGTAATTTTCCATGATTTTACCTTTATATTTTTATAAATTAATTACTTTTTTTTTTATTTGCACTTCTTTAAAATTTTTGTAAAATTATTAAGGAAAAAATTTTACAACAAATTTCATAGAAATTTCTGTAAAGTTGCGAGGTAAATATGAAAATAAGCTTATAAAGAAATGCTTACAAAGCTTACAAATATTTATGCTTGAATGTTTAATTTTTGATTATTTTGCCTCGATTTTATTTCGTTTTTCGGTAATAAAACTTGAGGTGTATGAGTGAAAATTTGTTTAAATATTAAATATTATTGCATTTAGCATGACTCATGATCGATCAAGGTCTTCAACTCATCATTTTTAAACTTTTTTTCGTTCGTCAAAAACGCCACTTTTATCGTCTAAACCACACACGACAAGTTGCTTTACCTAGCACCAAAATACGATGGCCTTCCGCATAGCTTTTCTTAAAAACAAAATAATAATAAAGTAAAACTTCTCAATCGGGCTTTATTCCTCGGGAACCACTCACGAGTACAATATACACAAGCACTTAGTGGCTTTATTAGATACTTTACAATTGGTTGATCGACTTCGATCTCTTATAGCACCTCATATTCCCAAAAAAAAAAAAAAAAAAAAAATATTTATACTTTATTGTAAACCTCTTCGATTGCCCCTAATAAGTTTTTACGGACCCCTAGTGGTCCGCGGACCACCATTTGGCAACTCTCAGTTTAGGAGATACAGATTTATTACCAAAATTTGTATGATCGGCCCCACTGTGTGTCATGAAAAGTGCTTCACCATGATTTGCTTTTCTTTTCACTCAGCTGAGAATTTCTGTTCTGATTAATCTGAAAAATTCAAATTCATAAATTTCAGCGATTAAATGCTTTAATATATTCGATTATGCATGATTTTAAATATTTATTTAAATCATGATATAAGAACTGTAGTTATATTATGATTTAAATAAAGTTTTTTCTGCTTTATCCCAACAAACCAAATGATATCGTAATGATATCATAACGATATCATTTCGGTGATAAAGAAGCCCGAGAATGATATCATTTATAATTCTAAAATGATATAGGTTGCTTTCTAAAAGGTACACTCGAAAATGATATCATAATTTTTGAAAATAACGATATTACTAATGATATCGTTAAATTTAAGCAGCGCGATAATTTAGCAATATGTTGCAGAATATATACATATATATGCTAAAATTGGATGAATATATTATATTCTAAATATTTTCTCAAAAATTAATTAAATATCAATAATAAAGTCCATGCTGCTCCAAATTATTTTACATGTAATAGAAACTTTTGTAATCCAAAAACAATTACCCTATAAATCCGAGCTGATATTGGTTCCTTTATACTATCCTCTTTTATTTTTTGCGATTCCACTACATTTTTCTGTAAAAAATATAATTTTCATATAATGCATAACATGAAATATTCTTCTAATACAAAAATTTTCAATTTCATTTTATTTTCCTGAAAATGTTTGAAGTTTTTTTCTAAGAAAAAATAATTTCGATATTTTATTACATAATTTTAAAATTATGATATCATGAATGATACTGTATCGTTTCTTGGTTTGTTGGGATATTTCAATTTATTTTTATTAAATTTTCATTTTTCTTTATTTTAAATTTGAAATAATTTCCAATTTTCCTTTCACATTGAATTAAAATAATAAAAAATCCTCTTTAAATTTATTACGAACAAAAATCCAGCATAATACAAAAATAATTTGTGCAAAAAATATAAGTCCTATCAATTGTTTAAATCAACATTAAATACCAATAAATAGTGAAATTATTTAAAAGAATAAAATAAATTGTGATAAAAAAAATGTTTGTCATAATTCCACTAATAATTTGAAAACGTTTTAAAAGGGAATTAAATTGATTTTTGTTTTATTTGTTCAGAAAACATTTAATAAACATCAAGGATTAAAAGGTAATTATTGAAGCAATAAATTAAAAAAAAAAAAAACAAACAAACGTATAAATATTAAACAAATAATTGTAAAAAATAATTGTAGGTAAATTACGTGGGTAAATATCATAATAAACCCACAACTGGCGCTTAAATCTGAATTTGTTGTCTCTATTTAATGTTTTTCTTATTTTTTTATTGAGAACAAATTGTTTACAGAAATTTTCAAATTAATTTAAATTAATATGTTAATAATAATGGTAGACAACAAAATTGTTTATTTTTATACATACAGATACATATTTTATTTTTTTTTTATTATAGTAATTTTTGTCCATATAAGGTTTGACAAACAAAATTTAATGTTGTCACAGTCATTTAAAAATTAATGTCTCTATTTTGTTATATTATTATTGTTTATAACTTATTTATGCTCTATAATGTTAGAGCTCTAGTGAAAAGGGCATAACAGCCATTTTAACTAATGTAAATCTGAAAATATATAGAGTTTAAATGACTTTGTCAGTTTTGTAAAATGTTTCATTATTAATCATTAAAATAAAAATTTCAAAATCTCCTACTTCCCACCTTCCCGTGATATTCAATACGCGAATGACCTTTTATTGCGGAGATTTAATTAACTGATTAATTAATTAATTAATCATTTTTTTTTTTTTTTTTTGTGTTTGTCATCTAAAAGTTCAAACAGTTCCAGACAGTGACTTTCAATGACAGACATTCTTTCCAAGAGAAAGACAGAGAGAATCACGACCTACACACCACAAAAATAATTGTTGTCGTCCATCGAATGTCATGTCTGCCAAAATAAAAAAAATCAAACAAAATAAAAAATCTGCTACAAAAAAACATTTATTTAATGATTAAATTTAATACCAAACTTCTCAACAAGAGCAGCAGCAGTAACGTCAAACAAGTTTTCTAAAATTTACCGGTAGGCCGGACGTACTACGTACGTACTACTTTTGTTACTTGATTTCAAGTATGAATGAGACTTGACAGTTTTCAGCTCCCTCTTGTTGTCTGTTTCTATGAGTACGCAAATGTCTGTCTTATCGTCTGTCCATCCGTCTGTCTGTCTCTAAAATTGTTATAATGTCTTTGGGTGTATTTGTTTGTTTGTTTGCTGTCTTGTCTGTTTATCTCCCATATTTGGTTGACTGGCTTTTGTACTTGTATATACATATTTCTATTTGCAGTAATGATATGATAGAGTGAAAAGGAAAAATTTACACAAATCTTAAAATAAAGGACATACTCAGGGTAGATAGCTGATAATTAAAAATTTTTGAATTTTAATACATTGTTAAATAACTCTCTCCGGGATTATACCGAGGGTGTTAACGAAACCTAAATGTTTAATACACCAAGAATGCTGTTGAAGTGTGTAGGGATATAAAAATATGTATTGTATGTACGGCCACACAAAGCCAATAAAGAAATTTGCGATTGCAAACTTGTTTGCTTCGTATAGTTTATGGTCCTTCGAGCTGGATGACATTTTACGACATTTCTATAATTACACCTACACCAGAATTTACGAGGCTAGGCTTAACTTCTCTCTTACTTACCCTCAAATTTTCATTCAGTCCAAGGTGGGAGCCGTAATTAAGTTTCAACGAAATCAAATCCGAAAACGACTTTCTTAATTGCTTATCTCTTGTATCGCATTTTTTTTTTTTTTTTTTTTAATTTGTTTTATTAGTAAAAGACATGTTTAAAATATAAAATTAAAATAATTATGTAATATAAAAAGCCTAGTTTAATTCCTAATTGTGTCCATAGACTTTAAAGCTCCATTACTCTACCGTAAATGTAACGAATTAGCTGACACGTTTTAGTGGAAATATATTTAATTTACATCTCTGAAGTTAATGTGTACTAAACAACGACAAAGTTCTTAGTTATTTACTATTTTACAATCGACAACCGACTTATGTTTTTGACAATTAGTTTCGTCTCTTGTTACTCTTTGGCTATGGTACCCGGGAACCATTGTGTATTTTTCGTTGATTTTATTAAAAAGAATTTATAATTTTATAAAAAAGTATTTATTTCGACCATTTAGTCGTTTACAAAACTTTAAACAAATCGGTAAATACACGTACAAAAATATGTGGGTATTTAGCGATGTCCGTCCGTCTGCCTGGCCCATATTGAAGTTTTACTGAAGCTACAAGTTGGAGTTTTTAAACCATTATCATTTTTAAATATAAAGTGCTCGTATTTCTTTAATAATGAAGATATATGCACGAAACTTCAGATCGTCGCACATTGGGGTAAAAGGGGTGAAAATGGCGATTAATTCAGGGAAAGGTGATATCAATATTTTAATGATTACGTTTTGTTTTTTATTTTTTTTTTATTGATTATTAGTTTAAAAAATCTGTTTTAGAATTTAAAATTTTTTTTTAGCAGAACAGTAATGTCTGTCCGTCGGTTTATACATTATAGTTAAATGGGTCGAAAATTATGCATAATTCAGAGAAGGGTGGTATCAACACTTTAATGATCACATTTAATTTCCCTATTTTTTAGTAAGTAAAAAAATGCACTTTTAGAAAAATAAGATGTTTTTTGAATGAATAGTAATGTCCGTCCGTCTATATATTTGGACGTTTTTTTCTATTTATGCGTTAGTAAAAAAACGTATTCTTAGAATTCTAAAATATTTTTTGGCAGTATCGCAATGTCCATCCGTCTATACCTTCATTTGATTTTATGTTAATCGAGAAATGGAAAAAAATATTTTTCGAATTTTAAGATTTTTTTTTTTTTAACCAAGATCTTGTAAAATTGAGATTTTTGAAATTTCAAATGTGTATAACTCGAAAAATATATAAGATAAGAAGTACATGCAAGCATGTTTTCTTAAGGATTTATCAAGGACTTTAAGGTGTTATAAAAATCTTGTAAATCGGGTAAGGAACAAAAAATCGCTAGTGGCGAAACATTTTCCATGACACTAGTACCCTATTTTTAACCCCAATAGTTCCGCTCCTGATGCGTATATTGGATAGTGCTCAAAATGCTACTATCCTCTGTTATGCCTATGTGAAATTTCTTGTAATTCCAACCACCCGATTAGAAGTTACAGATTTATTTCGATTCTTCCTCATTGTTCAATATTTGATGAAGAAAATAAAATGTCTGCAATTAAGCTGTTTCTTGTATGAAATCTACTGGAGTTTTTTCGAAAACAAAAAATTATTTTCTCAAATCGGGCTATATATGCGCACGATTTTTTTCCATAACATTAAAGTGGACAATATGTACTATTTTTCAGAAAATTTTCAGAACAAACATCCTGTAACATTTTAAGTTACATTCCATGAAAGTTGAAAATTAGTGTATTTTAGGACAATTTTCAAAAAAAAAAATAACAAAAATATAAGGACAAAATATAATTTACAAATACTTAAAAAAAAGTACTCCCTAAATATCTAAAGTTGATGGTTTCATTTTAAATTTTTACCTTAAACGACTTTTTATTTAAAATAAATACACTGAAAATTGATGAAAATTTAATTTTTTAATAATTTTCAAAAATGTAAAAAAATTCTTAACTTTGAGAGCTTCTTATAAGAAAACAACACAACCTAGCTTAAAGATTTTAATTGATATTGATACATAATTTTGTCTATTTTTATTCGGTACCCAACTTCATTACAAAAATTTAAATTTTAAAATTCACTTAATCGCCACTTTTGATACATTTTACCCCAACGTGCAGCGGTCGGAAATAGGTTAACAACATATAATAATATAACACTTTTCTGAAAGATATATTCACAGAGAAGATTTTAGAACTGCAAACTACATTCCTATGTACTGACCGCCGGATCTTGACATATGTATGTATTTTAAATCAAGTTTAAATCTCAGCGTATGAATTAATTTCATTCACTCTGTTTACAGTAGATAATTTGAAATTGTTTTAACATTTCAAGCTAATAATTAACTAATTTATTAAATGACTACTAATTATCTTTAGTTTATTTCTATCGTTATTTTATACAACATAATTAAAATGTATACAAATATTTATTTTAGTTTAAAGTTTTAAATTAATTGAAAACTTTGTTAGAATCCTTTAAACTTTTGAAAAAGTTTTTTTCTTTCTTTATTCTCTGTTGAATTTTTTGATTTGATTATAGAGCAACTACTTGAATCCTTGTATGTTATATATGGCTGCTTCATTCATAATATTTTTTATTTTATTCAATTAAAAATATTTTATTCGTTTTTTGTACTTTTATCATTATTATTGTATCTGTGTTGGTTGGCATGCTAGAAAATTTTTGCATTTTTTATTGTGCCATAATTTAACTATCAAAGGATTATAGTCTCAAACAGACACTCATAAACTAATATTGAGGGAAGGAAAGTTTGTTTTTTATTACAACTATATTTTAGTCTATAGATATAAACATTTTAATATTTATTATAGTGTATTTACTAGAAGGTTTTTTTTAAAGAAATTATTGGAATTGTTATAAATATTTTTCTTTCTCTGTTTAACCTCTTTAACATTATTACAAATTATAATATCGTTTTTCAGTTGTACGAAAAAGTATTAATATTCTAAACTAAATCCAATAAATTTATACCAGAACTAAAAAACATTTTTATTATCTTCAATTGTGATATTTAATATTTAGTACTCGTAGGTTGTTAAAACGCTTAAATCTCTGCTTCTCTATGTCCAATATATTTTATTATTTCTAATAACATTTTTATTATACTTATTCATGTGTTATTTTTTCTATTCTTGTTTTCATTGCAGGTATGAAACGTAAATTATTTTCCATTGTAGTATCATAATAAAATGGTAAGATTATATTTGTATATAAATATTATCATGTGTTCTATAATGCATAAATATGTAAATTCATGGAAATCATATAAAAAATCATAAAAATTTAATTCTTTTCTAATAAAAAAAGTCAATAAAATTTAGTGACCGTTTAATAAGGTTTCAAAGAATTGTGATTTTTGTTTAAAGAATAATTTTGTTAAGATGATAAATTGGTTAAATAAATTAAATTATGAAACATAATTTTAAGGTCATAATTATATTATTTAATTAATAAAAATTGTTCAAATGAACAAATTAGCATAATAATAGTTGAACTAATAAAATAAGCTTTTTGGGAAAATAAGCTTATTCTTATATTTCATACAATAAATCCATTTTTATACAAAAACTAGTGTTCAAGCCTGGCAATTCCATGAAAAGTAACACTGGTCAAAAAAAAAAAAAAAAATCCTCCCCCATAGATGAATAGCTGGACTTGATGTATTTTGATGTGCTAAACACGAATCTGCTTTCAGTTTTTTCCATCAGGTTTGGATTTTTTTTTTATGGGCGTGTCTAAAATTTCGCCCTTAGTAAGGCCATTACTCTAGTATATTTCCTGATAACTCAAGAACGCTGTGTACCATTGATCAAAGTGATACACCAAAAGATGCGGACTAAAAATATCTTAAAATTCCCCCCACTTAATTTTTTTATGTGCTCAATAGTTTCGGAGTTATTTTGAAATAAGTGTCCAAAAAAATAATTTTCATGCAAAATTTTAGATTTTTTTGTTACTGAAATTTCTTTTAATAAATGAAAACAACTAATATGTTTCACTTTATCATCTTTATCTTAAAGCTAGTAATGCTGCGAATAAAATAAGTCATGTATCTTCGAAATTGATGCACAAAACTATTTTATTCACAGTTAAGTAAAAATACCCATGGTAAATACAATTGAGTACAAATACTGTGGTGGCCAAAAAAAAAAAACAAAAAATATTTTTTCTTGAAACAAAAATAGGTGAACTAGGTGGATTTTGACGAGTTAAACAAGAATCTGCATTTACTTTTTTTTCTATCGTGTACTGATTTTTTTATGTGCATGACTAATAACATCACCTTATTCAGCGGTCACACTATAAAATTCGAGAATGGTTTGTAAAACTTAGGCTATAACTCAAGAACCCTTTACACGATACGAAAATCATAAGAAAATTGTCTTCAAGTTATGTTAACAATATTTTTTATTCGCTCAAGAATTTCAGAGTTATGGATCAAAATTTTCACCATTTTTCAAAAAAATAAATTTGAATATTTTCAATACTAATTACCGAATAACTACGGAAATATTAACTGGACAAAAAATTATATAAATTCAGCTCAAAGACAATTTAGGTCAATTTATATTGAAGTTTAATTTATCTTAATTGGACAAACTGTTCTCGAGTAATACAAGTGTGATTTGATAAAAGCGTGGTCATAGTAGTCATGCCCATAAAAAAAAATCAATGCGTGATAGAAAAAAATTAAAGCTGATTCTTATTTAGCACGTTGAATTCCATCAAATCCACCTATTTTTTTTTTTTTTTGCTCACTGGTGTATTTCCACTTAGCTATAGATATGCATAGGTATCCTAACTTAACTGTGATTGCAATCAAGATTTGTGCATCAATTTTTATATACGTGGCTTCATTTAATCGTAGTTTTGCCAGCTTTGAGATAAAGGTAAAAAATTTAAATATTTTTGATGTTTTCACTTTAAAAAATATGTTTTAGTTAAAAAAAAAAAAAAAAAAGAATTCTTGAATTTTGCATGAAAAAAATTGTTTCCGACACTTTTTTCGAAAACTATTAAGCGGATACAAATTTAATATTAGAGCGATTTAAAGCTAATTTTATTCCGCATATCTTGGTGTATCATTTATATAAATCGTACTTACCGTTCTCAAGTAATAGTGAAATATACTCGAGAAATCGGCATATTTAGGGCACAATACTAGACATGCCCATAAAAAAATCCCTGATTCGAGTTTTGTGTACAGAATCCATCGAGTCTACATATATTTTTTTTTTTTTTGTTTTTTAGGAGCTCGAACAATTTTTTTTTTTTTTTGTCGACCAGTGTATTAAATTAATAATAAAAATAAGCACTAACAAATCCGAAAGTCTTAAAGAATATACATATATCGTCAACGAAAATGCAAAACAATGTAACATCAGACTTTTCAAATTGTTTTTAAAGATTATGTTAACGAAGGCAATAATTTTCCTAAGCCAAAATAACGTAATTTAGGTTGGAAATTATTAAAAATATAATAGTTCCCAGCAAAAACTTCGCTTACCAAATAACGTAATTTGTAAGCGAAGTCGGTATGAAAAACTGCTTCCATTTTTGGTGCTATAACTGATGAATTTTGTTCGAGATGTCCAAAATTAAATAAGTTTTTTTTTGGGTTCCAAAAGAGCTGTTTTGGATGCTGTTTTTTTTTTTGGTTGTGTTTGTTAGTCTGCAGTCTTACTCGCTACACCACAATTGCCTTATATGTTTGTGTGCTAAAAAGTAGTTACCTTGAGTGGGAGTTGAACTCCCTTTAATTTTAAAAACCCGTTTTTTTAGTTAGGCGCTCTAGACAACAGATCCACTTAAAAATCAAATTACTTTCATATTTACTAAATACCAGTTATTGAAGTAGTATTAAGTAATGCTGCGAGTGGCGAATAAGTCTACAATGTAATGCATACAGGAAGCTGTTGATTTTAAAAATAGAAGCTAAGTTTTTGCTGGGTTATTAAAATCCTTCATTTACATACAAATGTATGAAAGAGTCCTAAATATGGCTAGAGGAGGCCAAGTTTCTATTAAGTTTTAAGCAATAGTGTAAACTTTTTATACAAGTATTTGGTAACTAAGAAAAGGTTAAAATGTGGAGATTGATAATTTATAAAAAGAAAAAGTTAGTGGAATGTAATTTGATTGCAGAATTTCCCGAAGGACTTAAAATTCTGCATTTTTATGGTTTTTTTTTTTTTTTTTTTACATAAAATTAATATTTAAACATTAGTAAAATTTAAACGAATAGTGATAGTTTATTGAAATTTCAGTATACTATATATAAACATGTCCTAAAATAATATAATTAAAAAAAAATCCTACTTCTTTACATGAAAATACCCAAAATCCCAAAACATGTTAAAAAAATTTACTTTTTTCATTGAAATGGTCACCCTGTCGTTATAGGGGCCTCCGTCAGAAAATACTTTTTGGGTGTATACCTTACATATGGAACTATATAATTAAAATAAATATACGTCGATCCCAGCTTTGCAGTTTGAGAACATAACAAAAACAAAAATTGACAAAATTTGGAAAGGGCTTGTGGGCAGACCTTTGCCCCAAATAATAAAGCCGAGAAAAAAAATTTATCACTGAATAAATATTGCCACCTTTTTGAAAAAAAAAAAAAAAACCCAAAAAATATAAAGTTTTCTTAATGATCCAACTTCAGATTAATATAACTATTTAACGGATTCATGTACTTATATGATTCTTACAGCAATATTGTTTAGAATTTCGTAAGGAATCTAGCAAATATTTAAAAAAAAGTTTTAGAGACAATATTAAGCCCGCCAAGTTAAAAAAAAAATAAAAAAAAAACGAAGCTAAAAATGAGGTAAACATTTATTTCTATTTATATATAAAATTTCTTTTCTATCATATCATAAATTAATTTTTTCCAATTTTTTCCAAAAAATTACATACCCGATATGGCCACCCACTTCCTCCTGGCCCGCTACTCCTCCAAATCAACTCGAAAACACCTCAGTTCAGACCATGTGAAATTTTTTTGAGATACCTCTAACGGTTCAATAGTTACTGAATTATATCCAAAAAAAAAAAGAGTTTTGGAACCACTGTGAGATGTAATAACCCAAAAATCTTGTTTGTAGGACAATTTTTTTTTTCTTTGTACCTACTCATAGCGTAATTAGAAAGTCCTCGCATATCTACAAAAACAACAATTGCTTGTATTTTGTTAGTGTAAAACTACTACTGCAAATAGTGTCAAAATGCTATTAACAGAAAATGAGAGAATGAAAGAGAGGAAGAAAAAAACTAAAACAAATTTTCCATAGGAATACAAAAACAATTTGACAGTTCCGCGAGGTATATTAATGAAAAAATTGTAAAACAGCTGTTCTTACGAGTATGCTTTCTAAATTAAAACGAGAAAAAAAAGGTATAGTCGTTCAAGAACGACCATATGATACCCTACACCATTATGTATGAGCATACAAATTCGGGAAGGGGACTTATATTAAACCTTTGGCCAATCGTAGACCAACACTTTTAATAAATGTAAAATAAAATATACAAATACAGAATAATATGCTGATACTAACATTTATATGATTTTATGGACTTTAGGGCCATTCCCGGAAGAGTGTTTATATGGGAGCTATGGTTAATTATGGGCCGATTCTCATAAAATTTTACAGTGTTGTTTCTATTTTTATAAAACACACTTGTGTCGAATATTAACTTGATACTAATATCCTGTTTCTCTATGTCGAACGAAAATCAAAGCGAACGAAAGCAAGTCGAACGAATTCGAATCAATTTGGGTTTCTGTATTTCCTACGCTTTCGTTCGCATGGAGTTACGTCTTTTCGTATTATTTTTGTTTTATTTTTCTTTTAGAGTAACTTTTTTTCGTAAAAATATTAAAAGTACTACTAAATTGTTTTCACGTATATACAACCAAGTAAATAAACAAACAAAATTAAAATAATTAAAAAATAAAAAATTTTTTGATTTTTTTTTTTAGAAATTGTTTTTAAGACACAAAATCGTTATTTATGGATACCAAATACATCAAAATGAATAATAAACATGATTAAGGAACATTTGCAATGTCCTTGTGAGTATTTTTCCTATTTTTCTTTAAACAATTCAACCAGTCGAAAGCAAAATAGCAAGTGGCTGATTTTGACCTTTTTGTTCTTATCGTTCGAAATACAGAAACCCAATTTTATATGAAAACACTTACGTTTTCTTTCGACTTGTCGTTCGACTCATTCTTCGCATAGAAGTGAGTTAGAGAAACCCAAATTAGTTTTCTTCCGCTTAGAAGGCGAAAGAAAGCTTTCGTTCGACATAGAGAAACAGGTTATAACATTCGTATGGGATTTATGCACATTAAATTGATTTTAGGAAGAGGGGTTTATATGGGAGCTATGGTCAATTGTGGACCAATCTTCTTAAAATTTGGAACAAAGATTGATAATTGTACAAAATTTCTTTGCGCCGAGTTTCGTTAAAATATTTATATTTTTAAGGCATTTTTGAGTGTTAAATCTCTATTCCGGGGACATTTGTATGGGGGCTAGGTGAAATAATGGACCGATCACAACCAAATTCAATAGGCTTCGTACTTGTATCATAAATTTCAAAATTACGACATTTACTTTGTGCACAAGGTTTACATGGATAGCCAGCCAGCCATCCAGACGGACGGACGGACATCGTTAGATCGATTTAAAAAGTAATTCTGAGTCGATTGGTATACTTTTTGTATGCGTTACAAACATCAGCACAAACGCATAATACCCCAACCACCTATGGTTGTGTAGTAATGCTACGTTGTTTTGCTCCTTCGGTGACGATATGTGAATAACATTTCATTTGCGGTCTACACGAGCCTTTTTCTTGGTCGCACATACATTTGGCAACTTGTTCATGTTTTTTTCTTGTTCTCACAATTGTTTGAGCTTCCATGTCTGCCATCAAACGTCATTTTGTATGAGGAAGAAGAGGCGCTGCACGTAAAAGTATCGAAGCGACACTGACGGCAAACAAAAATGTATGATTTGTTCGGCAAATGTTGTGCCCACTGAAAACAAATTGAAAAAAATTGTTTATGTTGCTCTGACGATATTATGTTCTTATGCGAACAAGAAAAAGGCTAGTCTGGACGTAGCGTCAAGGTAAACAAATTTCACACCCTGTAGCTTATCTCGATTTATCACAGGGTGACTACAAGATAAGTGTTCTGATAGATTATATCGTCCTCTACAATTCTTCCATACATTTCAATTATATCCGACCAGTAGTTTAGGGGATACAGATTTATTACCAAACATTTTTTGCATTTGACTCCACTGTGTTGCATTTTATACCAAACTTTGGTTTTTATGTTAAATTTTTTTCATGAATAAAGTATTAAAGTCCTTTATATCTCTTTAAATATTGCGTTTTGAAAGAAAGTATTTTAAAATTTAATACATTCCCATCCTCCTGAATTAAAGAAAACTTTAAATTATTTTTTATTATACCAAGAAAAACCAAAGGTAATCCCAACACATATTTTATTACTTGTACTAAACTTGATTATAGCAAAAACTACTTTAACATTTCAGTTTTTCCAACTAAAAATCTCGAAAATAAAGAAAAATTACACTATTGTGGTTTTTTAATGACTTGGCATTAGATTTCCCCCTAAATAAATAAAAAAAATTATTCGCAACATCATTATAATATTAAGTATCTCTTCATACTAGGATTCCCATTCTCTTATACTTTTATAACACGAGCATATTCTTCTTTTGCATTTTTTTTTTTTTTTTTGTTTCAATTTTTATTATTTATTTAAGGACAAAACATTTCCCTCTATTTGTAAGAGCTGGGAAATAAAAGCACACGACACAAGGTAGTATGGAATGGAATATTTTCTAAGGATGTTGCATGTTCGAGGGGTTTTTAAGCAGTTTTTGTTTTTTTATTATTATATTTTCTACAAGTGCTTTGAAGAAAAATTATGACAAACACTTAAGACTTGCAAGATTTTATGGGAATTTACATTCATGAATATAAACTATAAAAGAAGACCAACACAATTATCTAAAAAAAGAAAATTCTGCAAGATTCATAGGGTTTGCTTAAACGTATGACCTCAGTAAATAAATAGAGAAGGATCTTATTGTTCCTTGAAAACTAAATTCGCTGCACGTTGGGGTAAATTGTGTCAAAAGTGGTGATTATTTAAATTTTGAAATTTATATTTTTGAAAAGTTGGGTACCGAATACAAGTAGACAAAATTATGTGTCAATATCAAATAAAATCATCATGCTAGGTTGTATTGTTTTCTTGTACGAAGCTGTCAAAGTTAAAATTTTTTTACGTTTTGGAAAAAGAGTAAAAACTTAAATTTTCATTAAATTTCAATGTATTTTAAATAAAAAGTCAGTTTTTAGGTGTACATTTCTTCATGAATTTGTAAATTATTATTATTATTATTATTTTTTTTAAATTGTGCTAAAATACACCCATTTTCAACTTTAATATAATGCAACTTAAAATGTTATAGGATGTTTTAAACATTTTCTGGAAACTGGTACATATTGTCTACTTACTCTAATACTGTTATAAAAATTGTGCGCATATATAACCCGATTTTAGAAATTAATTTTTTGGAAAAAACTCCAGTATCTCTCATACAAAAAACAGCTTAAGTGCAGACATTTTTCTTTGCTTTTTCAAACCCGAAAACATACTATATTATGAACTCAAATTGTGTTAAGTTTTTATTTTATAACTATAATTTGTTGAACAATATTTCTAATAGCTTAAACACAGTGCGCTTTGCTAACCCATTGTATTGAAATAAAATAAAAGCATCGAAATAAAATTTTAAAACAGACAGACTAACCAACAGATATTCACTTTTATATAGATAGAATTTAACCCGATCTTGCAGTACTTCTACATAGACCAGATAAAAATTTTCTACTCTTTTTATTTAGAAAAAAATTAAATGAAAAACAAAAAATTAAGAAACCCGTAAAATTCAACTATGATTTCTATCACCCGTGGGAACAGTTGTAATATTTGTGTTGCATTCAGAAAAATAAACTTTTAAATATTTTATTTGCCAGTTTCTTACATTTTTATTGTTGGAAGTTTCAAAAACTACCAATTATTTCTATTATATTTTAGTAAAGGGCTTGAGGATTCTAAGCACAGAACGATATATCTTTAATTCCATGCTTAAAAGTTAATTATTATTACATAATATTCAAATAGTAATATAATAACAAAAAGTAGCACAAAGTACCCTCTTATGGATTTTCATTCATTTAGGCCCATATATCTTTATTTTCACGTTTCCAGGCACAATATTTTAGAAAATTTAAAAGCCACCATTAGAAGAATGCAAAAATACCACATATCCTCTTTTCTGGACTCTTGTTCACTTAGGATCATGTATTTTTAATTTCATAAAGTACCATTGGAAGAACGAAAAAATACCACAAACTTTCCCTCTTGAATTCTTACCCACATAGGACCATATGTCTTTAATTTCATGTTTCTAGGTTCAATATTATAGAAAATTCAAAAAGTACCATTAGAATAATGAAAAAGTACTACAAAGTCTCCTGTTTTGGATTCTCATTCACTTGGGACTACATGTAATTAAGTTCATAAATTTAATATAATAAAAAATTCATTATTTTATTTGAATAAAATTAAATTTAAGATTTTATCCCCTTTTTGGTACTTTTTATTCCCCCTGGATATAACAAAGATTGTATTTCAATGAATTTCTAAATTGTACTAGGATCTAATGTTAAAATATTCATATGTATGTGTCAGTAAAGAGAAAAAATATTTATAATTTATAACATTTTCAACCGATTTTATTATATTTATGTATGTAATTAGTTAAAGAACAAAATCATCTATCGAATAAAATAAATTTGAAATTTTGTCTATATCTTTATTGAGTCCAAAAATAAACGATTTTGAATTATAAAATTTTAAAAAATTAACAAGCAGACGGACATAAGGACGGAAATTAGAATTCTCCCCAAAAAAGTTTTAAAATTCCAAGCATTTTTTGTAACTTTTCGGTTAATATAAAAACCAAATATAAACATTAAAATATTGATCAGCTTTCCCTGAATTGAGCGCCATTTTCAATCAATAAAATCAGTCATATAGACGCACAGTAGGGCCAAAAGCAATTTTTTTGGTAATAAATCTGTATTTCCTAAACTACTATTCAGATCAAATTGAAATGTGGAAGAGTTATAGAAGAGGACCTAAGCTTTCAGAAAAATAATTTTATAGTCACCCTGTGATAACACGAGATAAGCTACAGGTTGTCAAATTTGACTATCTCAAGTATATAAAAGTTTCCAAAAATCTTAACTTCTACAAAATAAGTCCGATTTCAAATATTTTGGGGGGTATATCGATTTTGTCATTCCATATGTAATATGCCGAAATAATCATTTAAGACCCCATAAAGTATATATTTTTGGGTCCTGGTTAGATTCTGAGTCGATCTAGCTATGTCCGTCAGTCTGTCTGTCTGTTGAATGCAGGTTCGAACAGGACAACCTAAGGGAGGCAAAATCGGTTAATAAAAAAAATGATGGGTTAAATACTAGACACAGGATATCCGTTGTAGCTTCATTTCGTACTCTTCTGCTGATATCTCTTAAATAAAAGCATGTACGATAACGAAATTTTGTACAGATAGTTCAAGACGTAAACCAAAAAATGTACGTAAAAAATTTTCAAAATCTGCACTCTGAAATTAGTAAAAAAAATTGATATTTTTATAAAAAAAATACTATTATTTCACTTTTTTTTTTCAGTTTTTTTTAATAACAATTTTTTTTCCTTACATAATTCAAAAGAAAAGGCATCATAAATGGTTAATAATGGTTAATTTTGAATTTATTTAGGCTTGCACCCTACATCGAGCGTTGGTCGACTTACTAATAAATAAAAAATAAAACGTGATCATTAAAATACTGATAACGTCTTTTCCTGAAGTAAGCGCCATTTTCGATCCATTTAACTTCAATGTATAGACGGACGGACGGACAGACATTACAATTCTGCCAAAAAAAAATCTTATAATTACAATAATGCATTATTTTGCGTAATAATAAGTAAAACGTTATCATTAAAATATTGATATTAACTTTCCCTGAAATAAGCGCCATTTTCGACGACTTTTACCCCCAAGTGCACTGTTTGAATTAAATGAAGATGTTATATTTTGTGTGTGCGTGTGTGTAAGAAATTTAAATGTCATGACTTGGTTGTATGCATTCCAGGGGCAAGGGAAACGAATTTCACATCTTCATAAAAAAATATTAAAAAATTTTAGAACTAAGGAATTTTCAAAAGTATCTAAAACTTATAATTCTTTAAAATAAATATCATTTTAGATATTGGTCCATGTGCTCCATATTTTCTTCAGTAAAAAATAATTTATGTTGTAGTTTGAATTAAAACTTAATTCTTATTCAATAGTTTTATTTTATTTTTAAAATATTTAGTTGTGGCAATTTTTTGACATTTAACATAGAGCACTTAACAAGTTGTTATTTTTTGTATTTCTTCACTTATTTAACACTTTTCAAATATTGTTAAAACAATTGGAAATTCAAAGTAACTAAATACATAAAAATACCAAACATATTAACAACATTTCCGATATCAAGCTGTCAAATCAATGCAGCTGTCAATTGTAAATTTAGGAATTGTATTGTATTTTTTTTTTTTTTTTTTGCTTTACACTCCTCATTTATTTGTCTATCATTCATGTGCAGTCGAATTTTTTGTTTTAAATATAAAAAATAGAGTCACTAAGGAATTTAAAAATTTAAATTATTTTGTACTCGTAAATATGGTACAAATTCATGTCAGTGTTTTTTTTTTTTGTATGTTGCAAGTGCTGAATGCCACACTTTTAACAAGTGTTTAGTTAAAGAAAAAAAAAAAAAATTATTTTATTTGAACGGTGAGAATAATTTTTGGTTAAACATCTGAGCTTGGTTTTACATTCTAAAAAGTCTGGGAAATATTTTTTAGTTTCATTGTTTTAAAAAGTTCCTATTCTAACAATCAAGAGACAACTTGTGGATCCATCCCACATCAGTTGTTAATATAAAAAACATTCAATGTAAAGAATACGAGATGTATTATTGAGTATTAAGTATTTCTCCTTATTTTAATTTTCGTTTATCTCTTTCTCTATCTTAACAATTAGAATTTATTTAAACATTTGTTTGTCTATTCTCTTTTGTTTTAAACAGGCTATTAAGTTTCATAGTAACCGAATATATTTCAAGTACATTGCGCTATATTCTATTCTCTGTTTGATCTCTGTTTATATTCATTGCACTCTAAACAAATTTATGTTCAGAATTTAAATATAGAATTAGTGTTGCCATATATTATTTTTCAAAATCTTACATTTGCTCTTAAAAAAATTATATTTTTGGAAGAAAAAACTCTTACGTCAAAAAATATAAAATTTTTATGAAATTTATTTACTTAAAAATCTAACGTCAAAGCTAAACTTTAACAGATAAAAAACAGTAAAATAAACTTTTTTTGCTAAGATACATGACATAAACCACATACAAATGTATAATTTTTTATCACGTACTCCATTAACAAATTCACAAGTTTTTCAAATTTTTTATACCCACCATCAAAAAGATGGGGGGTACATTGACTTCGTCATTCCGAGTGTCGAGATCCCATAAATTATATATTTTCTGAGTCCTTGTTAGATTCTGAGTCGATCTATCTATATCCGCCTGTCTGTCTGTTGAAAGCAGGATAGGGCTCGAACGGGACAACGTAGGGGGACGAAATTTTGCTCAAATACTTATCTTATATAAGGATTGTGTTAAAAATGGACAAAATCGGTTAATAAACAAAAAAGTTATGGGCTAAAAACTAGAAACACAGGGTGTCCATTGTAGCTTCATTTCATACTTTTGTGATAATATCTCTTAAACAAAAGACAACGAAATTTTGTACATAGTTCGAGGATCGATATAAACTTGAAAACCAAAAATGGGCGTGGTCCGCCCACTTTACCGCTTATCTCCCATATAAGGTGAAACGTCAACGAAATTTTGTACAAATAGTTCAAGGGCTATTGTAAACTCGGAAACAAAAAATGGGTGTAGTCCGCCCATTTTACCGCCCACCTCCCATATAATGTAAAATTTTAAGAAGCTGATGGTGGGTATATAGATACGGCCGAGCCGAATATAACATTCTCGCTTGTTCTATACTCAAATTAACATTTTTCTTAACGAAGGTTTGTTTTTAATTTTCTGGTCAAAAAAACTCACTTGTGGGCTCCTATGTTTTTCTAATTTATAAATTTTTGTAGACCAACAAAGCAATAGATTTTTAGTCCATATAAATTGATAAAAAAATTCTTGTACTTAATGACCAAAAGAAAAAATTATAGACAGTTCACACTAGTCAAATATTTGACCAAAATGACGTAACCACTATATAAAATATTTTCTGACCTCCATTTTTATGGAAAAATATTTTTTACTTATCATTAATCATAGCTGATATTTTACCGAATCTTGTTTGACGCAGTTTTCTCTTACAAAAAATTTTCAAGTTCAAACAACGGCAAACAATTTTTTTTTTTTTTTTTTTTTTGTAGAAGAATTGTAGTGGTCATGCAAATTTGGTCAAATATTTGAAAAATGTGAACATAGCTTTAGAACTGTATTTTTGTTAGGGAAATTATAGCAAAAATTATATTACAACAACTTAACAAAAATCTTATTTTCGGACTAAAAATCTTCAAAACTTCCCAAGGTCTAAAAAAAAACTTCAAAAATATGACAAATCTTCACATATGGTAACACTGTATATAATATTAACACTCTTATTTACTCTTAAATTGAAGCCATGTCTCTTGTTTATAACAAATTTTAAATGCATTTATTGTATGTATTTAAAATGCAATGATTTACGCTTGACTTCGGATTAAAGCTTTAACACCTCTTAAGCTGTAAAAAGAAACACACAAACAAATATAAAAGCATCTATATAATATTGATACATATTAAGGTGAATCCTATAGGCACACAATGGTATATGAGGAATTTCAATTATATGTCTATTTTTATAAAATTAACTAACATGCCTACTCATAGACAATATTGTGACTTAAAAATACCCAGCAAAAACATTGATTACCAGGTAATGAGCTAAGAAGCTAATATAATAGTTCTCCACTATTTACACATTTGGTGAATAACTGCAGTAGATATAACTAGTTACCTCATATTATTACAAGTAGGCATTTTAGAAAGTAATTACTTAGATGTCATTACAAGAACTAATTACCTCTAAGCTATTCAATAACTTATTAATTTAAAAGTATTACAGAAGGCATGATTAGTAAAACAATAGGAACTAGTTACGTTTTATACTATAAATAATTAATAACGGCTTCAATATAAATATGTTTTTTTTTATCTTATTTTTTCTTAAAATTACAGTTTTAAAAAATTTAACAGATTTTTTTTTTTTTTTTTTTTTTAATTTTTTTTTTAAAATTTAACAGATTTTTAGGCGTTAATATTTTAAAGTTGCAATTCTAAATATAAATATATTTATTCTTTAAATATGTTAATTAGTACAAAATTACGAAAAATTCGGAAAATATGCTCTTAAAATTAACAAGCTTGAATGTTATATTCGGCCCGGCTGAATCTATATACCCACCATCAACTTTTTCAAATTCTACGTTATATGGGAGAGGGCGGTAAGGTGGGCAGTAAAGTGGGCGGACCACGCCCATTTTTTGTTTCCGAGTTTACATTGGTCCTTGAACTATTTGAACACAATTTCGTTGATTTTCACCTTATATGGGAAGTGGGCGGACCACGCCCATTTTTGGTTTCCGAGTTTATGTCGACCCCCGAACTATACGTACAAAATTTCGTTGTCGTACATGCTTTTGTTGAAAAAATATGAGCAGAAAAGTATAAAACGGAAAATTAACCGATTTTGCCCATTTTCAATCCCAAACAATATATAAGACAAACATTTGTGCCAAATTTCGTCCCCCTACGTTGTCCCGTTCGAGCCCTATCCTGCTTTCAACAGACGGACGGACTCAGAATCTAACCAGGACCCAGAAAATATATACTTTGTGGGGTCTTAGATGATTCCTTCGACATGTTACACACGGAATGACAAAATCAATATACCCCCCATCTTTTTGATGGTGGGTAGAAAAATATAATGTTTTTCTGGCTAAATTTTAAATTTCCGTGGTCAGCAAAAGTTGTAGACTAAAATTATCTTATAGTCACTTTAATATTATTTTTTTGTCCGCCCAAAAATTACACAGTTATTCAGAAATACTTAAGTGTTGGAAAAAACTTTTTTGTACCATTTTTTTTTTTTCTTTTTAAGAAATTAAACCGGCAAAAATGTCCATTATCATACATTTTTTATAACAGTGAATACAATAAGCCATGTATAATTAAAATTAATGCATAAATCTGGATTTTATTCACAATTAAGTGAAAATATCCATATATAACTACAATTAAAGGGAGACAACTGCGAGGTGTTTTCGAGTTGATTTTATAGACCACATATTCCTAGGGGATGAGAGAGGGAATGGATAGATCTACTATGTTGGTCACCTTGGGTATGTAATTAAAAAAGTATTTCATATAGTAACCAGTCCCGTAACATGTTGCGTGTTAGTTCCTTTCCCTCTAGGGCAGGGATGGAAAAGTTGATACAATAGTACTTTTTTGATTTAACATTAAAATGTACCGAAGTACTCTCTCGAGTCATTTAATACTGTTAAACAATTACTTTTATATTCCACAATTCTAATTAAAAATAAAATTTTTGAATGAAAATGTATTTTAGAGATAATGGCCCATATATAATTTTCAAATAAAAACCTATATTTTTTTTAACACTTTTTATATAAGTAATAATGAAATTTTAACCAATACTATCTCTGACTAAAAGCTGGGACATCTTATTCCCAAAAAAAAAATAGACAAGTAATATGAACTCTTTAATTAAGTGTTAATTTATAATGTTGGTTTAGTTTATACAATTCTAAGCCTTTAATGTAGATTCATTACTAAAAACTATGTAAATCAATTGAGGTGAAAATTTTCTGAATTGCAAAGATATACCGATAATAAATTATATTTTAACAAAACTGAAGCTGACGTGCTTTATTTTAAGGAATTGATCTGAGACGACTTTTATCGCCGAAAGTAACAGGGCCATATTTACGAAAAAATATTTTACTATAATATTTAATATCATATTGAATCCATCATTTGAAATATACAAATTACATTTTTGAGTTTTGCACTAAATAAATCCTAATATATATTATAAAAATGAGGTGTAAGTTTGTTTGTTTGTTTGTTTGTTTGTGCGTCAATCACGTCTAAACGACTGAACCGATTTTCACGAAATTTGACACACAGATAATACCAGTGCCAGAGGTGGTTATAGGCTATATAAGATTTCGATTGGATGCCACGCCCACATTTTACGCCCACTTTTTATAACTTCCAAACGGTTGGACCGATTTTCACGAAATTTGACACACAGATAGTATCAGTGCCGCTGATCATTATAGGCTATGTAAGATTTCGATTGGATGACACGCCCTTATTTTACGCCCACTTTTTATAACTTCCAAACGGTTGGATCGATTTTCACGAAATTTGACACACAGATAGTATTAGTGCCGCTCATCATTATAGGCTATGTACGAACTGGATTGGATGCCACGCCCACATTTTACGCCCACTTTTTATAACTTCCAAACGGTTGCACCGATTTTCACGAAATTTGACACACAGATAGTATCAGGGCCACTGATCATTATAGGCTATGTATGAACTGTGTTGGATGCCACGCCCACATTTTACGCCCACTTTTTATAACTCTTAAATGGTTGCACCGATTTTCACGAAATTTGACACACAGATAGTATTAGTGCCGCTCATCATTATAGGCTATGTACGAACTGGATTGGATGCCACGCCCACATTTTACGCCCACTTTTTATAACTTCCAAACGGTTGCAGCGATTTTCACGAAATTTGACACACAGATAGTATCAGGGCCACTGATCATTATAGGCTATGTATGAACTGTGTTGGATGCCACGCCCACATTTTACGCCCACTTTTTATAACTCTTAAATGGTTGTACCGATTTTCACGAAATTTGACACACAGATAGTATCATTTCCGGTGGTCATTATAGGCTATGTATAAACTTGGTTGGATGCCACGCCCACATTTTACGCCCACTTTTTAAAACTCTTAAACTGTTACACCTATGTTCACCAAATTTGACACACAGATAGTACCATTACCGCTGGACATTATAGGCTATGTATGAACTGGGTTGTATGCCACGCCCACTTTTTATAACTCTCAAACGCCTGTACCGATTTTTAAGAAATTTAACACACAGATAGCACCAGTAACGGTGGTCGTTTAAGGCTATGTAAGAACTGGGTTCACGCCCATATTTTACGCCCACTTTTTAAAACCCCTAAACAGTAGCAATTGTTTTATATTCCCTATTAGGGGTTAGCGAAGCGCACCGGGTTACGCTCGTAATAAATAATTTTAAAATAAATAAATTTTAGTACTCTGAGTGTGAAAAAAGTACTTTTTGAATTTTATTTTGATACAGAAAAATATTTTCATTTTCCACCCCTGCTCTAGGGTAATGATGCAAATTTGAAAATTGATATAGCTTTCGAAAGTTCATAAATTTACTGAAAATTTAATAACTTTTTAAATTCCTTATTCTTTTTTTCTGAAAAATGGTATATTCTTTTATAAATGATACTTTTTTAAAATTAAACCTATTAAAAAACTGGTTCCTGGTCTTTTAATTGTAAGCAATTTAAACTTTAAAAAAATTGATACTTTTTCGGAAATTTGTACTTTTTTAAAGTATGTATGTATATTCTGGGTCCTCGTGAAAGTCTAAAACGATGTAACGATGTCCGTCCGTGTGAATGTGGAAAGAAGTATAGGACTCGGGGCGGCTGCTATAGGGTTTGTTTGGTTTTGATAATAAGAAAAATCAATCAATCAATTAATAAACAAAAAAAATTGTGGACTAAGTACTAGAAACACAGGGTTTTCGTTGTAACTTCAGCTTATACTTTTTTTAAACAAAAACATGTACATGAAATTCTATACAGATAGTTCGAGGATCGCTATAAACTTGGTAACCAAAAATCCCATATAAAGTTAAACTAGGGTGATCGATTTTTCAACTTTTTGAATAACCGGTTTTCGAATAGTTAAAATAGTTGATATTTTTAAGAATCCGGTTAACCTTCTTTTTTCTAGACCTGCGGAATTGTGGACCGATACTTGTATTAAGTGTAAAATTAAACACACGAATACAGAATATTATTATTTATATGAATTTATATGGGAGCAATTGTCAATTATGGACCGAACTTCATGAAATTCGGCTCACAGATTTAAACTTATATGGAACTTACATGTGTAAAAATTCTTCCTACACTTAAGGGAGGTTATTTGTATGGGAGCTAGCTGAAATAATGGACCGATCATAACCAATTTCAATAGACTTCATTCTAGGACTATAAGAAACCTGTGTGCCAAATTTCATCACGGACAGCTGGACGAACATCGTTAAATCGACTCAGAGCCGATTGATTCAAATTAAGGTGGGTCTCAGACCAATATTTTTGAGTGTCACAAACGCATAATACCCTCCCAACTTATGCTGATGTAGGGTATAAAGATTGTAAGAAAATAATCATCAAAAATAATATTAACTTTTATATAGCATAAACAGAAACCATGGGTTAATATGGAAAAATCCAGAATCAAATTTATTGAAACGATTCTGCAGGTGAAACTTTTTTAATACAACATCTTTGAAAAAAAAGAAGAAAATTTTGGATAAAAAAAAAACAGACTAAAAGATTTAAATTAGGTGTAAAAATATTACAGATGTTGCAATAGATAAAACTATTAAACTATATTTTTAAAGCATTAGAAATCATACTTTTTGAATTATTTATAAAAAAATTAATAAACGAGCAGTTAACCCGCTACTTCGTTAGCGGAAATTTTTTTAAAAACCATACTATAAATCAATTAATTAATAAAATAAATTTAAAATAGGATTTTCGAAAAGTACAAAAGGCATGTCTGATAGGGCGCCAGTAAAGTACCAATTTTTTACATCTTTAACATTCGAAAGTTAAAAAACTACAAAAATATTCCTATTATTATTTTTTAGTATAGAGGAATGTGACTAATAGAGCTTGAGAATTCTCATTCATAAATAACAATATCTGTTTAATATTAGATTTTTAATATTAGAATAACGAAAAATAAATATTAGAATAACTAAAAAGTATTTTAGAGTAAGGAATTAAGAACCACAAAATCACTTTTAAGGATTCTGATTTACTTAGGACCTTACATCTTCAATTTTATGTTTCTAGGATGTATATTACAGAACATTCAAAAAGTTAGAAGATCGAAAAAGTACCACAAAATCCCTTCTTATGGATACTCACTAACTTAGGGCCACATAACTTTAACTTAATGTTTCTAGGTTAAATATTATAGAAAATTAAAAAAAAAAAAAAAAAAAAAAAAAACATGTCCTTAATATCATGTTTCTAGGTTCATGTTTCTAGAAAGTTCAAAAAGTACCATTAGAAGAACAAAAAAGTACCACAAAGTCCCCTCTTATGGATTCTCATTCACTTAGCACCACATGTCCTTAATATCATGTTTCTGGATTCATAATTATAGAAAATTCAAAAAGTACCATTAGAAGAACAAAAGAAGTACCACAAATCAAACATGGTGGATTCTCATTCATTTAGGACCATAAATCTTTAATTTCATATTTCTAGGTTAAATATTACCAAAAATTCAAAAAGTACCATTGGAATAACAAAAAAGTAGGTTCATAATTATAGAAAATTCAAAAAGTACCATTAGAACAACGAAAATCACCACAAAGTCCCCCCTTGTGAATTCTTTCCAACATCGGACCATGCGTATTTAATTTCATGTTTCTAGGTTAAATATTACAGAAAATACAAAAAAGTACCAATTGAAGTAGAAAAAAGTACCACAAAATTCATCTTCTTGAATTCTTACCCTCAGGACCATGTATCTTTAAGTACCACATATTCCACTCTTGTGAATTCTTGTCTACACTTTCATAATTTCATGTTTCTATGTTTAATGTAATTAAAAATTCATTATTAAGTTTGAATAAAATGTAATTTCCTGCCTTTACCCCCTTATTGGTACTTTTTTTTTACCCATAGAAGTATCAAAAATTGTATTTCAATGAGTTTCTAAATTATAGTGAGATTCCATATTAAAATACGCATATGGTTATGTCAATAAATATAAAAAGAAAAATGTTTTATGAAAAAAGTACCAAAAATATGTACTATTTTTACCCCTTAAACGTTCGAATTTCGAAAAAGTACCAAATTTATATTTCTCGTTTTTTTGATAAGTTAAGAATACGGCATAAATTTTATTTGTATGTTGATTGGTTTCAAAGATACATATGGTGACAAAAAAGTACCAAAATACAGTTTTTACCCGTTTTCTCCCTAGAAGGGCCGATTTTCGAAAAAGTACCAGACACCTGTCCGATTATTTTTTAAATGAATAACGAAAACTATTCAACTTTTTGCGTATCTTTGTTAGTTTGGGAGTTATAGAGTTACCGATTTAAATCTATACAGAGGGCGACCTACCTGCGTTTCAAATTTCGACTCTCTAGCTTCAGCCGTTTGGGGTGTGGGATGATGAATCAGTCAGTCAGTCACGTTACTCTTTTATATATGTATATAGATTTCGATTCAAATATCAGTATTTAGTACATGTTTTTTGAAATAAAAAGCTATTTTTAAAACCGGTTTTTTGTGTCTAAAAAAAACCGTTCCATTCGACATTCGAAAAATTAACATTTTCAAAAACCGACAGCACATTGACTGAAAAAACCGGTTTCAAAACCGGTTGGAAAACCGTGGCGATCACCCTAGGTGAAACATAAACGAATTTTTTACAGATACTTCGAGAATCACTGTAAACTCAAAAAACAAAAAGTGGGCGTGGTTTTCCCACTTTACCGACCACCTCCCATATAAGGTACAAATTTAAAAAAGTTGATAGTGTGTATATTTGTAGATTCGCCCGAGCCGAATAAACCATTCTAGCTTGTTTTTTATATTTATACGATTAGGAACCGCAAAAGTAAACAAGTATTTGCAATCGCCCATATGTATACAGCCTGCGAACAAACAAATGATAAGAGATTGCTACAGGGGAGACCGACCCTCATTTATGCACTCCAATCACTTGTTCCCTTACTCTCTCATTCTCTTTGCAAAATAAATGCAATAATAATAATGGCAATGGTTGTTGGTTGGATGTTTGGTTGGCTTGTTAAAGGCTAAAAAGCCTGTTTTATTGTTGGTTTGTAGAAAACCTGTAACAATGTTAACATTAAATTTATATAAACACACACACAATTGTAAATGTATGACCAGCAAAACAGCAACAACAACTACAAAAACAATAACAACAACAGTAACTTTGAACAAAACAAAAAAAGAAGGAAAACGTGTTTAGTCTTGTTGAAAATGCGATACGAAACGGTTCTTAATAATTAAACAAAGAAAAGAATAAAAATTTTAGAAAATATTTTAATAAAATAAAAAAAAATAAAATATATATAAAAATAAATCTTAAAAGTTAATTAAATTAAAAATAAAAACTAATAATATTAAAAACAAAGTTAATTGTTGCTAATGAATTAAAAATAAAAAGAACGCAAATATTCTTTAACTAATTATTGTTACACTAATATAAAGAGTGAGTGCTATTGTGTTTTGTTGTATTTTTTATTATAAATTTTTTGTTTTAACAAAAAAATAAATAATTAAAATAAAAATAAATATTAAATATAGTGATAACAATCACATAAAATAATAACAAAAAAACCTAACAAAGTATGGAAAAAACACAAAAAGAGACGTAAGAAAGAAAGATGAGGATGAAATAATACGTTGAACAAAAAAAAAAAAAAAGAAGCAACAATAAAAACAAATTGTGGTTAGTCATGCACATACAATTTTTTTTACATTTATTTTTTGTTTTGTCGCTTTTGTTTTTATTAAATTTTTTAATCAAAAATCTAAATCATATTAAATTGTTTATTTATTATTTATTTACCTTTTTATTGTTGTTATAAATTATTTAGTAAAAAAAAAAAGTAAAACAAAAATTAACGGTAGATAGTTTCTGCTGTATCATGTTCTCTTTACAATTACAAAAGGTATCAGGAAAAAAGAAGCAGAACAATAACAATAGGAGAAGAGAAATTAAATAAAGAATACAAAACAAACCGGCTTGCCATATGAATTTTGTATAAGATTCTCCATCTGGGGGAGGGGTTAAATGGGGTCTTATATTAAATTTGTGTCAATTTTCGAATTATGAAAAAAATTAATTTGATATCAGGATTTATTTTAAAAGAAAGCTTAAATTTTCAAACCTGCTCTATTAGTTCTAAAATTAGTGATGAACAAAAAAATATGCTCTAAAACATTGATTAAGGACATACAAATCCATTGGTCGCTCTGTATTAAACTGAAATTGAAAATTTTTTATTTTCTTAAGATACAGTGGCTCAATAATGTAGTCGGACAAAAACTAATATTTTATAGACTTCAATATTAAGTATATTAAGAAAGGGTTTACAAACTCTTTTCTTTTATAATAGTAAGACACAGTATACGCTATTTTAAAAATGAAAGAAAATATTTATTTAGAATTCATGTATAAATAAAAAGATAAAAAAATTCATTTATGTATATCTTAAAAGTTAGCACCAAAAAAGTAGTCGGACCCTTAGAATAAAATGATCTTAAGTAAATATTACTAATATTTAATATTTGGAAGGAAGTCCTTTGCTTTTTATAACTGCTACTAATCTTTTTGGCATTGATTCCACCAGGTTTCTGCAAACAGAGGGATACATTTTCGCCCATTCGTCCTTTAGTGCCTTTATAAGATCATTTTGGTTGGAAATTGTATAATTTTTAAGCTGGTTTTCAAAATAAATGTTCGATTACGTTAATATCTGGGGACTGTGGTGGTGTCTCGAGTGGGCAATTATATAGTACCACATACGAACAGCATGTACTTTATGTTTAGGATCGTTATCCTGGTGGAATACCCAACTTTTCCACACTTGGCACCAAATTTTGTTTAAAAATAGATAAATATTTAGTTTGGTCCATAATACCATCTATTATACATAACTCTCCAACTCCAGAGGACGACATGCAACCTCAAACTAAAACAGAACCACCTCCATGCTTCACGGTAGCTTCCAAGTTTCTTCTTTGAGTTCTTCGTTTGGTTTTCGCCAAACGTAGGACTGTCCGTCTAATCTGAACAAATTAAATTTACTTTCGTCTATATATAATACTTTATTCCGGAAAGAAATATCCATATTTTTGTACATTTTTAGAAAATTTATGCGTTTAGTTCTATTAAATTTATTAATATAAGGTTTCTTACGAGCAACTCAACCATTATAATATTTTTTTCGGAACACTAATCTTATTGTTTCTGGGTTCTATCTCTATTTATGCGTTAAGAAATTTCCTTAGCTAATTTTGGAGCGCTAACTTTAGCATTTTTTTTAATCTGTTGGATAATCCGTCGTTCTTCAGAGCTGGTAAATAGTTTTGGTCTTCCTGAATTTGGCTTATTTTCCGCGGATTTTCTATCTCTATACCTTTTAATTATGTCATGAACAGTTGATTTTGTTTTTCCAATTAAACGACTAATTTCTCGAACAGTTTTTCCTTCCTCAAAGTTTTTAATAATAACTTCGGATTTCTTCAGTTGTGTATGACTTTGGTTTTGACATTTTCAAAAATGTTTGGTACAACGACGAAATTTCTTACACTTTTTTGATTAATAAAGCTTTAAGAGATGTCAATAAATAAAAACTGCATAATAAAACGGGGTTTCCCCAAGTATGTTTAAAAATAAACTCAAGCGTTGCCATATGTCCGACTTCTTTTTTGATGCCATATTTTACACTGAGAATATTTTTTACTAATATTTAAATAAAGAAACAAATTATTTTAGTAAAATCTTGTTGGTTTTTAGAAGGCAATAGAAAAACATAGAAAATAATAAAGAAAAAGTACCATTATGTTAATTTTAATATGAAAAATATTAAGATTAATATTATCCTAATGTTTGTCCGACTTTATTATTGAGCCACTGTATTTGTTGTGCGATTTACAGTAGCCAAAATAAGTATTCGACATACCATTTCATTTCTTATAATTTCGTTATAATTTATATACTTATTGAATTATTTCGAGTAAAATGACAAATATTTATTTGAAATATGTATTTCCTTCCATTTTGAGTAATATTTGCTCCCAAATCCACAGAACTTTAATACGTGCTGCCATTTTTTTCACAGTATACAAATTCAAAAGCAAGAAAAGTATTCGAAATGTTGTATATTTGTCCATTTCCGATAATTATATTAATTTTCGTATTTTTTTGTTGTTGGTTTTACAACTAGGATAACAATTTATTTGATTTGGTGTGACTTCAAAAAAAAAGAAACTTCAGTTGAAGCCAAAAACTTCATAATTCATAATTTTTAGCAAGAAAAATAGAAAAATTAAATTGTAAAAAAGGAGTAGAAACTAACGTCCCACTATATTATAAAAAAAAAAAAAATTCACTGATAAATAAATCTGAATCAGCAAGATATTAAGGTTTATAAAAGCTGGTTGAACATAAAATTTTACGTTAAGTGAAACAAAATTATAAACTAAATTCATCGAGCATGGCTAAACATAGTGAAAAATACTTAGGAACACTTGTTGCATTCTAAAAATTTTGAAGAAATATATCATTTTAGATCCAGGTCTGGTATAAAGATGCCCTCACATCTCAAAAGGGTTATAAAATTGAGATTAGAATTTGTAAGAGGATATAGAGTCATTCCATTTAAAACCAACCAGCTGATTTTCTCACCTCTTCCGACTTTGATAATATTTGGTACAATTATTATTCTTGTCAAAACTATAAGACTAATTCAAAATTTCAGAAAATTTCATCAAGTGGTTCGCAAAATATCGCGGTTTGAAAGTGCAAAATATCTCAAAATATATATAAAGTTGCATATACAAAATTACAAATATTTTTCGAAGTATTTATTATATAAGATTTATTGAGATGTCATATTAATGGTATCAAAATTACCTTTAAAATGACGTATAACATGACTTTTTTCTCAATATCAAAATGGTCCATATCTCGCGATTTTTCGTTCGCGGGTAAATATCTCGAAAAGTGGTCTTTTTAAAAAAATATATGTTAATGATGAAAATGTTTTCTATAACCGTGGAAAGTGGCATTCTGGGACTCGCAATATTTTAGGAGTTATTACAACAAATGTCATAATAAATATGAAATATTTATTGCAATTTGTATTGTTTTGTTTATAACAAAATAGAAAAATCGCAAATTTTTTTCCAAAAATCATCCGAATGTAATGAAATTCGAATATTAATATTGACGCTGGTAACGCAAATGCCGAGTTTAAGTTTGATTACCGCGATAGTTCGCGATTTATAATATCTCAAAAATGAAGAAAATTGTATTTATAAAAATTCAAATATCTTAACAAAATATTTACGTTACAATGTTCATTAAGGTAATTTCATTACCTTTAAAATGATATCTGAAATATGTTTTTATGTTGAATTTTATTGGTGGATAATTTGTGAATTAAATTTTGCGGTCGCGTATTTCAAAAAGTGGTATTTTTAAATTCATGAAAAATATATATGTAGAGGATGGAACCATTTTGAATGTTCTCTGTAAATATCGTTATGGGACTCTCAATAGCTTCTGAGTTATTAAAAAAATTAGTTATTAAAATTTCTTTCAATTTAATTATTTTTTTATTTTACACTTCGTTATATTTTTTGTAATAACTTTTTTTGGTAACCCTTCCATTAGAGATTTTATAGTTGTTTCAGTCACTTTTTTGGAACAGTCTGCCCATCTCCTTTTAAAATCTTTGATATCTTGGGACACCTTTTTTGTCCTCTTCGATTCTCTTTTCACAAAAGTCAAATATCTCTTCACTGGTCTTAGCTACGGACAATTTAGATGATTGACCTCTCTTGGAACAAAAACTATGTTATTGCTTTGGTACCACTCCAGAGCTGTCTTACGTAGTGAAATGATACCAAGTCGGGCCAAAAATAAGTAGACACATTATGCTTTCTTATCAAAGGAAAAATATTTTTTTGCAAACATTCTTTGTTATATTTTTTGGTATTTATAGAGCTCACTGTAACAAATGACTTGCTTCGCAACAGTATAAATCTTGCCACACCACGAATTCTTTAGGAAATTTCGTCAGCTTTTCGGTCCTAAACTTATCTTCAACATTTCCTCGAGCATCAGCAACATAAAAATTTTGAGCCGGAAGCTGAGAAAAATCTTCAAGTACATAAGCTTCATCGTTCTTTAAACAACATAGTATTTTTGTATGAAATTTGGTTTTAATTTCCGTACCCTATTCTTGGCTTCTAACTTTTTTGCAGCATTCCAGTCTGGAACTTTTTGGACTTTATATGTTCTTAACTCTGCATTAGCTTTAACTTTTCGCACCAAATAGGCAGAGCACTGAGCTAAGCTGGCTTCTTTTCTACCAGATGTTTTTGGAGTTCTTTTCAATATACTTTAAATTTTCTTGGCCTTCCCAATATCATGTGGACCTTTTTTCTTCCCAAGCCATGTTTCCTATCAATGGTCGAATTCTCCTGATACTGTTTAATAACCTTGAAAACAATTTGACAGCAGACATTTAATTCTTTGACCAATTATTTGTAGGTCCAATTTGAATTTTTTTGAAATTGTTTAATAATTTATAGCACGTACATCACTTTCGCCACTCAATTTGATCAAACTCACAACAAATCAACATGGTTGTCATTAACAATAGTAATTGACATATTTTTTAATGATAACTAGATCAAAAAAAAAAAAAAAAATATAAATATTGCTTCCGAAAAAAGTTATGAGGCAAAACGTGTGTTAAGATTTTTTCTATTTTGATTGTATAATTTTTTTTTTTTTTGGCCACTGTATATGTATATTTCGAATTTTTACGTTCTTTGTTGACGTTCATGTTGTGTATGTGTGTATCTGCTCCTGGGAGCTATGGGTGCTGACTAGGGATGCCAAACGGGACTGGATTTTATAATTCAAATCCCGGGATTTTTCGGGATCCCGAGATTTTTTGGGATTTCGGGATTGTATTTCACATTTTAAATATAAGGAAAAAATAAATTTTGTATACATATTTCAATTAAAGAAATACATTAGTATTTTTAAAAACAAAATATAATTCTTTGAAACAAGCTTTTACTTGAAAAAGTAAGAAAATGGAAAATAGTAAAATAAACTTTAGTGCCAATAAAAAATTTAATTTTTATTTTTTTACTTATGTTAAATGTAAACCTGGAAACATTTCAAAAATACGGGAATATGTTCCTTTGCAGATAATTTTCACATATTTTCTTATCAAATTTCTTTTATCTAAGGATCTGCATGATTTTTAACCTAGTTAATATTCATCCATGTAAACTGCAGGTTGATTTGGAAGATGACTTAACGCAATTTGGTACTTAAAACTTGTATAATCCAACATTTGTTCATTATTTCGTCTAGCTTCCATACAATAGAGTTTGACCCGGAATAGAGTTTGACCCTTATAAATCTCCTCAATGTGGTGGAATTCCAAAATAATGTTAGGTAATAATTTTATTGAAAAGTAATTCTGTGTATTATACCAAATTTAAATTTATCTTGGCCACTCCTGAACCTATTCATTCAGTTTTTATCTCTCCCCTCACCGACTTTACACTCTAAAGGTAAAAAATTCAAAAAGGTGCCCTTTAAAATTATGATTCGTAGTTAAAAATACGATTAAAATAGTGTTTTTGGTTCAAAAGATACTTAGCGTACCAAAAAAGTACCAACTTTCTCAGAAAGTACCAAACAAATTTCTTTTAGGGGAATATGGAATTTGTCTTCCATATTTAAACTGCTCTTTTACGTTTTTGTGAATATTTATGCACCGTTCGATTAAAAACTAGTGACTTATTTTTATTAATTTTAAAAATATTTTGATTTTGGCCCCACTGTTTATTTAATAACGCAATAAACAACAAAATTTTCACATAACATTCAAAGTCTTCATAAAAACTTTATTATAGCTAAGTTTTTCGACGTCAATTCTGTGCTATTTTTACTTACAAAATGCGTGTCATGTGTTTGTTATAATAACACAATTTTGTTATTTTCTTTAAAGGTCTTATTTCTTTTTTTTGGTAACACTACTTTTAACCTCGTTCACATAATTCAACAACAATAAGCCACATTACAAACTACTTAGTATAAGTAAAACTATTATTAACACACTAGCTAATAGTTAACATAGTACCATCTAAATGGAGAACTTATTTTCTTAATTGAAAATTTAAACTAAAACTCCCTTTTCTTCTTGTTTTATAATTTTTAAAAAAGAATTTAAACTTTAACAATTATTTTCACTAAATATTTTATGACCTTATTCTGGTGGTAATGTGTTTATAATATTTACTGTCTTTAAGACTCGTTTTCATAAACAGCCAGCATAATTCATGGTGGAGGCTATCTCATCAACCATATGGTTGTGGTTGCTGATGGTGATGGTGGTCTCTGGTCTAATTGAAATGTATGTGTGTATATCTTCTTTATGTTTAAAACTTTTTCCCACTTTTTTTTCGCAAATCGAGGTCATTTAAACAAAAACCATCTTGTTGTACTCAATATTGTACTGAGTACAGTAGCAGATTTGCTTGAACTATGCTTTCAACGTTTTGACCTTCCTAGAGAAAGTTACACAATTTTATTTGTTGATATATTTTTTTTTTTATATTTTACTTCTTGTGTTTTCGCTGGAAAAAGTTTTAAATCATTGCAAGACAAATAAAACAAGTTAAAAGTACTTTATACGGTTAAGGCGGATAAGGAAAAAAATTTATTAAACTATTGTTTTAGTTACAAAAGTATTTAAACTTGTAATTTTTACCCTTTTTTGTGAACAGTGATAGTTAAAAGTATTAGGAAAAAAATGTGAAAAAAAAAGAAAATTTAAATCTTTTAACACTAAACCTTTTTAGGCATTACAATTATTACATATTAAGGAATTTATGTTCCCAATTCTACATTTTACAGTAAAGAAATAGAGAAACTATCCTTGAACCTTTTTTATTATAAAACTTTTATCCCCCTTTGCCGCATCAAAATAAAACAATTGTTAAACTGAAATAAACATTTCATGTGATACATAAAACTAATTACACTGGTCGACAAAAAAAAAAAAAAAATATGATAATGATACACCAAAATATGCGCAATACAATTGGCTTCAAGTCGTTCTAATATAAAATTTTTATCCGCTCAATAGTTTCGGAGTTATTTCGAAATAAGTGTCCGAAAAAATTTTTCATGCAAAATTAATTTTTTTTACTAAAATTTCTTTTTAAAAATGAAGAAATAAAAAATGTTTCATTTTATTATCTTTATCTCAAAGTTGGTAAGACTAAGAGTAAAATAATCCACGTATCTTTAAAATTGTCTACCAAATCTTGATTTCATTCTCAGTTAAGTTAAAATACCTATGTATACCTATAATTAAAAAATAAAAATTATTGAGCGAATAAAAAATATTGGTGACAACTTTTGAAGACAATTTTTGTCTGCATCTTTTGGTGAATCATTTAACAAAATCGTACGAAGTGAAATATACTATACCAAAGAGTAACAAGAGACGAAACTAATTGTCAAAAACCTAAGTCGATTGTCAAAAACCTAACTCATGCTACAACAAAATACATGTAATCAAATACATTTTGTTGTTGGCAAAAGAAAATAAAAACACATTTTTGTTTACAAAACAACAATTTTGTTTAAATGTCAATCGAGAATTTCGTCTCTATATGCTACTCTATGTACTATACCCATAAAAATAAATACAGACCTGATGGAAAAAAACAAGGACGGAAAATAACTGTTATTTTTGAATTTTTAAACAAAAAAACAGTAGCAACCAAATGTCGGAAAACTGATTCAAATACATCATTGGGATCTTTCATAAAATGATATGCTTTTTAAATTTTTTATTTTTATTTTTTTGAGCAGAAATAAGTAATTTTTTGATTTTTTTTGAGCAGAAATAAAAGTTATTTTTATTTTTCGAGCATAAATAACAGTTATATTACGATTTTTATTTTTTGAGCAGAAATAAAAGTAATTTTCTGAAACTTCAAATTTGATTAATTTTTTGTTTAATATGGTGTACGGTTCTAGTGTTTTTAATAAATAATTTTTATTGTGATTTTTATTTTTATAATTATACCCTACACCACCATAGGTGGGGAGGGTATTATGCGTTTGTGCTGATGTTTGTAACACCCAAAAATATTGGTCTAAGACCCACCTTAATTTATACCAATCGGCTTAGAATCACTTTTTGAGTCGATTTAACGATGTCCGTCCTTCTGTCCATCTGACCGTCTGTCCGTTCATGTAAACCTTGTAATGAAACTACAGGCTTAGAATCATTTTCTGAGTCGATTTAACGATGTCCGTCCGTCCGTCCGTCCGTCTGTCCGTCTGACCGTCCATGTAAACCTTGTAATCAAACTACAGGTCGCAATTTTGAATCAAAATTAATGAAATTTGGTACACATGTTTCTTTTAGTCCAGGGACGAAGCCTATTGAAATTGGTTATGATCGGTCCATTATTTCACCTAGCCCCCATACAAATGTCCTCCCGGAAAAGGGTTTAACGATCATAAATCCCTTAAATATAGCAATATTTTAATGAAATTTGGAACATATAAGTTTTATATAAGTCTTAATAAGTGTGCCGATTTTTAAAAAGATCGGTCCATAATTAACCATAGCTCCCATATAAACCCCTTTTCAGAAAATCACTTTAACGGGCATAAATCCCATTAAAATGTTAGTATCAAGTTAATATTCGACACAAATAAGTTTTATATGAACATAAATGATAGTGCCAAATTTTACAAACATCGGTCTATAATTTACCATAGCTCCCATATTTGGGGAATCACCCAAAAGTGAATAAATTCATATAAATGTCAGCATCAACGTAATATTCTGTATTCGTATGTTTTATTTTACACTTATGAGTATCGGTCCACATCTGACTCCAAGTCAAGACCCCTCCCCGAATTATAATGTACACAATGGTGTAGGGTATCATATGGTCGGGCTTGACCGACTATATCTTTTTCTCTCGTTTTTTTTTGCGTTTATTTCATTTCGGAGTATATTTTTTCGCTTTTCTTATTTGTATTTTTCTTTTTATCTTATTTTTAAATTTTTTGTGTTTTTATTTTTTTTATTTTGGTGATTTTGTTTTGTGGTAAAAGTCAAGAAATAACTATTATTTCTGCCCGAAAAAATAAAAATCAAAATATATTTCTGCTCGAAAAAATAAAAATCAAAAATAACTGTTCTTATTTGATTTTTATGATAAAAGTCATAACGGTTACGATCGCTGAAAAAAAACTTAAAGCATATTCGTGTTTAGCACATCAGGTCCAACTATTCGTCTTTGGGGATGATTTTTTTGTCGACCAGTGTTATTTATTTATTTTTTTTTTTCTACAGTTAATAAGAACAAACAGACCAAAACAAATACAAAATAATATAAAACAAAACAAACTAACAATGGAAACAAAAACACTTTTTAGTAATTATACGAATTACAATAATAAATAAAAACAAACTCAACAAAATGCAAAAAAAAAAAAAAAAAGACAATAGCTACAACTTCACATTAATTTAATAACAAACTTAAAAATATACAGTACTGAGCAGAACATAAGCAACAACAAATGGCTAATTTATTTTCCAAATTATATATTCAATTTGCAATTCAAAATTAATTTTATATAATTGTTAACATATTTCAGTATTAACAACAATTTGTACATTGGAAGCTGTGAATCAATTTATTCTTACAAATAATAAATCCGGTCTCTATAGAAAAGCGTGCACAACAAAATCAACAAAGTTTCCAAAAATGAAAGTATTCTAGAGACCACAATTAACAATTTAATAGCATCAATTCTGTTAAATTTTACAGAAAATATAAAACAAATCAAAAATGTTTTTCCATTATTGTGCATTTTTTTCCCAGTTTTTTAATATACAAAGTTAAAACTCTTTAAAAGATTGTGTTTTTGTTAATCCTTAAATGTATTTATAATTTGAGAAAAAAAAATTAATTTTATTTTCAAATTCTTAGGTTTACTCCAATTTCGTTAATTTTGTTCTACACAGTACTGTATATAAATAATAATACAATTACTTACAACAAAAATGAAAATGATATTGTTGTATAGTTAAATAAATTTACAACTCTAGTTTACACACAGACAATCAAACAATTAAAATTTTGCAATTGTAATTAAGAAAAGTGGGTGAGAAGAAAGAAGTCAGGGTTAAAGAGAAGTAAGTGTAAAATAAGATGAAATAAAGGGGGAATATGAAAAATAATATAGGATTTAAAATGTGTTTATTTTACTTAAAGGCATAAATAAAATTTTATGTACATAAAATTTAAAAGAAATAATTTAAAGAATTAAATTGCTGGATTTGAATATAATAGTATATAGTAGTAACACATATTGAAGTAGATTTGCTTACGAATTGTTTTGATATAATATTTAATATCAAATTAAACTCTTAATTTTTTATTTAATTTGCAGAAGAAGATCTCTAAAACTTTAAATATCTTCTTTGAGTTTTTCACATGCATTTATATTATTTGAATATTTGTTTCAAAATCACCGGCACTGTATAGGCATTTTCAAATTATAGTGAAGGATTTAAACTATGGGCATATATTATAATATTTCTACCCATTCTTAATCTTTTTGAAATGAACTGACTCACAGTAGTATAGAATCGTGTTTTTAACAGGAAAAAAAAAGGTTCCTAGGAAAATTTAAATTTCACAAATATTAAAGTGAGCCTTTTTTTAACCAATAACACTATGCGAAATGTTTTGGGTCATCAAATTTTGCCTCAATGATTCCAACGCAAACTAAAAGTATACCATCAGATTAATAAAGTCTCCAAAATGTTTGAAAAGTTGGTTCGCATTTCGATTTTATTGACTCTTAAACTTAAACAAAAAACATTTAAATGTCAGTGCAATTTACAGTGGTGGCCACGAATTTAAGACACGACATTTCACTTATATATTTCTGATAATTTTTACATCTTATCGAACAAATTTTAGATCCATGTTATTTTTTAAAGATCCTAGTAATGTTATGAAAAAAAATCAACAATAGTTTGTTACCTATATTTAGTTTCCAATTTTTATTTACATATTATACAGATTAATACAAGTTTAAGCCTGGTCATGAATTTAGGACATAGGCAAAATAAAAGTTAATTCACAAAAGTAAAGCTCAGCTTCATAAAACAATATTAGTATTTGGTGGGAAATCCTTTATTTTGAATCACAGCAGCGCATCTCCTGGGTAAACTTTCAACTAAGGCCATACAGCGCTCCTTTGGAATGGCATACCAAGCCTTTTGAATTTCTTCCCATAAATCAGTCAAATTTTTTGGCTTTACTGCTCGTACATGCTCCTCAACATCATTCCACAAGTTCTCAATTGGATTGAGATCCGGGGATTGAGCTGGCCATTTCAGAACTGTGATATTATTTTCCTCTAAGCAACTCTTCACTAGGCGTGAAGTGTGCTTAGGGTCATTATCATGCATAAATTTCCACATTAGAGGCATGTTGTCTTCAGCGAATGGTATCATGATGCTTGTCAGTATGTTTTTGTAAATATGCTGGTCCATTTTATTGATAATCTTCTGAATGGGACCTACACCATGCCAGGAAAATGCTGCCCATACCATCACATTTCCACCACCATGCTTAACCGTTTTAAGGGTGTACTTTGGGTGATGCTCCAGGTTTGGAGGACGCCATACGTACTGTTTTCCATCAGAACCAAAGCGACAAAACTTCGACTCGTCGCTCCAAAGTATATTTTTCCAAAATGTCATCGGCTTATTGAGATTTTCTCTTGAAAACGCTAGTCGGGATTTAATATTTTTTTTTTGACACAAGTGGTTTACGTTGTGCAATACACCCACGTAAGTTCTTCTCATTCAGACGTCTTCTTATTGTCCTGGACGATATATTAATACCAAAATCCGATGAAATCTCATTTTTAATTTTACTTGAGCTCTTGAAAGGATCTTTAGCAGCTGATTTATAAATTAAGCTATCCTCCCTGGGTGTAGTTTTTCGGGCTCTAGGGTGCTGTTTGACATTTTTGGTAGTGCCATGTTGCTTGATGTGTTCCAGTGCATTGTAAATCTTGGATCTGGAACATTTTAGTAGCTTGGAAATTTCCATTACTGTTTTTCCATCAGTATTCATTTGTTGGATCAATTTTCGCTCGGCATCCGAACTCCAAGTACCTCTGGCCATTTCTAACTAAATATTTTGATGTATTCTAACATTAAATGGAATAAAACATTCATTACTTACCTTTTAGCTTCAAAAAACACCAAAAAATCACTTAAAAACCAAATATTTCTTATATGTTTTAAATTCGTGACCAGCTTCAAAAGCACGTTTTTACGAAAATATAATAAAAACAGCAACAAAATGTATACACAAACAAAACCAAATAACGGTAATTGATCTTAACATTACAGGGTACACTGAAAAATTAACAAAATCTAATTTTGTATTGCAGGGTTGTAATAATTATCACAACTTAGTTCGTTACATGTCGTGTCTTAAATTCGTGGCCACCACTGTATGTGTCCCAGCAAAAACTTGGTAATGGCATGTAGTTACAACATATTGTCTACATAAATTAGAGGTAGTTTAGTAACTACTTATTTATAACCCGGTATGTAATTAGCCAGCAGTTTTTCGGTGTCAATTTACCCGCTTTTAGACAGTAAAGTTCATTTGTGTCTACCCACCTAACTTATTCAAATGTGTACGTTTTTTTCTTTACCCCAACTTCGCACATTTTGTGAGAGATAGTTAAGTAAAATGACTCTTTTGTAAGCGTTAAGGTGGCTGTCAAACATTTTATTGACTCTTTAGAAAGCGTTGAGGTGGCTATCGAACACTTTATTGACTCTTTAGAAAGCGTTAAGGTGGCTATCGCACACTTTATTGACTCTTTGGTAAGCATGGAGGTGGTAATTGATACTTTACTGACTCTTTGGTAAGCGTAAAAGTGGCGATTGTTTTTTTTAAAGGTCACGAAAAAGACCAAAATGTAAATGGTTCATCCATTGTCAGTACAGGTTGGGTTAATTGAATAACGGCAATAAATACACGGTAGGACATTTTGCTCCGACGCATCTTTTATAGACGTGTGTAGTGTCAAATATCAATTTATTGACTCCTTGGTGCTTAATAGAGGGTTTTGTATTTTACTTCGTAAGAAAAAAAAAAAGTTAATTATGTTTTTTTTAAATTTTTTATGTTAAGCGACTACATTAATTAAATGTTTTTTTAATTTAAACAGTAAAGTAGAAATGAATAACCCCATCAGCGTTACCGTTGAGAATTTTTAAAAAGTGTCACGTAGCTAGTAAAGTAACTAGTTAAAAAGTTTGTCAGGTGACTGACTCAATGTAACTAGTAAAATGAACGACTTCCAAAGGGTGACTAAAGTGGAAGCAATTGCCACCTCACGCTTACCAAGGGTCAATAAATCAACTTGCTCATTAAAACCACAAACGGTGTAATTTATGTAAGAATGCACTGTGGCTGAGTGGTTAGCGCGTATGACTATAAAACATAAGGAAGTGAGTTCGTTTCGAGGTAAATAAAAAAAATATTAAAATTAATTAAAGTGATTAATATAAAATAATATGAAAAGAAAATAAAGAATTATTAATTAAATAAACAAAAAATAAAATAAAAAAAAAAAAAGTAAAAAAATATACGCAAAAAAAATCTTTCTCCTCGTATAAAGTTCCGGAACTGGGACCGGTCACTAGCCCTGAGAACCTGTCACGTGACTAGTTTTGAACCGGTTCTCTTTACTCTAGGGTAGTAACATAAAACGCAACTAGTTCCTCTTGTTTTAACTCATGATTTGATATCAAATAAAAAAATTTTATAATAGTGCCACGCCCACTTTTTGTAAACAGTTCTTTTTAAAAGTTTAAATAAAATTAGGCACATATATAAATCAAGTATTTGTGAAGAAAACTGTTCTGTAAATCAAAACATTGCAATTACAATTTTATTTTAAAAACCCATCTAGATAAATCTCTAATTTCGAATCAGTTTTTTTTTCAAATTTAATTTAAAATTAAAAAAAAAAAAACTTGCTTTTTTATTTGTATATGCCGGTTCACACTAGGCGACAGGAAAGAACCAATGTCCCTGCAGCATGACGCCTAGTGTGAACCTGGACTATATTAAATAAAATCTTTAATGTTCAATAAAATCAAGTTTGAAACCTGAATGTAATTGTACATTAGGGCCCAAATTTATAATTCTGACGAAAAATGTAGGCATGATGAGAACATACAGTATCGGTCATCTAATTAGCCCACCTAACCAGAATTTTTTTTTGGACTTAATTTTCTTTTTCTTGAAAAAAGTTTTTAATTGTTTTATTAATTCAATATATTGACCATTATGTACTTAATACATTGCAGCCAAAACTTGGATTAATAAACTAACACTTTACGCAAAAACATTGGTTTATTAAATATTCCTATAAAAATCAAGGACAGCTAATTAGCCCACTTACACTATTTATTACGAAAAATCTAAGCAAGCTTTGAAAAAAAGTAATTTTTCATATGGATTACAATTTAAAAATAGAAGTACTGCAATTTTCGTAAAAAATTTCATATCTAAATTGGTTAAAACGCCTTATATTTCGAATATTCGACATTTAATAAAAATCGCGAAAAATGTAAATTAAAATATTATGAAATTTTATAGAAATCTTGATAGTCCTTTAATTATGGTAAACAATCATCTATAACATCGAAAGCAATACAAAAAGTTTAAATTCGTTAACTAAAATTACGGTTTGAGTTACTCCGCGAATTTAGATGATCAAATAATCAGCATTTAAGTAAGAAAAATCTTTTCCAAAAGAAAAATAAAAGTTGAGAAATCATTTTAAAATTGATAAACTATCTAATAATATTTAATAGATATTATATCGATACTATCTAGTGCAAACAATTGCTGGTAGTTGGTATATGCGATGTATTAAAAAGTTTTATTAGTATTCTAGTTAAAAAGAAAGTGTAAAATCTTACCTTAACATTGCAAAATTGAAAATAACTTTGCTTAAATCATTCGTCTAGGTTACTTATTGACAAATATTTTATGCATCTCATCCAACGGTTTCTTTAGATAAAATTCTTTGTATTTTTGTTTACTGATATAAAGAACTTACTTTTTTTTTGAAACATCTATACTTATGATGCTTTTTATACTATATAGTATAACATTTGGCAATTGGTTTTAGTTTTAGTAGATACTTAAGTACATTTTAAGGCGTTTTTTATTCGCCACAAATCATTTAAGTCAGAGTTTCATTGCGAAATTTATGATTATTCTATTTTTGAAATTCGCAATTTAGCTAAGTTTTTCATTTCTTTGCACAGGGCTAAGGTTTTTGAATGATTTATGATACTTTGGAGGATTTATTGACGATAATGTAATGATTATCTAACCTTTCTAACCAATTTTCTTAATGGATTTAATCGATTTTGACCACTTTGTATGTGTTGTCGAATATCAGTATTTTAATGGATGTTTCCATGAAATCTTCCCACGAAAATTATCTTAAATTAATTAAAATTACTTTATACTTAGAATTTTATATTAAAACATAATTTTTTTCAGAGCTTACTTAGATTTTTCGTCATAAATAGTGTAAGTGGGCTAATTAGCTGTCCTTGATTTTTATAGGAATATTTAATAAAACAATGTTTTTGCGTAAATTGTTAGTTTATTAATGCAAGTTTTGGCTGCAATGCATTAAGTATATAATAATCAATATATTGAATTAATAAAACATTGAAAAACTTTTTTCTAGAAAAAGAAAATTAAGTCCAAAAAAAAATCTGGTTGGGTGCTAATTAGGTGACCGATACTGTATGTATTTCATAAATACAGTCAAAGTTTTATTCTCAAAGTGACTAAAGGAAAATTTTGCTATTTATATTAAAAAAGTTTTCATTTAGTTTTTAATTTTTTATAATAAATATTTGATTTTAGTTGTAGTCAAGTAATTTCGAACTAAAGTTTATAGTTCAAAGTACCTCGAAATTATGTTTTAACACATGTTATCCATAATTATCAGCTAACTACGACGCAGTTTTTAAATTTTACACAAAACCGAAAAATATACATTTTAATAATTTATAACATAATCATGCATGTGGAAAATTATTATTTTCTTCTTTTTTGTCATTTAGTGACGCAGTCATAATTACATACGTAGTATAAAATACATACATAGATGTATATATCCATATCTTTTTACACACAAATTTATATATAAAATACACATCGGTCATATACGACGAATTTCAAGGCTTATTAAAATACCCAGAACAACAATAAAGCCACCAAGAGAAAAAAAATTAAATAGCTGCTGATAAACCTTCACTGACTATAAGTGTCAGTCATTCATTGTCAATCATTGCACTTCAGCCAGTTAGCTAAACGACAGATGGAAAGACAATCGAACAAAAAAAAAAACAATATTTGCAATATAAAATACATAAGTAGGGAAAAAAGAAAAAAATTATGGTTGGTCAAGGTCGTTTTTAGCAATACCCTTATAGTTAACCCATAATTTAATTTAAGGTTAAACGTGAATAAGTTTAAAATTCAAACGAAGGTTTAAGCAGTGGTTTATTGATGGGGGAAATAAAATTAATTTATATAACATGTGGATATATAGGGTTCATGTAGGGGGAGAAAAAGAAAATTAATATCAACTGAAATTATAACTATTTTAGAAATATAGAAAGGTCTACGATTAATGCTAATCGGGAGTTATATTATAGCTAAACTTAGGCTTTTTAAGCTTAAGCTAAATTTTATAAATACAATAGTTATCAAGAATAAATTTTCTGTTTCCAAATATTTAACTTGAATCAGCACCTTACCTAAATAAGTATTTAACATCAATTAAAAATTCAGTTTTCTTATAGAGGACTTAATAAGATTTAGCAGAGACCAGAAATTACGAACAAAAAACATCAAATTTTAAGTTTTCATTGAAAAAATAAAAAACACTTAAGTTCAAAATAGAATATTTTTCTTAACTGTTCAAAAACAAAATAATAAAATTATTAAAACAAATATTTTAATTAAAGTACAAAATAATTTTGTACTTTAAAAAAATGTTTCAAAAAAAAAGTTTTTTTTTATGTACGAAAAAACTTTTTCTTTGTATAATTTAAAAATATCAATTTAGAAATGAATTCATTTTAAACAACTGGAAATTTGGTAGTTGCTTAGTAATCATATTGGACTTTGAATATAATAAATGACCAAAGTCGCTGCGGATTATCGAAAAAAAGCAACGTTTTAAATGGTATACATTAGGGTGGCCGCGAAATGAAAAGTATAGATGTTCCTATCTTAAATAAAGATTTGATTCATTTTAAGGTACCGTTTCTCAAAATTTCAAATTTCATCAAATTACCTTCAAACTGCGCATAAGCTTTATATGGAGAGCCAGCCAGCAAGAAAGCCGACCAGACGGACATTGTTAAATCGACTAAGAAAGTGATTCTGAGTCGAACTGTGTACTTTAAGGTGTGGGTCCGAAGATTCTTCCTCTTCGTTACAATTTCTGCTCAAACAAATAATGCACCAACATACCTATGGTGGTGTAGTGTATAAAAACAGAAAAACTTGTTTTGGTATAACTGCTATAGGAATATATTGTATTATTTTGATCCCAGTTTTTTAAATATTTGTGTAAAAAATTCAAATTTTTAAATTTTTTGTGAAAAATTGTAACATTTTGGACTTATTTGGACCTGGTCCTAAATTTTTGTTACGTCATTAAACACCAGCCCCAAAGTCCATTCTTACGATACCAAATTTTTCATATTGTTCCTTCGGCAGATATAGGAACCAAACTTTTGAGACGCGGTACCTTAGAATGAAATAAATTTTCATTTGAGATTAGAACATCGTTATCAGATAAAATACTCCATACAAACATTCATATGAATTTATCTTAGTTTGTGATGAAAACTGTTGATAAATATGAAAAAAAAATCATTTAATTTGTTCATTATTTGTCTTAAAAATTTGCATTTATTATCAATATTTTAATTTAAATTTCATAAATATTTGACTTTGAAATGAAAAATTATTGTACAAAAAGAAAAGTTTTTTTGTGTTTTGTTTTCTTTGGAAAAATTTTTTTTGAGAACTTTATTATTTTGTACTTGAAGAAAAACATTTTTTTTAAAAACTTTTTTATTTTTTGTTTTAGTATGTTATAAAATAATTTTTAACTTCAATGAAAACATTTTTTTTTAAAAAAACAAAATAAAAAATGTTTCCGGTCTTTGAGATTTATAGCCTGTTTCTCTATGTCGAACGAAAGTCTAAGCGAACGAAAGCAAGTCGAACGAATTCGAATCAATTTGGGTTTCTGTATTTTCTACGCTTTCGTTCGCATGGAGTTACGTCTTTTCGTATTGTTGTTGTTTTATTTCTCTTTAAGAGTAACATTTTTTCGTAAATATATTAAAAATACTACTAAATTGTTTAAACATAGATACAACTAACAGCCTGTTTTTATAAAACGAACGAATTTGTGTACGAACGATTCGTCTACAGACGAATACGTAACAAATTTGGTTTTTATAAGTTGCTCGAATTCGTTCATGTTTCATTACGTTTTGTCGTTTGAAAATTAAAATTTTTTGTTTTTTAATGTATTTGACTTTTGTACAAAAATTATTTGTATGAGATTTTAATTGGAATTATGGTAAATTATTGGCCAATATTTAGTGGGATAATTATCTCACATCACCATAACATCTGTAATGTACAGAACAAGATAATATTAAGCAATTTACGATGTTCATTCATTTAGATGCCTAATTGTCCTCGTGAACAAAAGAAATCTTGCATATTTGAAGATATGCTACAGTAATTTTACACGATTTTAGTATATGGATGAAGAACATTAAAACGGTTATTACGCTACTTTATTACTCGCAAAATGTTGTATATATGCATAAATCAGAATGCCGAATTTAACAATGACGGACTAATAATTGACCATAACACCCATACAATCGTCACTTGTGAAATTAAATTTTTAAGTCCATAAATCTTATCGTAGATATTAGTATCAAGATACTATTTTTATAATTTTTTTTTTTTTTAATAACCAAAAGTGTATAACAAAAAATGTGGGTATAATTGACCTATGCTTTCACATTATTTCGCTTCTGAAAATTGCATTAATAATATTAACCATACATATGTATGATATATATAGAAGCATAAATTCCACTTCTAAATTTGATTTGAAAAGGGCGAAAATTTAATATTGAAAGTATTAAAAATCTCTTTAAAACACATACACTGATGTGGTTGAACTTGACCTTGACTTCCACAATTATCTCGATCTTACATTTATTTATATACCCTTTATTCCCGTTAACATTACTTCCAAAGAAGTTATCATTTTTGGCCCGATTTTTAGGTAAAGCACAAATTAAGGTGTAATATTCTATCAAATTTATTGCAGTGGATTTTTCATATTAGGAAATGTGTTATGGAAACTGTTGTTTAAAATGTATAATTCATCTAATTTGTACATTTTTATTAGCAAAATTTCCTTAACGAATGAAATTTTTTGTTCGTTTGATTTTAATTTTTTATTCGTTTCAATTCTTGTTATAAAACCCAAATTTTCAAACGAATCATTACGTATTCGTCTAGAAACATTGACATTCGTTTTATAAAAACGGAAATGAAAATTCGTTCGTCACTTAGAGGAAACATTTTCAATATTCGTTTTATAAAAACAGGCTGTAAGTAAATAAACAAGAAAATATAAAATAATTTAAAAAAATTAAAAAACAAAAATTTTCTTTGATTTTTTTTAGAAATTGTTTTTTAGACACAAAATCGTAATTAATGGATACCAAATACATCAAAATGAATAATAAACATGATTAAGGAACATTTGCAATGTCCTTCTGAGAATTTTTCCTATTTTTCTTTAAAAAATTCAACCAGTCGAAAGCAAAATAGCAAGTGACTGATTTTGACATTTTTGTTCTTATCGTTCGAAATACAGAAACCCAATTTTATATGAAAACACTTACGTTTTCTTTCGACTTGTCGTTCGACTCATTGTTCGCATAGAAGTGAGTTAGAGAAACCCAAATCAGTTTTCGTTCGCTTAGAAGGCGAAAGAAAGCTTTCGTTCGACATAGTGAAACAGGCTATTAGTCAAAGTTGATAACATTTTATTAATATTAAACATTTATATAAGACTCTGAAATTGTAACATCATAATCATATCGTTTTATTGTAGGGTAAAGATTTTAAATTATGGAAAACATTGTATTAAAGTGAATAAAAAAAAAATGGAATGAAAGAATGAATGAATGACACAAAGTTAACTGATCTTTATTGTTGACGACATAAAAATATTGTATTTACCATTATACTGTTTTTGTGACTAACAAAAAGGGAAGAAATACCAAATAAATAATATTTAGTTTTAAAATTTCACTTAAATTTTTCTGCAATATTGCTGTTTTTTTCAATGTGGGATTGAAAGGAACAAACCGAATGAATTAACTAAATAACGACAGAATACTTTTGTGACTTAAATTTTCGAAAAATATTTGTTAATAGTAATATCCCATTTTGGCATACTTCTCCACTTGTATGTGTTGTTGTCATCAATACTTGTAGACTCATTCATATTCAATCAATGATGGTGTTTCCAATAATAAATAAATGCATTTCATCATATTGTCATATACTTGCTAAAACGAATATCTGTGTGCTCAAGCCAATTTATTTATAAAAGCCAATAATGGTAAGAAAATATTAACTTTTTTTATAGTACTAAAAATAAAAATAAAAATAAAAATAAAAAAAAAAAAAAACAGAAAAAGTAAATAATAAAAAAAAAAGAACAAACAATTTAAAAAAAAGTACAAAAACAATAATAATTTAAAAATATTACTATGAATATGGTTGATGGCAATGAATAATTGCTTGAAATTTAAAAAAAATTTACAATAGCCTTAATTTTCGAAGATAGACAGAATATACCAGTTTTATTAATGGGTCATAAAGAGTGAGATCGAAAAAATCTTAACACACATTTTGCCTCATAACTTTTTTCGGAATCAATATTTAATTTTTTTTTTTTGATCTAGTTATCATGGAAAAATACTTCAGTTATTATTTTTAATAACAACCATGTTAATTTGTCCTTATTTTCATCAAAATAAGTGACGAAAAAGATTTACGTCCTGCAGGTTATTAAAAAATTTCAAAAAATCCAAATAGGTCTTACAAATAATTGACCACAGAATTAAATGTCGTCCGTAAAACCGTTTCTAATGTTATTAAACAGTATCAGGAGAATTTGACTATTGATGTGAAACCTAGTCCGGTAAGAAAAAAGGACCACATGATATTGGGAAGGCCAGAAAATTGAAGGCATATTTTAAAGCTAATAGGAAAGTTGATAACATATAAAGTTTAAAAAATTCCAAACTGGAATTCTGCAAAAAAAATTACAAGCCAAAAATAGGACTCGGAATTTAAAACCAAATTTCATACAAAAATACTCAAGCTGTATAATTGACGAAGATACGTAGGTGCTGGCAGAATCTTCGCAGCTTGTGTCTCAAAAATTTTTATTGCTAATGCTCGAAGCAATGTTGGAGATAAGTTTAAGACCCAAAAGCAACAAAAATTTCTTACAAAATTCATGGTATGACAAGCTTTTTGCAGTTGCGGCAAAACAGGAAAGTCATTTGATACATTCGGATCTATAAATACCAAAATATGCATAAAGGAATATTTGCAAAAAAGACTTCTTCTTTTCTTAAAAAAGCACAACGTGTCCACATATTTTTGGACCCATTTGGTATCATGTCACTACGGTAAGAAAGTTCTGGAGTGGTACTAAATCAATAACATAGTTTTAGTACCAAGAGAGGTGAATTTTCAAAATTGTCCATAGCTTAGACCAGTGGAGAGATATTGAGCTCTTGTGAAAAGTAAATTCAAGAGCACAAAAAAAGTGTCCCAAAATACCGAAGATTTTAACAGAAGATGTGCACACTGTTCCAAAAAAGTGAATGAAGCAACTATCAAATCTCCAAAGAAAGGGTTTTCAAAAATGGTCCACAATTTTATAATTAGTGGTTAGAACCATAATATTCAATAACTTGGAAACGGTTGATCTTAGAGTTTTCATTATTTTTTTAATCATTTAATAATTTAGCACAGATCACAGAAATATATAATTTTTATGGTTCTAACCACTAATTATAAAATTGTGGACCATTTTTGAAAACCCTTTCTTTGGAGATTTGATAGTTGCTTCAGTCACTTTTTTGGAACAGTGTGCACATCTTCTGTTAAAATCTTCGGTATTTTGGGACACCTTTTTTGAGCTCTTGAATTCACTTTTCACAAGAGCTCAATATCTCTCCACTGGTCTAAGCTATGGACAATTTTGAAAATTGACCTCTCTTGGTACTAAAACTATGTTATTGATTTAGTACCACTCCAGAGCTTTCTTACCGTAGTGACATGATACCAAATGGGTCCAAAAATATGTGTACACGTTGTGCTTTCTTAAGAAAAGAAGAAGTCTTTTTTGCAAATATTCCTTTGTGCATATTTTGGTATTTATAGATCCGAATGTATCAAATGACTTTCCTGTTTTGCTGCAACTGCAAAAAGCTTGTCATACCATGAATTTTGTAAGAAATTTTTGATGCTTTTGGGTCTTAAACTAATCTCCAACATTGCTTCGAACATTAGCAATAAAAGTTTTTGAGACACAAGCTGCGAAGATTCTGCCAGCACCTACGCTTCTTCGTCAATTTTACAGCTTGAGTATTTTGTATGAAATTTGGTTTTAAATTCCGAGTCCTATTTTTGGCTTGTAATTTCTTTTTGCAGAATTCCGGTTTGGAATTTTTTTAACTTTATATGTTATCAACTTTTCCATTAGCTTTAAATTTGCGCACCAAATAGTCGAAGCACTGAGAAAACTGAGTTGATTTTCTACCATATGTGTTTGCAGTTTCTTTCAATATGCCTTCAATTTTCTGGCTTTCCCAATATCATGTGGTCCTTTTTTCTTAACGAACTAGGTTTCACATCAATAGTCAAATTCTCCTGATACTGTTTAATAACATTAGAAACGGTTTTACGGACGACATTTAATTCTGTGGCCAATTATTTGTAAGACCTATTTAGATTTTTTTTAATTTTTTAATAACTTGTAGGACGTAAATCTTTTTCGTCACTTATTTTGATGAAAATAAGGACAAATTAACATGGTTTTTATTAAAAATAATAACTGAAGTATTTTTCCATGATAACTAGATCAAAAAAAATTTTGAATATTGATTCCGAAAAAAGTTATGAGGCAAAATGTGTGTTAAGATTTTTTCGATCTCACTCCTTACAAAAAAATTAAAAACACTTTAACCTATAAAAAAAGTACAACTTTTATACCTCTACTATCACTAAGTGAAATTTCATGGAAATCGGAACAGCTGTTCTGAAGTTCCATAATTATTTTCATTTCATTTTTTGAATCGCTCACTAGGCGTCATTTTTCTCAATTCCATTCTCTGTGTAGCGTATGACTGAAATAGTGTAAATCCATCTTTTTAATCAACCAATATCTAATTAATAAATTTGCAAGGGGTGTCTTTTATATTTTGCGAAAAACATATAAAACTATAATATTTATTTTTAAAGATAGCAGAATTGTTTTCTATAATAGTATTCATGACAGTTTATACTATTTCCGATACGTTTGAACCAGATATTAAGGCAGTTTTTCACTTTGATTGAATATATTTTATTACAATAACCGATTTTTCAGGCGTCGTAACAAGTTAGCCAAGCAATTTATTTTGATAAAGGGTATTAGACATCATAGTAGGATTGTATGATTCAATGTTTGTGCTAATAATATTGGCGGTTTTTTAAAACAAACAGGTTCTGCAGTTAATTTTTCTTATTTTTTTTTTATTTTTTTTTTTTGTAAGACTTTTGGCTAAAAAATTATTGCGTACTCTTCAGACTTAAAGCTACTTTTCAAATGTACACTAGCAAAATGTCCGGATCTCCAAGGAAATACGCAACCATTTGTTATTAAATTTTTCTACTGGGAGCAGCTTTTGTGGGACTGGGCTAACTTTGAAGGAGTAATACCACATTTCAATGACATGGAACGAAATTGTATCCTTGCAAAATGTAATGCAAGCAGTTTTCAAACGATTGTTAAATTATATGATGTTATACAAAAAAAAAACTGCTCTGGACGTTCAAATATTTATTCAATATTGATTTCGTGTTAGTAAAATTAATTCCTAGAAGTTCTTGCATTCTACAATATATATTGTGTCGGCGTTTCTTAATCACATCTTCAGTGGATTTTAGTAAAATCACCGTTTTTAGAAGGCCTTCACAAAAATGCTTCTAAATTTAACACACCAGTGATATAAGGTGGCCACATATGAAGCTTCATTTTCAAAAGCTAATTAGTTTTAATTAATATATTGTTTTTCAATTAATTTAGATCGTATGCTATAAAAATAATTGCATGAACATATTTTATTTCAAAATTCTGTATTTTGGCGAAATCGGTTTTTCAATTAACCTTTGTAAGCAGAAATATCTCTCATATAAAAAACTTATAAGCCCTCAAAAACTCTATATTTTATAATTCCTGTCTCAGATTTAATGTAAATAGCGTAGGTTTTTCCGTTTCGCAAAATATAAATGGCACCTATTGTATTATTTAAATTCTGAGAAATGCTTATACTAAATTATTTCTAAACAAATTTTTCAACAGAAATGTTTCCACCTAATATTACGTGTAGACTGTCAAAACAATTTTCTTTATTTTACGTCAAAATAATTAATATTACTTATACGTCTTATAGTACAATCGTACTTTTATACACATTTCTCTTGTCTTACACTCATATTTTTATAATGAATAATAATTTGTGTTTATTAAAAATACGCAAAGACAAAAAAATATATATCATTATCATAAAGTTAATTAGACAAAAAAAAAGGCCTATAATTTCCAAACAATTGCGTCAATAAAAATCCAGAAACAAATACACATTTCTCCTTTATATAGATAAAAATAAAATTTTATAAAATAATAAAAATTGTCCCATTGTTTTAAAAGTATGTAGAATCAAAGAGTACTTAATGTATTGTTCTTTAAATTAATCATTATTAAAATTATGACAAATTTAGTCTTTGCCTTTGTAAATTATTCATTTTATATCCATGTTAATAGTATGAGATTTCGATTGATGTTATTTTCCATTGTTTGAGTTTTAATTAAATTTTCATTTTATTGTTTACTTTTTTATTACATAAAAATGTAATTAAAATATATTTTTATTTTATAAATTTTATGAATCATTTATATTTTAAATATTCATATGCTACAGTGATGTAAATTTTGGCTTATGAATAAATGATGTGCTAAAAATATGACATCAGTCTCAATATTAGTTTGTATTTTTTTTTTTTTTTTTTTGGTAATATTTTATTTCATGTATAGGAGGGTGGTAAAAATTTTCATGTTGTGATTTTATATTTTTGTGGTTTTTAATATTTGGCAGACAAAAATTTATTAAGCGAAAAAAATGTATAATTACATCAAAAGTAATGAGTTTGATATATTAGGCAAAATGGATTTATTTGAAGTTAAATAGCTTAAAGGGGCATTTAATAATTTAGCAATTTTAGGGACTTTTTCCTGATATGAATTAAAATTTATTGAAGCTTCTTATGTCCTTTAGTGCGTTGTTATTCATAAATTATTTTAATTTTATTTTATTTTTTTCAAAACATTTCTACAAGACATTCCTGATGATTTCACTCCTGATATGATTTCACTCCTTTTTCTAAGCACTGTTTGTGGTTTTAGTTTATATCCCAGCAAAAACTTTGGTTGCTATTTAATGAGTTAAGAAGCTAATATAATGGCTCTCCACTACTTACACATTAGTTGAATAACTCATTATTTTAACACGGTGATGACATTAGACGTCATTAATTACTTTACTTAGACGTCATTAAAATAACTAATTACTTCCAAGCTGTTTAACAGTGCATTGATTTTAAAGCATTATTGAAGTCATGATTAGTAATAACAATAGGAACTAGTTACATTTTTGGTTATAAATAAGTAATGAAATGTCTGGATATAATTTCTTTTTTTTTTTAATTCTTTTAAATTTTAATTTAAAAAACATAACAACAACCAAAAATGTAATAAAAATAAACTATTTTAGATTACAAATTAATTGATATGAAAATTTTGCCTTTCATTTATGTGTACCTTCTTCAAATATATGAATTGGTAACTGCATTATAAAAATCAATAAAAATTAATATTTTCAAAAATTTGATCATAAATAATTATGTATTTAGATTCGGGTTATAAATAATTATTTACTAAACAACTTGTATGTAATGCAGACAGTATGTTGTCGTCATTACAAAGTAACTACATCCGAAACTACATGTCATTACCAAGTTTTTGCTGGGATGTAGTACAAAATTAACATTTTCCTGAATGATCTGGTAATTTGAAAATATTAAATTTACCTTAAATTTAATACTAAATATAAATTTTAAATTATTTACTTTCAATCATCAAATGAACTTTTGTGCTAAATAATTTTATATTTATTTTTTAACTAAACTAACATATTTTTATTTTACTATTTTTTTTACGATCTACACATAAATTTTGACTTACTTAAGTCAATTTAAAAATTGTTTTTATTTTATTGTTTTGCAGCTACTATTTACTATTTGCCATTAAATAGAGTGTTTGGGGTTGGCTAAAAGCCAGTTATAATTTCAGCAGTAGGCCAGAATGAAAAAAAAAGATACAGAAATTGAAACTAGACTGAGCTAAGCAAAAAAAAGTGGGCAGGTTATTTAGAAGTCAGCCAAAAGTTTATTTGCCATACATACATACGTATGTATGTGAACACATGGTCAAAAGTTAAATAACCGAGAACAGTGATCCTTAAACATGAAGGAAGAAGCATATATACATTACAGTGCCTTAATTTGTATGCGGATAAAATTAAAGTTTGATATGTTTCAAACAACAAAAATGAAAATGATATTGTTGTATAGTTAAATAAATTTACAACTCTAGTTTACACACAGACAATCAAACAATTAAAATTTTGCAATTGTAATTAAGAAAAGTGGGTGAGAAGAAAGAAGTCAGGGTTAAAGAGAAGTAAGTGTAAAATAAGATGAAATAAAGGGGGAATATGAAAAATAATATAGGATTTAAAATGTGTTTATTTTACTTAAAGGCATAAATAAAATTTTATGTACATAAAATTTAAAAGAAATAATTTAAAGAATTAAATTGCTGGATTTGAATATAATAGTATATAGTAGTAACACATATTGAAGTAGATTTGCTTACGAATTGTTTTGATATAATATTTAATATCAAATTAAACTCTTAATTTTTTATTTAATTTGCAGAAGAAGATCTCTAAAACTTTAAATATCTTCTTTGAGTTTTTCACATGCATTTATATTATTTGAATATTTGTTTCAAAATCACCGGCACTGTATAGGCATTTTCAAATTATAGTGAAGGATTTAAACTATGGGCATATATTATAATATTTCTACCCATTCTTAATCTTTTTGAAATGAACTGACTCACAGTAGTATAGAATCGTGTTTTTAACAGGAAAAAAAAAGGTTCCTAGGAAAATTTAAATTTCACAAATATTAAAGTGAGCCTTTTTTTAACCAATAACACTATGCGAAATGTTTTGGGTCATCAAATTTTGCCTCAATGATTCCAACGCAAACTAAAAGTATACCATCAGATTAATAAAGTCTCCAAAATGTTTGAAAAGTTGGTTCGCATTTCGATTTTATTGACTCTTAAACTTAAACAAAAAACATTTAAATGTCAGTGCAATTTACAGTGGTGGCCACGAATTTAAGACACGACATTTCACTTATATATTTCTGATAATTTTTACATCTTATCGAACAAATTTTAGATCCATGTTATTTTTTAAAGATCCTAGTAATGTTATGAAAAAAAATCAACAATAGTTTGTTACCTATATTTAGTTTCCAATTTTTATTTACATATTATACAGATTAATACAAGTTTAAGCCTGGTCATGAATTTAGGACATAGGCAAAATAAAAGTTAATTCACAAAAGTAAAGCTCAGCTTCATAAAACAATATTAGTATTTGGTGGGAAATCCTTTATTTTGAATCACAGCAGCGCATCTCCTGGGTAAACTTTCAACTAAGGCCATACAGCGCTCCTTTGGAATGGCATACCAAGCCTTTTGAATTTCTTCCCATAAATCAGTCAAATTTTTTGGCTTTACTGCTCGTACATGCTCCTCAACATCATTCCACAAGTTCTCAATTGGATTGAGATCCGGGGATTGAGCTGGCCATTTCAGAACTGTGATATTATTTTCCTCTAAGCAACTCTTCACTAGGCGTGAAGTGTGCTTAGGGTCATTATCATGCATAAATTTCCACATTAGAGGCATGTTGTCTTCAGCGAATGGTATCATGATGCTTGTCAGTATGTTTTTGTAAATATGCTGGTCCATTTTATTGATAATCTTCTGAATGGGACCTACACCATGCCAGGAAAATGCTGCCCATACCATCACATTTCCACCACCATGCTTAACCGTTTTAAGGGTGTACTTTGGGTGATGCTCCAGGTTTGGAGGACGCCATACGTACTGTTTTCCATCAGAACCAAAGCGACAAAACTTCGACTCGTCGCTCCAAAGTATATTTTTCCAAAATGTCATCGGCTTATTGAGATTTTCTCTTGAAAACGCTAGTCGGGATTTAATATTTTTTTTTTGACACAAGTGGTTTACGTTGTGCAATACACCCACGTAAGTTCTTCTCATTCAGACGTCTTCTTATTGTCCTGGACGATATATTAATACCAAAATCCGATGAAATCTCATTTTTAATTTTACTTGAGCTCTTGAAAGGATCTTTAGCAGCTGATTTATAAATTAAGCTATCCTCCCTGGGTGTAGTTTTTCGGGCTCTAGGGTGCTGTTTGACATTTTTGGTAGTGCCATGTTGCTTGATGTGTTCCAGTGCATTGTAAATCTTGGATCTGGAACATTTTAGTAGCTTGGAAATTTCCATTACTGTTTTTCCATCAGTATTCATTTGTTGGATCAATTTTCGCTCGGCATCCGAACTCCAAGTACCTCTGGCCATTTCTAACTAAATATTTTGATGTATTCTAACATTAAATGGAATAAAACATTCATTACTTACCTTTTAGCTTCAAAAAACACCAAAAAATCACTTAAAAACCAAATATTTCTTATATGTTTTAAATTCGTGACCAGCTTCAAAAGCACGTTTTTACGAAAATATAATAAAAACAGCAACAAAATGTATACACAAACAAAACCAAATAACGGTAATTGATCTTAACATTACAGGGTACACTGAAAAATTAACAAAATCTAATTTTGTATTGCAGGGTTGTAATAATTATCACAACTTAGTTCGTTACATGTCGTGTCTTAAATTCGTGGCCACCACTGTATGTGTCCCAGCAAAAACTTGGTAATGGCATGTAGTTACAACATATTGTCTACATAAATTAGAGGTAGTTTAGTAACTACTTATTTATAACCCGGTATGTAATTAGCCAGCAGTTTTTCGGTGTCAATTTACCCGCTTTTAGACAGTAAAGTTCATTTGTGTCTACCCACCTAACTTATTCAAATGTGTACGTTTTTTTCTTTACCCCAACTTCGCACATTTTGTGAGAGATAGTTAAGTAAAATGACTCTTTTGTAAGCGTTAAGGTGGCTGTCAAACATTTTATTGACTCTTTAGAAAGCGTTGAGGTGGCTATCGAACACTTTATTGACTCTTTAGAAAGCGTTAAGGTGGCTATCGCACACTTTATTGACTCTTTGGTAAGCATGGAGGTGGTAATTGATACTTTACTGACTCTTTGGTAAGCGTAAAAGTGGCGATTGTTTTTTTTAAAGGTCACGAAAAAGACCAAAATGTAAATGGTTCATCCATTGTCAGTACAGGTTGGGTTAATTGAATAACGGCAATAAATACACGGTAGGACATTTTGCTCCGACGCATCTTTTATAGACGTGTGTAGTGTCAAATATCAATTTATTGACTCCTTGGTGCTTAATAGAGGGTTTTGTATTTTACTTCGTAAGAAAAAAAAAAAGTTAATTATGTTTTTTTTAAATTTTTTATGTTAAGCGACTACATTAATTAAATGTTTTTTTAATTTAAACAGTAAAGTAGAAATGAATAACCCCATCAGCGTTACCGTTGAGAATTTTTAAAAAGTGTCACGTAGCTAGTAAAGTAACTAGTTAAAAAGTTTGTCAGGTGACTGACTCAATGTAACTAGTAAAATGAACGACTTCCAAAGGGTGACTAAAGTGGAAGCAATTGCCACCTCACGCTTACCAAGGGTCAATAAATCAACTTGCTCATTAAAACCACAAACGGTGTAATTTATGTAAGAATGCACTGTGGCTGAGTGGTTAGCGCGTATGACTATAAAACATAAGGAAGTGAGTTCGTTTCGAGGTAAATAAAAAAAATATTAAAATTAATTAAAGTGATTAATATAAAATAATATGAAAAGAAAATAAAGAATTATTAATTAAATAAACAAAAAATAAAATAAAAAAAAAAAAAGTAAAAAAATATACGCAAAAAAAATCTTTCTCCTCGTATAAAGTTCCGGAACTGGGACCGGTCACTAGCCCTGAGAACCTGTCACGTGACTAGTTTTGAACCGGTTCTCTTTACTCTAGGGTAGTAACATAAAACGCAACTAGTTCCTCTTGTTTTAACTCATGATTTGATATCAAATAAAAAAATTTTATAATAGTGCCACGCCCACTTTTTGTAAACAGTTCTTTTTAAAAGTTTAAATAAAATTAGGCACATATATAAATCAAGTATTTGTGAAGAAAACTGTTCTGTAAATCAAAACATTGCAATTACAATTTTATTTTAAAAACCCATCTAGATAAATCTCTAATTTCGAATCAGTTTTTTTTTCAAATTTAATTTAAAATTAAAAAAAAAAAAACTTGCTTTTTTATTTGTATATGCCGGTTCACACTAGGCGACAGGAAAGAACCAATGTCCCTGCAGCATGACGCCTAGTGTGAACCTGGACTATATTAAATAAAATCTTTAATGTTCAATAAAATCAAGTTTGAAACCTGAATGTAATTGTACATTAGGGCCCAAATTTATAATTCTGACGAAAAATGTAGGCATGATGAGAACATACAGTATCGGTCATCTAATTAGCCCACCTAACCAGAATTTTTTTTTGGACTTAATTTTCTTTTTCTTGAAAAAAGTTTTTAATTGTTTTATTAATTCAATATATTGACCATTATGTACTTAATACATTGCAGCCAAAACTTGGATTAATAAACTAACACTTTACGCAAAAACATTGGTTTATTAAATATTCCTATAAAAATCAAGGACAGCTAATTAGCCCACTTACACTATTTATTACGAAAAATCTAAGCAAGCTTTGAAAAAAAGTAATTTTTCATATGGATTACAATTTAAAAATAGAAGTACTGCAATTTTCGTAAAAAATTTCATATCTAAATTGGTTAAAACGCCTTATATTTCGAATATTCGACATTTAATAAAAATCGCGAAAAATGTAAATTAAAATATTATGAAATTTTATAGAAATCTTGATAGTCCTTTAATTATGGTAAACAATCATCTATAACATCGAAAGCAATACAAAAAGTTTAAATTCGTTAACTAAAATTACGGTTTGAGTTACTCCGCGAATTTAGATGATCAAATAATCAGCATTTAAGTAAGAAAAATCTTTTCCAAAAGAAAAATAAAAGTTGAGAAATCATTTTAAAATTGATAAACTATCTAATAATATTTAATAGATATTATATCGATACTATCTAGTGCAAACAATTGCTGGTAGTTGGTATATGCGATGTATTAAAAAGTTTTATTAGTATTCTAGTTAAAAAGAAAGTGTAAAATCTTACCTTAACATTGCAAAATTGAAAATAACTTTGCTTAAATCATTCGTCTAGGTTACTTATTGACAAATATTTTATGCATCTCATCCAACGGTTTCTTTAGATAAAATTCTTTGTATTTTTGTTTACTGATATAAAGAACTTACTTTTTTTTTGAAACATCTATACTTATGATGCTTTTTATACTATATAGTATAACATTTGGCAATTGGTTTTAGTTTTAGTAGATACTTAAGTACATTTTAAGGCGTTTTTTATTCGCCACAAATCATTTAAGTCAGAGTTTCATTGCGAAATTTATGATTATTCTATTTTTGAAATTCGCAATTTAGCTAAGTTTTTCATTTCTTTGCACAGGGCTAAGGTTTTTGAATGATTTATGATACTTTGGAGGATTTATTGACGATAATGTAATGATTATCTAACCTTTCTAACCAATTTTCTTAATGGATTTAATCGATTTTGACCACTTTGTATGTGTTGTCGAATATCAGTATTTTAATGGATGTTTCCATGAAATCTTCCCACGAAAATTATCTTAAATTAATTAAAATTACTTTATACTTAGAATTTTATATTAAAACATAATTTTTTTCAGAGCTTACTTAGATTTTTCGTCATAAATAGTGTAAGTGGGCTAATTAGCTGTCCTTGATTTTTATAGGAATATTTAATAAAACAATGTTTTTGCGTAAATTGTTAGTTTATTAATGCAAGTTTTGGCTGCAATGCATTAAGTATATAATAATCAATATATTGAATTAATAAAACATTGAAAAACTTTTTTCTAGAAAAAGAAAATTAAGTCCAAAAAAAAATCTGGTTGGGTGCTAATTAGGTGACCGATACTGTATGTATTTCATAAATACAGTCAAAGTTTTATTCTCAAAGTGACTAAAGGAAAATTTTGCTATTTATATTAAAAAAGTTTTCATTTAGTTTTTAATTTTTTATAATAAATATTTGATTTTAGTTGTAGTCAAGTAATTTCGAACTAAAGTTTATAGTTCAAAGTACCTCGAAATTATGTTTTAACACATGTTATCCATAATTATCAGCTAACTACGACGCAGTTTTTAAATTTTACACAAAACCGAAAAATATACATTTTAATAATTTATAACATAATCATGCATGTGGAAAATTATTATTTTCTTCTTTTTTGTCATTTAGTGACGCAGTCATAATTACATACGTAGTATAAAATACATACATAGATGTATATATCCATATCTTTTTACACACAAATTTATATATAAAATACACATCGGTCATATACGACGAATTTCAAGGCTTATTAAAATACCCAGAACAACAATAAAGCCACCAAGAGAAAAAAAATTAAATAGCTGCTGATAAACCTTCACTGACTATAAGTGTCAGTCATTCATTGTCAATCATTGCACTTCAGCCAGTTAGCTAAACGACAGATGGAAAGACAATCGAACAAAAAAAAAAACAATATTTGCAATATAAAATACATAAGTAGGGAAAAAAGAAAAAAATTATGGTTGGTCAAGGTCGTTTTTAGCAATACCCTTATAGTTAACCCATAATTTAATTTAAGGTTAAACGTGAATAAGTTTAAAATTCAAACGAAGGTTTAAGCAGTGGTTTATTGATGGGGGAAATAAAATTAATTTATATAACATGTGGATATATAGGGTTCATGTAGGGGGAGAAAAAGAAAATTAATATCAACTGAAATTATAACTATTTTAGAAATATAGAAAGGTCTACGATTAATGCTAATCGGGAGTTATATTATAGCTAAACTTAGGCTTTTTAAGCTTAAGCTAAATTTTATAAATACAATAGTTATCAAGAATAAATTTTCTGTTTCCAAATATTTAACTTGAATCAGCACCTTACCTAAATAAGTATTTAACATCAATTAAAAATTCAGTTTTCTTATAGAGGACTTAATAAGATTTAGCAGAGACCAGAAATTACGAACAAAAAACATCAAATTTTAAGTTTTCATTGAAAAAATAAAAAACACTTAAGTTCAAAATAGAATATTTTTCTTAACTGTTCAAAAACAAAATAATAAAATTATTAAAACAAATATTTTAATTAAAGTACAAAATAATTTTGTACTTTAAAAAAATGTTTCAAAAAAAAAGTTTTTTTTTATGTACGAAAAAACTTTTTCTTTGTATAATTTAAAAATATCAATTTAGAAATGAATTCATTTTAAACAACTGGAAATTTGGTAGTTGCTTAGTAATCATATTGGACTTTGAATATAATAAATGACCAAAGTCGCTGCGGATTATCGAAAAAAAGCAACGTTTTAAATGGTATACATTAGGGTGGCCGCGAAATGAAAAGTATAGATGTTCCTATCTTAAATAAAGATTTGATTCATTTTAAGGTACCGTTTCTCAAAATTTCAAATTTCATCAAATTACCTTCAAACTGCGCATAAGCTTTATATGGAGAGCCAGCCAGCAAGAAAGCCGACCAGACGGACATTGTTAAATCGACTAAGAAAGTGATTCTGAGTCGAACTGTGTACTTTAAGGTGTGGGTCCGAAGATTCTTCCTCTTCGTTACAATTTCTGCTCAAACAAATAATGCACCAACATACCTATGGTGGTGTAGTGTATAAAAACAGAAAAACTTGTTTTGGTATAACTGCTATAGGAATATATTGTATTATTTTGATCCCAGTTTTTTAAATATTTGTGTAAAAAATTCAAATTTTTAAATTTTTTGTGAAAAATTGTAACATTTTGGACTTATTTGGACCTGGTCCTAAATTTTTGTTACGTCATTAAACACCAGCCCCAAAGTCCATTCTTACGATACCAAATTTTTCATATTGTTCCTTCGGCAGATATAGGAACCAAACTTTTGAGACGCGGTACCTTAGAATGAAATAAATTTTCATTTGAGATTAGAACATCGTTATCAGATAAAATACTCCATACAAACATTCATATGAATTTATCTTAGTTTGTGATGAAAACTGTTGATAAATATGAAAAAAAAATCATTTAATTTGTTCATTATTTGTCTTAAAAATTTGCATTTATTATCAATATTTTAATTTAAATTTCATAAATATTTGACTTTGAAATGAAAAATTATTGTACAAAAAGAAAAGTTTTTTTGTGTTTTGTTTTCTTTGGAAAAATTTTTTTTGAGAACTTTATTATTTTGTACTTGAAGAAAAACATTTTTTTTAAAAACTTTTTTATTTTTTGTTTTAGTATGTTATAAAATAATTTTTAACTTCAATGAAAACATTTTTTTTTAAAAAAACAAAATAAAAAATGTTTCCGGTCTTTGAGATTTATAGCCTGTTTCTCTATGTCGAACGAAAGTCTAAGCGAACGAAAGCAAGTCGAACGAATTCGAATCAATTTGGGTTTCTGTATTTTCTACGCTTTCGTTCGCATGGAGTTACGTCTTTTCGTATTGTTGTTGTTTTATTTCTCTTTAAGAGTAACATTTTTTCGTAAATATATTAAAAATACTACTAAATTGTTTAAACATAGATACAACTAACAGCCTGTTTTTATAAAACGAACGAATTTGTGTACGAACGATTCGTCTACAGACGAATACGTAACAAATTTGGTTTTTATAAGTTGCTCGAATTCGTTCATGTTTCATTACGTTTTGTCGTTTGAAAATTAAAATTTTTTGTTTTTTAATGTATTTGACTTTTGTACAAAAATTATTTGTATGAGATTTTAATTGGAATTATGGTAAATTATTGGCCAATATTTAGTGGGATAATTATCTCACATCACCATAACATCTGTAATGTACAGAACAAGATAATATTAAGCAATTTACGATGTTCATTCATTTAGATGCCTAATTGTCCTCGTGAACAAAAGAAATCTTGCATATTTGAAGATATGCTACAGTAATTTTACACGATTTTAGTATATGGATGAAGAACATTAAAACGGTTATTACGCTACTTTATTACTCGCAAAATGTTGTATATATGCATAAATCAGAATGCCGAATTTAACAATGACGGACTAATAATTGACCATAACACCCATACAATCGTCACTTGTGAAATTAAATTTTTAAGTCCATAAATCTTATCGTAGATATTAGTATCAAGATACTATTTTTATAATTTTTTTTTTTTTTAATAACCAAAAGTGTATAACAAAAAATGTGGGTATAATTGACCTATGCTTTCACATTATTTCGCTTCTGAAAATTGCATTAATAATATTAACCATACATATGTATGATATATATAGAAGCATAAATTCCACTTCTAAATTTGATTTGAAAAGGGCGAAAATTTAATATTGAAAGTATTAAAAATCTCTTTAAAACACATACACTGATGTGGTTGAACTTGACCTTGACTTCCACAATTATCTCGATCTTACATTTATTTATATACCCTTTATTCCCGTTAACATTACTTCCAAAGAAGTTATCATTTTTGGCCCGATTTTTAGGTAAAGCACAAATTAAGGTGTAATATTCTATCAAATTTATTGCAGTGGATTTTTCATATTAGGAAATGTGTTATGGAAACTGTTGTTTAAAATGTATAATTCATCTAATTTGTACATTTTTATTAGCAAAATTTCCTTAACGAATGAAATTTTTTGTTCGTTTGATTTTAATTTTTTATTCGTTTCAATTCTTGTTATAAAACCCAAATTTTCAAACGAATCATTACGTATTCGTCTAGAAACATTGACATTCGTTTTATAAAAACGGAAATGAAAATTCGTTCGTCACTTAGAGGAAACATTTTCAATATTCGTTTTATAAAAACAGGCTGTAAGTAAATAAACAAGAAAATATAAAATAATTTAAAAAAATTAAAAAACAAAAATTTTCTTTGATTTTTTTTAGAAATTGTTTTTTAGACACAAAATCGTAATTAATGGATACCAAATACATCAAAATGAATAATAAACATGATTAAGGAACATTTGCAATGTCCTTCTGAGAATTTTTCCTATTTTTCTTTAAAAAATTCAACCAGTCGAAAGCAAAATAGCAAGTGACTGATTTTGACATTTTTGTTCTTATCGTTCGAAATACAGAAACCCAATTTTATATGAAAACACTTACGTTTTCTTTCGACTTGTCGTTCGACTCATTGTTCGCATAGAAGTGAGTTAGAGAAACCCAAATCAGTTTTCGTTCGCTTAGAAGGCGAAAGAAAGCTTTCGTTCGACATAGTGAAACAGGCTATTAGTCAAAGTTGATAACATTTTATTAATATTAAACATTTATATAAGACTCTGAAATTGTAACATCATAATCATATCGTTTTATTGTAGGGTAAAGATTTTAAATTATGGAAAACATTGTATTAAAGTGAATAAAAAAAAAATGGAATGAAAGAATGAATGAATGACACAAAGTTAACTGATCTTTATTGTTGACGACATAAAAATATTGTATTTACCATTATACTGTTTTTGTGACTAACAAAAAGGGAAGAAATACCAAATAAATAATATTTAGTTTTAAAATTTCACTTAAATTTTTCTGCAATATTGCTGTTTTTTTCAATGTGGGATTGAAAGGAACAAACCGAATGAATTAACTAAATAACGACAGAATACTTTTGTGACTTAAATTTTCGAAAAATATTTGTTAATAGTAATATCCCATTTTGGCATACTTCTCCACTTGTATGTGTTGTTGTCATCAATACTTGTAGACTCATTCATATTCAATCAATGATGGTGTTTCCAATAATAAATAAATGCATTTCATCATATTGTCATATACTTGCTAAAACGAATATCTGTGTGCTCAAGCCAATTTATTTATAAAAGCCAATAATGGTAAGAAAATATTAACTTTTTTTATAGTACTAAAAATAAAAATAAAAATAAAAATAAAAAAAAAAAAAAACAGAAAAAGTAAATAATAAAAAAAAAAGAACAAACAATTTAAAAAAAAGTACAAAAACAATAATAATTTAAAAATATTACTATGAATATGGTTGATGGCAATGAATAATTGCTTGAAATTTAAAAAAAATTTACAATAGCCTTAATTTTCGAAGATAGACAGAATATACCAGTTTTATTAATGGGTCATAAAGAGTGAGATCGAAAAAATCTTAACACACATTTTGCCTCATAACTTTTTTCGGAATCAATATTTAATTTTTTTTTTTTGATCTAGTTATCATGGAAAAATACTTCAGTTATTATTTTTAATAACAACCATGTTAATTTGTCCTTATTTTCATCAAAATAAGTGACGAAAAAGATTTACGTCCTGCAGGTTATTAAAAAATTTCAAAAAATCCAAATAGGTCTTACAAATAATTGACCACAGAATTAAATGTCGTCCGTAAAACCGTTTCTAATGTTATTAAACAGTATCAGGAGAATTTGACTATTGATGTGAAACCTAGTCCGGTAAGAAAAAAGGACCACATGATATTGGGAAGGCCAGAAAATTGAAGGCATATTTTAAAGCTAATAGGAAAGTTGATAACATATAAAGTTTAAAAAATTCCAAACTGGAATTCTGCAAAAAAAATTACAAGCCAAAAATAGGACTCGGAATTTAAAACCAAATTTCATACAAAAATACTCAAGCTGTATAATTGACGAAGATACGTAGGTGCTGGCAGAATCTTCGCAGCTTGTGTCTCAAAAATTTTTATTGCTAATGCTCGAAGCAATGTTGGAGATAAGTTTAAGACCCAAAAGCAACAAAAATTTCTTACAAAATTCATGGTATGACAAGCTTTTTGCAGTTGCGGCAAAACAGGAAAGTCATTTGATACATTCGGATCTATAAATACCAAAATATGCATAAAGGAATATTTGCAAAAAAGACTTCTTCTTTTCTTAAAAAAGCACAACGTGTCCACATATTTTTGGACCCATTTGGTATCATGTCACTACGGTAAGAAAGTTCTGGAGTGGTACTAAATCAATAACATAGTTTTAGTACCAAGAGAGGTGAATTTTCAAAATTGTCCATAGCTTAGACCAGTGGAGAGATATTGAGCTCTTGTGAAAAGTAAATTCAAGAGCACAAAAAAAGTGTCCCAAAATACCGAAGATTTTAACAGAAGATGTGCACACTGTTCCAAAAAAGTGAATGAAGCAACTATCAAATCTCCAAAGAAAGGGTTTTCAAAAATGGTCCACAATTTTATAATTAGTGGTTAGAACCATAATATTCAATAACTTGGAAACGGTTGATCTTAGAGTTTTCATTATTTTTTTAATCATTTAATAATTTAGCACAGATCACAGAAATATATAATTTTTATGGTTCTAACCACTAATTATAAAATTGTGGACCATTTTTGAAAACCCTTTCTTTGGAGATTTGATAGTTGCTTCAGTCACTTTTTTGGAACAGTGTGCACATCTTCTGTTAAAATCTTCGGTATTTTGGGACACCTTTTTTGAGCTCTTGAATTCACTTTTCACAAGAGCTCAATATCTCTCCACTGGTCTAAGCTATGGACAATTTTGAAAATTGACCTCTCTTGGTACTAAAACTATGTTATTGATTTAGTACCACTCCAGAGCTTTCTTACCGTAGTGACATGATACCAAATGGGTCCAAAAATATGTGTACACGTTGTGCTTTCTTAAGAAAAGAAGAAGTCTTTTTTGCAAATATTCCTTTGTGCATATTTTGGTATTTATAGATCCGAATGTATCAAATGACTTTCCTGTTTTGCTGCAACTGCAAAAAGCTTGTCATACCATGAATTTTGTAAGAAATTTTTGATGCTTTTGGGTCTTAAACTAATCTCCAACATTGCTTCGAACATTAGCAATAAAAGTTTTTGAGACACAAGCTGCGAAGATTCTGCCAGCACCTACGCTTCTTCGTCAATTTTACAGCTTGAGTATTTTGTATGAAATTTGGTTTTAAATTCCGAGTCCTATTTTTGGCTTGTAATTTCTTTTTGCAGAATTCCGGTTTGGAATTTTTTTAACTTTATATGTTATCAACTTTTCCATTAGCTTTAAATTTGCGCACCAAATAGTCGAAGCACTGAGAAAACTGAGTTGATTTTCTACCATATGTGTTTGCAGTTTCTTTCAATATGCCTTCAATTTTCTGGCTTTCCCAATATCATGTGGTCCTTTTTTCTTAACGAACTAGGTTTCACATCAATAGTCAAATTCTCCTGATACTGTTTAATAACATTAGAAACGGTTTTACGGACGACATTTAATTCTGTGGCCAATTATTTGTAAGACCTATTTAGATTTTTTTTAATTTTTTAATAACTTGTAGGACGTAAATCTTTTTCGTCACTTATTTTGATGAAAATAAGGACAAATTAACATGGTTTTTATTAAAAATAATAACTGAAGTATTTTTCCATGATAACTAGATCAAAAAAAATTTTGAATATTGATTCCGAAAAAAGTTATGAGGCAAAATGTGTGTTAAGATTTTTTCGATCTCACTCCTTACAAAAAAATTAAAAACACTTTAACCTATAAAAAAAGTACAACTTTTATACCTCTACTATCACTAAGTGAAATTTCATGGAAATCGGAACAGCTGTTCTGAAGTTCCATAATTATTTTCATTTCATTTTTTGAATCGCTCACTAGGCGTCATTTTTCTCAATTCCATTCTCTGTGTAGCGTATGACTGAAATAGTGTAAATCCATCTTTTTAATCAACCAATATCTAATTAATAAATTTGCAAGGGGTGTCTTTTATATTTTGCGAAAAACATATAAAACTATAATATTTATTTTTAAAGATAGCAGAATTGTTTTCTATAATAGTATTCATGACAGTTTATACTATTTCCGATACGTTTGAACCAGATATTAAGGCAGTTTTTCACTTTGATTGAATATATTTTATTACAATAACCGATTTTTCAGGCGTCGTAACAAGTTAGCCAAGCAATTTATTTTGATAAAGGGTATTAGACATCATAGTAGGATTGTATGATTCAATGTTTGTGCTAATAATATTGGCGGTTTTTTAAAACAAACAGGTTCTGCAGTTAATTTTTCTTATTTTTTTTTTATTTTTTTTTTTTGTAAGACTTTTGGCTAAAAAATTATTGCGTACTCTTCAGACTTAAAGCTACTTTTCAAATGTACACTAGCAAAATGTCCGGATCTCCAAGGAAATACGCAACCATTTGTTATTAAATTTTTCTACTGGGAGCAGCTTTTGTGGGACTGGGCTAACTTTGAAGGAGTAATACCACATTTCAATGACATGGAACGAAATTGTATCCTTGCAAAATGTAATGCAAGCAGTTTTCAAACGATTGTTAAATTATATGATGTTATACAAAAAAAAAACTGCTCTGGACGTTCAAATATTTATTCAATATTGATTTCGTGTTAGTAAAATTAATTCCTAGAAGTTCTTGCATTCTACAATATATATTGTGTCGGCGTTTCTTAATCACATCTTCAGTGGATTTTAGTAAAATCACCGTTTTTAGAAGGCCTTCACAAAAATGCTTCTAAATTTAACACACCAGTGATATAAGGTGGCCACATATGAAGCTTCATTTTCAAAAGCTAATTAGTTTTAATTAATATATTGTTTTTCAATTAATTTAGATCGTATGCTATAAAAATAATTGCATGAACATATTTTATTTCAAAATTCTGTATTTTGGCGAAATCGGTTTTTCAATTAACCTTTGTAAGCAGAAATATCTCTCATATAAAAAACTTATAAGCCCTCAAAAACTCTATATTTTATAATTCCTGTCTCAGATTTAATGTAAATAGCGTAGGTTTTTCCGTTTCGCAAAATATAAATGGCACCTATTGTATTATTTAAATTCTGAGAAATGCTTATACTAAATTATTTCTAAACAAATTTTTCAACAGAAATGTTTCCACCTAATATTACGTGTAGACTGTCAAAACAATTTTCTTTATTTTACGTCAAAATAATTAATATTACTTATACGTCTTATAGTACAATCGTACTTTTATACACATTTCTCTTGTCTTACACTCATATTTTTATAATGAATAATAATTTGTGTTTATTAAAAATACGCAAAGACAAAAAAATATATATCATTATCATAAAGTTAATTAGACAAAAAAAAAGGCCTATAATTTCCAAACAATTGCGTCAATAAAAATCCAGAAACAAATACACATTTCTCCTTTATATAGATAAAAATAAAATTTTATAAAATAATAAAAATTGTCCCATTGTTTTAAAAGTATGTAGAATCAAAGAGTACTTAATGTATTGTTCTTTAAATTAATCATTATTAAAATTATGACAAATTTAGTCTTTGCCTTTGTAAATTATTCATTTTATATCCATGTTAATAGTATGAGATTTCGATTGATGTTATTTTCCATTGTTTGAGTTTTAATTAAATTTTCATTTTATTGTTTACTTTTTTATTACATAAAAATGTAATTAAAATATATTTTTATTTTATAAATTTTATGAATCATTTATATTTTAAATATTCATATGCTACAGTGATGTAAATTTTGGCTTATGAATAAATGATGTGCTAAAAATATGACATCAGTCTCAATATTAGTTTGTATTTTTTTTTTTTTTTTTTTGGTAATATTTTATTTCATGTATAGGAGGGTGGTAAAAATTTTCATGTTGTGATTTTATATTTTTGTGGTTTTTAATATTTGGCAGACAAAAATTTATTAAGCGAAAAAAATGTATAATTACATCAAAAGTAATGAGTTTGATATATTAGGCAAAATGGATTTATTTGAAGTTAAATAGCTTAAAGGGGCATTTAATAATTTAGCAATTTTAGGGACTTTTTCCTGATATGAATTAAAATTTATTGAAGCTTCTTATGTCCTTTAGTGCGTTGTTATTCATAAATTATTTTAATTTTATTTTATTTTTTTCAAAACATTTCTACAAGACATTCCTGATGATTTCACTCCTGATATGATTTCACTCCTTTTTCTAAGCACTGTTTGTGGTTTTAGTTTATATCCCAGCAAAAACTTTGGTTGCTATTTAATGAGTTAAGAAGCTAATATAATGGCTCTCCACTACTTACACATTAGTTGAATAACTCATTATTTTAACACGGTGATGACATTAGACGTCATTAATTACTTTACTTAGACGTCATTAAAATAACTAATTACTTCCAAGCTGTTTAACAGTGCATTGATTTTAAAGCATTATTGAAGTCATGATTAGTAATAACAATAGGAACTAGTTACATTTTTGGTTATAAATAAGTAATGAAATGTCTGGATATAATTTCTTTTTTTTTTTAATTCTTTTAAATTTTAATTTAAAAAACATAACAACAACCAAAAATGTAATAAAAATAAACTATTTTAGATTACAAATTAATTGATATGAAAATTTTGCCTTTCATTTATGTGTACCTTCTTCAAATATATGAATTGGTAACTGCATTATAAAAATCAATAAAAATTAATATTTTCAAAAATTTGATCATAAATAATTATGTATTTAGATTCGGGTTATAAATAATTATTTACTAAACAACTTGTATGTAATGCAGACAGTATGTTGTCGTCATTACAAAGTAACTACATCCGAAACTACATGTCATTACCAAGTTTTTGCTGGGATGTAGTACAAAATTAACATTTTCCTGAATGATCTGGTAATTTGAAAATATTAAATTTACCTTAAATTTAATACTAAATATAAATTTTAAATTATTTACTTTCAATCATCAAATGAACTTTTGTGCTAAATAATTTTATATTTATTTTTTAACTAAACTAACATATTTTTATTTTACTATTTTTTTTACGATCTACACATAAATTTTGACTTACTTAAGTCAATTTAAAAATTGTTTTTATTTTATTGTTTTGCAGCTACTATTTACTATTTGCCATTAAATAGAGTGTTTGGGGTTGGCTAAAAGCCAGTTATAATTTCAGCAGTAGGCCAGAATGAAAAAAAAAGATACAGAAATTGAAACTAGACTGAGCTAAGCAAAAAAAAGTGGGCAGGTTATTTAGAAGTCAGCCAAAAGTTTATTTGCCATACATACATACGTATGTATGTGAACACATGGTCAAAAGTTAAATAACCGAGAACAGTGATCCTTAAACATGAAGGAAGAAGCATATATACATTACAGTGCCTTAATTTGTATGCGGATAAAATTAAAGTTTGATATGTTTCAAACTAATTCCCAAAATATTTCGGTTCAATTATTTAATTTACGTGAGCTGAACCATTTTTAAAATACCTCCAAAAAATGGTTTTCGTTCGACAGTATACATAGTTTTTAACTTTTTGTCAAAAAAATTACAACATATGATAGAAAAACGATGTCTACTACATATTGAACAAAAAATAATTTAAAATTAGTTTTCATTCTCGCGAGATTCAAATTTATATTTGGCACATTTTTCATCATAAATTATATTTCATCATTGGAAAACTCTCATTAAATACTATTGATATGTGCATTCATTTAACCCTTTAGTTGCACAAATAATATATTGGGATTTCTGGTCCATAATTGGTTAAATTAATTTTTATACCAAATAAATGGTTAGTTAAGGACATACAGTTGCGTTCATAAAAATAGGAGTGCCCTTATATAAAGAACTAAGTTTAAATTTTTAAACACAAAACATATTTTTTATATATATATTTTTTTTTTGTAGCAATAATGGTTAATTTATTATTGTAGTATTAGAATAATTCGTTATGTAATTAAAGCCATATTTAATAAAAAAAAAAAAAAAAAACGATATTTTAACAAAAATATTTCAAAACTGGTTGTTCATAAAAATAGGAGCAGTATACATTTTTTCAAAATTTGACGGGAAATTTGCCTAACGACTTTATAAATGTTTCCAAAATAGCTTAAATACTTTTTGTAATTTAAGGAAAAGGCTTTAATTTTTGCGACTTCAGCATATCAAATAGTCATAGAGTCAATGAGATCCCGACCAAGCCCCACTGAGATTTTTCACCAATTATCTCACACTAAGGTCCACAATTCTTCAGCATTTGACAGTTTTTTTTTTTTTCTTAACACAGTTTTTAACGAATCTCCATAGATTTTATTTGCGATTGAGGTCAGGGAACTAAGAAAGCTACGACATAACCTCAACCCCCGTTAGTACGAAACCTATCCTTTGGCATTAAATGGATATATTTAGGATCGTTATCCTGTGTTAAGTCCCAATTGAAAGGGATATAGTACTCAGCTTTAAATTATTTATTGTTTCCTCAAGAAACCGTTGATCCATTATCCTTTTACATGGTGTATTGGATCAACTCTATTGTATTAAAAAACTCACTATATTATCACTTTAGCACCAACATGATTAACAGTGTTTTTTTATATTGTGATTGAAATACTATGTTGGAAAGGCAATGGACATACTGTCGGGGTCTAGTTCCACCAATTTTGCTTTTGTCTGACCACAGAATGTTCCTTCATTTTTCTTTTGATCAGTTAATATGCTCTTGTGAGAACTTTAAGCTGTAGGCTGCGTGTTTTTTTTTTGGAGAGCAGTGGTGTTTTTCGAGGACTTTGAGCAAATAAATTATTTTTAATCAAGCGTCTACGAATAGTAAGAGCACCAACTGAAAAATTTAGCTTCTTTTGGATGTTACTTGCTGACAGAAAATAATCTATTTTACTAAAAAGGATACACGAAGGTCATCCGCACTCGATATTTTTCTCTTCGGCTTAACATTTCTACTTTCTTTTTGTACGGTAATGCATTTGCAATCATTTTATCGACACATGATAACATCTACTTGATTTCTCTAACAAAATTTACATGATTTTTACGATTTTATTTTATTAATTTCGCTTTTCCTCAGAAAAACGTTTTCCTCGTCCCACTATTAAACATGTAACTGTTTTATTAAAAAAAAAAAAAAAAAACTATTTAAAATATATTTAGTTCACTTCCTCATAATTACTTTTTAATTTCATTCATCAATTTTTAACGTAAACACTTTTATTTTTAAGAATTCACCATCACTCCTATTTTTATGATCCATGCACATTGAACGAAAAATTAAACAATTGCGAATTAAATCGTAAACGTAATTGTTTTTGGGATTATATCCTATGTATTTAACCTTTTACATTCCGTTGTAAATACCGTTAAAATTTTGCGAGGTTTTAAAATTACCTTAATATAAATTTTTACTTAAGAAGGTTTGGTTTGCCACCACTCCTATTATTATGAACGCAGCTGTACATGTCCTCAAAAGCATAAATTTATCAAAAAAGCGATGAATTTGTGTAAAAAAGCCGTTAAATTAAAAAACAAATCCTTTTTATTCGATTTCATAAATTTATAAAAATTTAAGTGTAATAAGCACTTCCATGCGATTTTTTAGCAAAAATTGCAAATTTAAGCTTTTGGGAACTAAATGCATAAAACTGACCCTCTGCCTCATAATGGGTTAATTACGTGTTATCTTCTATAGTAACAGGGATACCATTTCAATGGTACGTTAAAACCTAATATATTTTGAAAAATGTCCGAAATATATAAAATTACACGTTTGAAAAAAAGAAAATATGATAAAAAATGTTAGTAAAAGCTTAGTATTCCGCGACTGAAAAGAGACATAATCTATATATATAAAAATTAATGTGTGTTTGTTTGTATGTATGTAATTATGTTTGTTCGAAGTCTATATCCGCCTAAACGACTAAAACTATTTTCTTGAAATTTTCACAGTGTGTTCCTATATGCCTGGAAGGAAAAATAGGCTACTTTTTATTTTTAAATTCCATGTGACACGCCCACTTACTAAATAACTATTAAAAGTAGTATATCTCGGAAATTGGTAATACTAGAGTCTTCAAATTTTGCACGAACAACTTTGACACCTATATGAACATTCTGGAAAAAAAATAGGCGAACTAGCAATAGGGGGTGTGGCACATACCACGCCTAATATTGCTTGCCAATACCAAATGCCGTAAATTTAGGATACTATAACAGTTACATTTCCCAAATTTTGTACAATAAACTTAAGTGTCAATGTGAACATTTTGTGCAAAAATGAGCGGAAAAGAAATAGTGGGCGTGTCATCTCTCATATAAAGTTAATACCAAAATTTTTATATCTGGGAAACTATAAAAGTTAGAGAGCTCAAATTTGGTACGACTAGCATTAGCTTCAATATGAATATTTTGGACAAAAATTGGTACACTAGCAATAGTGGGCGTGGCACCTCCCATATAAAGAAAATATTAAATTATTATATCTGAGAAAATATAACAGTTAGAGTTCTAAAATTTTGTCGGAGCCACTTTGGTATCAATATTAATATTTAAGAAAAATATGGGCGGACTAGAAGTAGGGGGCATGGTTCCTCCCATATGAACTAAATGCAAAAATTCATATATCTGGGAAACTATTGGAGTTGGAATGCTCAAATTTTGCACAAAGAATTTTGACATCCATGAAAACATTTGTCTAATAAATTAGCGGATTATGGGGTTGTGGTCCCTCCTATAAAAATTAAATACAAAAATTAGTATATCTGGGAAACTATTAGAGCTTGAATTTTAAAATTTTGCACGGGAAACATCTATCTATCTAATTTTTAAGAAAAATGTTATATTTTAATTACTAAATAAATATATTTTTTTAATCCTTTAATTACTATTTATTTCATTTCGGGGGGTGGCGAAGCACACCGGGTATTAGCTAGTAATTATTTAAATGAATATTGTAGTATGCCACTATTATGATTTAAAGTTAATTTCATTATAACTAAAATTTTGATAATAATATTGATATAAATACTTAATTTCAGAAATTTTTTAAAAACGATCCAGCTCACGTAAATCTTAACATTGAGATGTAATATTTTGGGAATCATAGAGGGGTACATTTGCAACTTTTTTTCGTGAGGCACTTTAATATACGATACATAAGTAAATTATTAAAAACAGTTGAGAATCTCTTTACTGCAACTGAATGCAGCTAATGCCTTTCATCTACACTGTGAATACTTAGAGAAATGGAAGTTTATTAAAAAAAAGTTCTAAAGAATCTACTACTAGTTATTCCTATTTTGCTAGCAATTAATGAATTCCATACCAAATTCGCTTCTTAGCTTTTGTGTCAAGAAATGAATCAATATTCTGAATTGAATGGAACAATAGTAGACAACAGTGGAATGTCTTAGCTATACAGCGAAATTTTAATTGGTCATGCAACGGGAAGTCGAATATTGTCATTTAAAAAGTTATGGTCTGGTCGCATATTCTGGCTCGTTTTATTTAATGTTCTTTTCATACGTATTAATTGGGTTCGTTATAATTTTACCCTGCTTTGTCAACAAATAATAAATTACACACTGATTCGCCATGGTAGTTCTACATTGGTGACAATTTTCGTGTTTGGTTGGGGTTTGGATTATCATAGTAGATTCGCTTTTCATTGCTTTTCGGATGTCCGTCCGTCTGTCCGTCCTTGTAAAACTTGTAAACAAATTACAAATCGCAATTTTGAAAATTTTTTTTTTTTTATCAGTAATTTTATTATTATTTATTTACAATAATTAATCAAATCTTAAATCTAAATCTTAATATCTATTTAGTCCAACCAACGTCGGACTAAAAGCGATTTTAATGCATATGGTTTAACTTCGGCTCAGTTCTGCGATGTTTCTTCTTCTCTTGAACATAAATTAATAAAATTGTATCTTTTAGTCCAAGGACGAAGCTTATTGGAATTGGTTATGGTCGGTCCATTTTTTTCACCTAGCCCCCATACAAATGTTCTCCCGCAAAAGGGGTTTAACGATGATAAAGCACTTAAATATAGCAATATTTTAATGAAATTTGGCACATATAAGTTTCACATAAGTTTAAATTTATGTGCATGAATTTCATAATTGACCATAGCTCTCATATAAACCTCTCTTCAGAAAATCACTTTAACGGGCATAAATATCAAGGGATAAAATATCTAACATTGTCTCCAGACTGGCTTGAGGAATAGAGCGCATGGCACCAGTAATGGAGAGACAAGCTAATCTCTGTTTTCTATCCAGAATAGAGATGTGAGCCTTTGTGTCCTTCCACCATACAAGTATACCGTAGCTAAGGATTGGTCTAATAACCGCAATGTACATCCAATGTACAATGTACGGATTCACACCCCGAAAGTTTTCTTGCATGCGTAGAAGACACATAGATAACTTTGAGTCAAAGATTACGCCAAGATACTTGGTTTCTGTCGAAAGTTCCAGTGTAATACCATCAATACGAGGTAACTTAAAGACTGGAACTTTATATCTTCTAGTAAATAGTACCTACTAATTCGGTCTCTGTGGGGTTTACACTCAGACCGTTGTCCCTGGCCCATATTAGTAGTTTGTTTAGCTGATTCCATGAGTTCACTTATCGTGGAGAGAAATTTTCCCCTGATGAGGAGCACAACATCATCAGCGTATGCAACTACCTTAGTACCCTTCCCAATAAGTTCAATAACGACTTTGTTCACCACAAGGTTCCATAAGAGTGGAGATATAATCCCTCCCTGCGGACTGCCTCTTGTCACAACCTTCCTTAAACTACTTACAGTAATAGAAACGGTTTTATTACGTGATTTAAAAAAATAATGTTTAGATTTATTAACTGAATTGTGTTTGTCTATTTGTTAACTTTATAATGCTAAAAACTGCAATCAAAATTATTGCCTTGTTTCCAAGATATTCCAGAAATAGTATGAAAAGTCATCGAATTTACCTCATAAAAGTATTTGAATGTTTATCACCTTTGTATTTGAGAACGCCAAACAAAATAAAAATATGTAGATGAAATTATTGTAATTTTTATTAATAATAGGTCATTAGTATCACTATTAAATGTTTATTGATTTATTTACCCAATTTGGAGTTAAAGTTTGGGGGATTTTTAGTCCAATTTTGTATTTAGTGGACTTAGAAGATTGATTTTGGAAAATCACGCCTATTTTTCTTCTATAAATGACAAATATGATAATCTTTTTCGTCATTATAGTAGAATAATAATAAGTATTTAGTTTCTTATAAGTTTTTTGGTTAAAACGCAATATATGAAGGGTCCAAGTCGTTAATTATGAGGCATTGCACCATTAAAAATAGATTATCTTAAATATCAAGCCCATTTTGGTACCCTTGGTATGAAAAATATTTTCCAAAATGTTGGGAAATATCTTCCCGATATATAGCCATTGATAAATTTGGAAACTAAAAAACCTGACTTTACGATATAGCTCCAAAATATACCCCGACATAATTGTACTTGGTTGTATTTCTCTAATTACTTAGCCATATTATTTTTGGCTTATTAACTTGCGCTCCAGAAATGTTGGAGCGGGAAATTCCCAATTTTATTTTCATCAACACAAGTAATATTAACAGAAAAGTAAAATTTGTCGGTTTTTATTACCTTTTTATAGTGCCCCTAAAGCTTGGAAGACTTATAGTTATGTAACTCAAAAAATACCTAATGTCGCGTTTTATACTATGGCACCAATGGCTTTGTATTTTTGTAGCCGGTATCCAAGTTTCCCAATTTATAAGAGCTAATACCTACACAAACACAATCTGAAAGTTTTGTTAAAATATGTGGACCAATACTTTAGTAATTTTACTTAATGTTGAAGATTTTTCATTTTTAACAAAATAATGAACCAATGTACACCGCTTGGAATGTCAATATTTAGAATTTCTGCTGTAAAAATTATTTTTCGAAGACATGACAAAGTCCATTTATATTTCCAAATAAAACAAATTAAATTTAAGAGAGAATTTAGGAAAAATTACCCGATTATTCCAATTTTTTTTTTTTTTTTTTTTGTGAGATACATGTAAAGAAACTTCGCTTAATTTCCCCAAAATTTGACCCCCAAATTTATAAAAAAAAAATTTGTAAATGCTTAACAGTGATACTTAATAACAATTAATATAAAAAAACATAGCTTTTTTTACCTTTTTTGTATTTTGAGTATCTTCAAATTTAAAAATTAAAAAATTCAAATACTTTTCTGAGGTACCTGTAATCACTGCACGTGTTATTTTTCTCAATTTCTTGGAAACCATTCAACATTTTGTGTTACTTTTTGCAGCATTTTGTAGAAGTCAAGTCAGACCAAAAAATCCCATTCATAAAAAATTATTATTTTTGTATTTACCTAAAATGTTATAACTAAAAATAACTCATTTTTTATTTAAAAATAAAAAATCACTAATTTATGTGAGACACTGTATCCCCAAACTGGAGTTTGTGGCCCTGCCTTTCAGCATGTTCCCTGTCCAGTTAATTATCCGCCTATCGACCCTTAGGTCCTCTAGTGCTCCAAGTATCGATGAAATATTCACATTGTTGAAAGCGCCTTCTATATCTAAAAGGATGCCAACACAAGTGAAAGAGAGAAGACTTTTTGATATATATTCAGTATTTATAGAGGCCACTGTAACAAATGACTTGCATTTTTTGCCGCGACTGCATAAAGATTGCCATACCAGGATTTTTTTAGAAAATTTTGTAATTCTAACCAGCCGATTAAAATTTCCAGATGTATTTCCAAAAACAAGTAGAAACGTTTTAATCTTAATACATTTTTTTAATTTCAAAAATCTATATTCATATAACTCACAGTATATGAAAACAGCAAAATAAATTGTCCAATTGATAAACGATTTTTTACGCAAGTTTAGTATATTAAAATAAAGAGCTGTCAACACTGTTCTTACAGCTGTCACGTAAAAATGTAGAGCGACCTAATTTTATTAGGTTACTACATTACATTTACGTTTTTGATAAATAACGTTTAAATAAAAAAAACTAATAGCATCAGAATCTTCTTGAACCAATAATCTTCTCGTTGCTAATCTTGCGCTCCAGCTAACTGACCCACGTGTGGTAATGGCCCCTCATTACCAAGCAACTACTCAAATAAGTAGTTGCCATTATCGAAAACCAAATAGTTTTTGAACAAATAATTGCCAGATTTATTCTAAAAAAAAATAATAATTTTAGTACTTTCTTCTTAATATCAGTACTTCTAATCGAAAATTGTTACTTAAAAAATAAAACTGGAACTTTTTATAAAAATATACTTTTTCAAAAATTTATGAAAATTTTGTACATTTAGAAAATTAATTTTTATTAGGTTTTTAGTTTTTGAAAATTGAAGCCTCTTTGAATTTATTATTATTATTATTTTTTTTTTCTTTAAATTTACCTGCTCCTGTTTTAAACTTTTTTTTAGTTAATTCAGAACAATTACAAAAATTTGAATAATTATATTCAAATTATTCAAAATTCAAATTATATTCAAATTATATTAATCGATACCTTTTTGAAAATGGTAATTTTTAAAACATTAAAACTAGTCAATTTTTTGACAATTAGTTGGAACTTTTACTTGAAAAATTGTGTTTTTTAAAGTTTTGAGAAAAATTTTGGATTTTTATTAATTTAATTTTAATTTGTACTATATTGGTTATTTTTTGAAAATTTAAACTCGCTTGGTTGATATTTTTTTTTTTCGTAATTTTTTTACTTTTTGAAAATTGGAATTATTAGGTATATTTTTTAATTAAAAAAATTTATTATTATTACTTTTTGTTTAATGCAACATCCGTTTTAAACCCAATACCGATAGATTTGTATGGCGCTGAACTCTTCTAATTGTTCCAGCAGACAGTTTATAAATGAAAAATAAATTCGATAAAATTACTAAAACAAGTTCATAGTGTGGGCAATAAAAAAGTCAGTTTTCTTTGCACATACCTCAGTCCGATTTTGTTGAATAATTAGGACTTCTCTATCTAAGGAACTCGAATATTGTTGAATTCCATTCGAAAAGAGACGACTCAAATATATATGAAATTAAATAAAATTAGAAATTGGTTTGCTTCAAATCGAAATACATAACAATCATAGCTGTTCATTGTGAATATTTTCAATCAAAATATTTGTTAAAAATAAATTATTTTAATATTTTATTTATATTTTTAGAAATAAATTTCTTTAAAATTATTTTATACTCTTTGTAATATGATTTTCAGTTACTTGAAATTAATTTGAATAAAAATTATTTAAATATTATTCCATTTGTTAACAAGTTAGATAAAATAAAATTTCCACAAAAGTATTCGAATATGAATTTATAAAATATAAATCAAATTCCTAAGTCTTTAACTAATTTTAAAATATATTTTATTTCTTTAGTTTGAATACAATTGTTCTTTATTTTATTTTCCATTTTAAAAATAAAATAATATCTGTTTTAAAACATTCAATTTTTTTTATTCATAGAAAACTTTTGAATATTTTCATTCAACATGAATTTGTTTGAATAGTTTTAAATTTACTTTGAAAAAGAAAAATAAGTAAAATATTTTTTTATACTTGAATATTTGAAAAAATTTTATAATTTTTTGTTATTCAAGCCTTTTGAGGCTGAATATTTTTATTTTTCGGAGTTTTTGTTGAATAAAATAATAAAAATATTTATTTTAAATGTTTCTATTTGAATATAAAGTTTTTGAATAAAAATCAGAAAGATTTGTTGAACTTTTTTTATTTAAATAAAATACATATGAATATTATTAAACTTTAAAATAATCAAATAAAAAACTTTTGATTATCTTCTTATAAAAATATATTTGTTTTTCTTTTGGTTAAATAAAATATTTTAATTTTTAATTTATTTTGTTCAATCAGATACAAATTTATAATAAATTCAATCGTTTTAGTATAAATAAAAATCCTTAATATTTTTATTCAAAAGATAATAGATTGATTAACAAATATTTTTAATTAGAAGTAAGAAATAGAAATGAAATAAAAAGTATTTTTATTTTTTATTTCATTCATAAGTTACAGCTATGCAGTATACTACCATATAACATATTTCTATACTTACGTTTGTATATGTATCTATTGCAAAAATATAACCACCCGTATGTTTGCTATTTTTTTTTTTTATTTTGCAATGGCGGCATAAAGACTTCCGTTTGTTTTTTGTTTTTTTTTTTTTTTTTTTTGGCAAAACGGAAATAGAACTGAAAAATTTATGCGTATTTCTTTTTTTGTAGACAACAAACATGATAAATGTTTTAAAAAGCCTATTTACCTAGATTTATTTGCACAACATAAATTTAAGTTTATTTAACTTGTGAATTAAATAATAATTTATATTTGTTTTCTTATTCTCTTTACAGGTACGAATATTTACACAGTTTTTAAATTTAAACATAATTAAGGTAAATTGATTTTATTGTGATATTATAATTTAAGTAAATATCTTTCCTTTTATCAAAATGTCATAACTTTGTACTCAATTTATATTATAAGTTATTTTACATAATAAATTATTTCTTTCAATTTTAATTTATGTTTTTACCTATAATAGTTTTTGTTGTTGGCTTTATTGTATGTGGTAATTAAATGATTATTTTATCATACCAAAGAGGAGGTATTTTATTTCATTTCATTCCATTTTATTATTAACATTTCCCTTTCATTGGATTTTTATTACCACACATGTTGGTTTGGTTGGGTTTACATTTTCATATTAGTTTTTTATTTTTTTCCCCTTTTTTTCATCGTTATATGTACTATTTTTTTTTCTACATATCGCGTGTAACTTTCATGCACACGACTTTTAATTTACATTTTTAAATACATTTTTAAGATTACAGACCTAGTAGGAAAGTAATGGTGTTTTTTTTTTTTTCAACAAAACTGGAAGTAAACTAACTATAAAGTTTAATTAAAATAATTACTGAAACAAAAAGTTAAAAATACCGTCAAACAAATTGACAATCAAGTCTCTATTAAAACTCATTACCATCGCTAACCGTGTACGTCTTCCTTCCAGTTTTAATTTTACTACAATAAATTGTTATGTCTTAAGTAATAATGTTTGAGATTTTGTTTTATTTTCTACTGGGTTGATTGAACTCATGTGAAAATGAAACTATTATGTCACAATATTAACTATTTATGTAAATTAAATAATAGAACTAAATTAGTTTACTTTTAAACTACGGTAAATTAAAGTATTATTTAAATTAATGGGATTGATGTTCACGTTATTAAATCAATGATATTTTATATTTAAATTTAAGACTATTTTAGATTTAAATCTTTCTTCTTAAATTTGTAACTTCTAACCGGTTAGTTGGATTCACATATACATAGCAGATGAGTGTACAAATTTAAGTTTGGAAGGAGGACCCCACATACCCCTTAGGAGCGGAGCTATGAGGGCTCAAAGTAGGGTACCTTAGATATAGAAAACGATTGCCAATTTTTTTATTCCTATCCGATTTCAAATATCCTTAAGCCTTCGATAAGGTCTATAAAAAACATGATTACTTGTGCTATTTGCATTTGAAATTTTAACCTACTAAATTTTGCACATTCTTGGTTAAAGTTTTTCAGATAAATAAACAATTGTGGATTAGAAAATTTTCTGAATTTTTTATTTATATATTTTTTTTTTTTTTTTTTTTTTTTTTTGTAGAGGCGAAAAATTATGTAAACACCTTTTCCTAAACAACATATAATAAAAATAATCTTCTCAAATATGATTTTAAAATAGAAAATAACCCTAATAACGCTAGTGGTCTAGGTACACACCCTTCCGAATTTGACCTATTTTATATAAAAGTTTTGACTTTAGTATATATTTTCTAAAATCCCAAAACATGAATCTTTAAACAGAATACAGCTTAGGAATTTAAAATGTTTCAAAGTTTTCAATCATTTTCTCCGGGACATCTGGAAAATGTGGACTTTATAGGCGAAAATCTGAAAAATCCAATTTTTTTTTTTTTTTTTTGAATTGTGGGATTTCTTTTACAAAAGTAAAGTTTTTCACACTTTCTCATTTTATACTATAAATTCTACAATTCTACACTTTAGATGTACCATTCGACTCAGAATCACTTACTGAGTCGATTTAACGATGTCCGTCTGACCGTCTGTCTGCCCATGTAACCTTGTAATCAAACAACAGGTTGCAATTTTAAAGATAAGTTAGTGAAATTTAGCACACGGTCTTCTATTAGGTCAAGGATAAACCCTATTGAAACTGGTTATATTCGATTCATTATTTTACCTAGCCCCCATTAAAAAATCCGGAATAGGGGTTTAACGATTATAAATGCCTCAAATATTGACCACAGCTCCCATATAAACCCCTCATCAGAAAATCACTTTAACGTGCATATATTCCATACATATGTTGACATAAAGATAATATTTGGCACAAATAAGTTTTACATAAGTAGAAACTACATTGCAAATTTGTAATCTCTCGTATAAGGCAAATGCCCGGGAATCACCTTAAAGTACAGAATCCCATATAAATTTTAATATAATTCATATGTATGTTTTATAAAAATATATATTACATTTAATGCAAGTATCGGTCCATAATTGGCCACAGGACCCATTAAAGACCTTTCCCCAAACTTTGATATGCGTACACAACGGTGTATTATATGTATTTTTCTTTCTCATTTTTTATGTTATGGTTTTTTTTCATATTCACAATAGTTTTTGGAAGTTTTCGTGTTATAATTTTTTAAAATCGAAAGAATTAAAAACCTATGATTTACTTTCTTAATAAATGACCCAAGCTCTTAAAACACACTAAAAACTAAATTGTAAAAACTAAGACAACTTAGATATATGAAAGTCTCACTCTTGATTGCGCCACGAATGAGTATCTGTAAGTCAGTAATTATTCTGACATACACAGAGAATACAGTTTCATTGTTGCAACCGAATTTTTAGACAACCGAATTTGGTCGGTTACATCAACTATCACAATAAACTATTACGATTGCTGAATATTTCTTTTGCATATACCAATTTAGTACTGAAGATGACAATTTCAAACAAAAATCATTAGTCGTTATGCCAAAGTGGAATGAACGCAGGTTATTTTCATGCGTTGTGGAATTTGTTGTAGAACTAAAACATTCTTTCCTGCCTATTTTGATTATTATAATTTTTTAAAAACTTTTAATTCGCTGTTCATTAAATTGAAATTGTAACCTTCTTAATGCAAAACTTATTATTATTATTATTTTTTTTTAATAATTGTGTTAATTAACCACCGAAATTTAATATCAATTTAAATTATTTATATTAAATAAAAAGCATTATATACCCTACAATTTACCACAATTAAAATGTAATATATAAACCTTAAATTCTACAAAAATAATTTTACATAATAATACAAGTAAAATTATATTCTATTAACTCATTAAACAATTCAACCACATGAAAATTTACTCTGTTCATATAACTCTGTGTATTTATATATTTACACATATTTTTCTATACATTCACTACAAACACCTATAAAATATTTATAACATTGTGGTTTGACCTTCAATTTACTTTTAACATTATTGTTATTAATACTAAATACGTAATGTTCCATTTTGAAACTCTGGTAATATAGTTGCAGTTACACAGCAACAACAATACTAACAATATGAGTTTATAATAAGACTGCAACAAGAGTTGCACTAACTAACTAACCAACCACATTGCACACCGATGTATTCATACAAGAAAATACATTTACACCTGGCGAAAATAATGTATTAAATAAATTCAGTAGTTGCCAAGTATTTAAATATACAAAATTGCGACAATATGTATTGTCCAGTTGACATCTTTTTTTCTTACTAATTGGTGGTTTTGAGCTGTACTATAATTATTAAGTATATTAAGTTTGTTATTTGGTTTATAAAAATGCTGATTTGCTTCACAAAAAGGTGAAATTTTTCTTTGCAAAATTGCTAAGACGTCAGAATGCTTTACACGAGCAGTGACTTTTTATTAAAGTTCTTAATACACCCCGTTTCAGTAAAAATGTCTGTCTGGTCATTCCATTATTTTCTTCAGGTGAATTCTTCATGGTAGTTTTAGTCTAAGTACACAGAGAAAAGAGATTCATTGCGGCAACCGAATTTTTAGCCAACTGAATTTGGTCGGTTGTACGTACTATCTTACAATTCGATAGCAATAACCGAATTAATTCATTACACATAAATATTTTGTTTTATGACTATTGTGAATTAAATTTAAAATTATTTGACATTTTTCTTTTACTATTTTTATTTAAAAATCATAAAATACAATAAACAGACAATTTTAAAATCAAATAAACGAATGAAAAATTAAAATTTAATTTTGTATATAAATATTTAGTAACTTAGTTTCGTTACCAATACTAAAGTATTTGCTAGGAACTGCAGACACTCAAGACATTGTAGTTGAAACCCGAGCTAAAAGATATTGCAGATAATTTAACATCCAAACATTGTACTTATGTCTTGTTCTTGATGAAACGCCTAAAGGAGTAAAATTGGTAGATGGACTTCAGTTCAGACTAACTTGACAGAATATTGTATTTATAACCACATAATAATTCAATGCTAAAACAAGTGAGTTAAGGTTTGTTGACGTATTTCTTCGGAAGTATATATTTTCTTTTAGAGGTCAAATTTTGCTGTTCAATTAGAATTCATCATTAAAATTCGTGAAGAAATTATCAAAAACGTATACATTAGAGTGTCCCGAGAAAAGCCTTTTTCTTAATACGAGAAAATTATTTAAAAAAATGTTAAAATTAGTTTTATTCGTTTCTAGTCATACATTTTGGTCCAAAAAAAGTTTCAATTTTTTAATCGAAATGGTTATCAAAAAATTCGTAATTTTATGTTGGTTATGGAAAAAATATTTTAAAAAATGTTCTCATGGGATTTTGTTTCGCGAGAAAACTTTTTAAGTCATTTTGATGAAATTTTTTTTGGAAAAATTTGGAGAATTATATATTATCAACAGTACTACAATGCAAATTTTTAATATTTTAGCCTTAAAGGGAACAAAATTAGAAAATTCTTACCATTTTTTAAGACAAATATCGATTTTTTTTTTTTTTTTTTTTTTTGCATGATGTACTAAAATGTCGGTTTATAGACCAACATTTTTGCGAAATTTTTTTTTAATATTTTCTTTATAATTGGCTACAAATTACGAATTTGTTCATACCCATTTCAAGACAAAACTCAATACTATTTTTTGGACGAAATGTTCAAGACCCATGACTTTTAATCGCTGCTAGGGAACTGATGATCAACTTTAAATTTCTTTCAATATTTTTCCCATATTAAGCTAATTTTTACGCATTGTTTGAGGGCTCTTCCTACAATATTATTGTTTATGGGACACTCTAGTATTTATATACATACTCACCATTTCTATACATCTTTATTATTGGAAAACTATGCTTGGAAAAACAAGATATCTTAAAGGCAATACAGATCCAGCGAACAGGAGTTAATAAATATATTTGTAGTTTAAAAAGCGATGTTATGAAAATGTCTAGGAAAAACAATTGAAATACTTCATATACATCGTAGCAATTGCACGCTTATTTTTATGAAAAAAATACTTACCCTCTTATATGTCTATAACATTATTATTTGTGCACGGATGTCGATTTTTTTCCTTTCATTTTTCCATTTTTTATACCCACCATCAAAAAGATGGGGGGTATATTGATTTTGTCATTCCGTGTGTAACATGTCGAAGGAATCATCTAAGACCCCACAAAGTATATATTTTCTGGGTCCTGGTTAGATTCTGAGTCGATCTAGCTATGTCCGCCCGCCTGTCCGTCTGTTGAAAGCAGGATAGGGCTCGAACGGGACAACGTAGGGGGACGAAATTTGGCACAAATATTTGTCTTACAAACAAACTAGAAACACAGCGTGTCCGAAACAAAATTTTGCATGTATCGTGGATCGATGTAAACTCAGAAACCAAAAATGGGCGTGGTCCGCCCACTTTACCGCCCACCTCCCATATAAGGTGAAAATCAACGTAATTGTGTTCAAATAGTTCAAGGACCAATGTAAACTCGGAAACAAAAAATGGGCGTGGTCCGCCCCTCCCATATAACGTAAAATTTTAAAAAGTTGATGGTGGGTATATAGATTCGGCCGGGCCGAATATAACATTCGCGCTTGTTATTAATTAAATAAATTTTATTTTAATAGTTTTTTAATAATTTAAAATGTCAACGACGAAAAGAGGATTAACATAATTTTCTGTCGGTTGGAAGAAACGAATTTCTTAATTACTGTATATAAAATATTTATACTAACAGAATTACGATTGTAATTGCCAATTTTCAATAACAAAATGTATTGTAGATATTATTATCCCTACCGAATTTTTAATTTATAATAACTAGAAATATATTGGTAAAGATAAGTAATTAAACAAATTTTTAATAACTGGAATTCTTAATTTGTTGTTATCATTGTATTTTCATATCTGTGAGCGTTTTCAAACCAATCCTTTTTCTGTGTGTATAACATCGGAAAGGCCTCTAAATATACCGATGTCATTTCTTACATCGTTTGTCAAAGGAAATGTTTGGCTCTAGATATTTTTAAGGCGTTCAATTATGTCAGGTGTAGTGAGATATATATATATCCAATCCTATCTATTTTTTTGCAGATGTTTCTAATGTCCACCAACACAATAATGCACTCCATCAATAGCGGTACTCCACTTAGAACTAGTTTAATGAAAAATCGAAGATGTGATTTAAATTTACTTTAAAAATTTGTTAGTCGAAAATGTTTATCAGATATATAATTCATCTGAGGCGTTCAAAAATAAAAAAGCAAGTCAGAATTGTGTTACAAATCTGCTAGAAAATAAGTGTACTTTTTAAAGACTTATATTTTAAAAAAGGAAACAAACAAAGATTTACAAGGTTTTTTAAGTTATATACTCTAAAAAGTGTTTGAAATGGATTAATAACTAACAATTTGGTTAATTTGAAGCTCAGGAAAAATATTATTTTTCATACTGTGTCACTCTATATATATATATATATATATATATATATATATATATATATATATATATATATATATATATATATATATATATATATATATATATATATATATATATATATATATATAGCTTAATGCTGCACTGTGGGGCCAAATGTAAAATTTTTGGTAATAAATCTGTATCTCCTAAACTACTGGTCGGATCAAATTGAAATATATGGAAGAGCTGCAGAGGAGAACCATTCACAAAACTCATTTTGTAGTCACCCTGTAATAACATGAGATGCGTTATAGAGTGTAAAATTTTACTACCTCCTCGAATATATAAAACATTAAAAAAGTCGAAATTTCTACAATTCAAGTCCGATTGTATTTCTGTAAAGTGCTTGGCAAGATAAAGAAAAAAATAAGTTTACTATCCTTAGTTTTCACTTGCAGTTAAAAAGATATTTACGCTTGAATTTTTGATATTTTGTCTCGAATTTATTTCGTTTTTCGGGCATTAGTCCTGAGGTATATGAGGAAAATTTTCTAAAATTTGTAATATATTTCAAAATGAAAAAATTTTTGGATTATCTCAACTCGTCTAGACGTGAAAAATTTTCAAAGTCACTACTCTAAAATACAAAATTTTTTGTTTGGGGATTTGGTTGAAATACTGAGTTTAAATATCATAAATTTTTTGCCTCTACCTATGGCTTAATATCTTTCGTTGCCATCCATAGGGAAAATTGGTATATTTATTATTTGTTAAACTTTCAATGTAATTTCTACTGGCAGTCCTATTCTAATTAAAGGATTTTTCTTAGTTTTTTAATTGCTGTGGACAGCTTCAGTTTTGCAGCTGGTGATCTGGTTTGTTGCCATTCTCTTCTAAATTTTCTTTTTTCAATTTAATAATTGGATACATACTTATTATCTTTCTTAAAAGTTTGACTTTTTGAATGGTCCATGGCTAAATTTATTAACGACGTAAAGTCGTTTACGCCTTTGTTTATATCTTCCTCATACTGAAAATATGGATTTCTGTGGATGTGACTACTGATGTATTTTCTATATTTTAACCAATTTGTCCTATAGGAAGTATTCGTAGGATATTTTGGTGTGTTAGTCCTTCCATAATATGTTACTATTATAGGATGATGGTTAGAAGTTAACCCATATGAAATTTCCGTAGTTATTGAATTTGGTTTATATTTTTACTATTGCTATTTTGGTAAAATCTATGAGATCAGAAATTTTTCTAGGATCAGCCGGCCAATATGTTGGGTGCCCAGGGGACACAAAATCCATGCCATTTTTTCAATTAACTAGTACCTTATAGAGCTATCTACCACTTGGATTTATCAATCTACCAGTAAGTGTGTTTGGCATTATATTATGCCAGGAAACGATCTCCTAGTGTCTTGTCCTAGAATTCTTCAAATTTCAAGTGAATAGAAGTTGCCTGCAGGTAATCTTTCGAGAATTCATCTATGGCATAATGTTGTTTTCGATTTCTAATTAACCAAAACCATCATTTTCATTACCATCCGAATGATTTGTAAAATAGAATGAATAACCTGCTATAGAAAAATTGTATCTATTGTATTTCTGAGACTAATATCACATCTAGAGTGCTGTGCAGAACAAAAGCAACAAAATTAGGGTATACCTAAGAATAGTTTTATTTTTTTACAATATTTGGTTTGCTACTAAAATAATTTTACGAAATTGTATATATATTTAAGGATTAACTAAAACACAAACATTGAAAGAACTTTAACTTTGTCTATTAACAAAAACTGGTATGAAACACTACAATCTTCATATACAGTGTCTCACTAAAGTATTTGAATTTTTTTAATTAATAATTAAAACGGTTTAATTAGGTGATTTAAAATATTTAATTTTAGATTTATTAACTGAATTGCGTTTGTCTTTTTGTTAACTTTATAATGCAAAAAACTGCAATCAAAAATATTTCATTGTATCTAAGTTATTCCAGAAAGAGTATGAAAATTCATCGAATTTACCTCACAAAAGTATTTGAATTTTTATCACTTTTGTATTTAAAAATGCCAAACAAAATACAAATTGGAGAAATTCATGTATTTTTTATTAATAATTGGTCACAGGTATCACAATTAAATGTTTAATAATTTATTTCCCCAATTTAGAGTAAAATTTTGGGGAATTTTTGGTCCAATTTTATATTTAATGGACTTAGAAGGTTGATTTAGAAAGAACACGCCTATTTTTCCTTTATAACAGACCAAAACAATATTTTTTGTCAATTTAGTAAAAAAATAATAAGGTATAAGTTCCTTATGAGTTTTTTTTTTGTTAAAATCCCATATACGAAAGGTCCAAGTCGATAATTATGAGGCATGGCACCATTAAAAATATAATACCTTAAATATCAAGCCCATTTTGGTACCCTACGTATCAAAAATTTATTTTAAAATGTTGGGGAATATCTTCCCGATATATAGCCAATTATAAATTTGAAGACTAAAATACCTGACTTTATGATATAGCTCCAAAATATACCCCGACATAATTGTACTTGGGTTTATTTTTCTATTTACTTAGCCATATTATTTTTGGATCAATAACTTGCACTCCAGAAATGTTGGAGCGAAAAATTTTCAACTTTATTTTCATCAACATAGATAATATTAACAGAATAGTAAACTTTTTCGGGTATTTTTACCTTTTTATAGTTTCCCGTATACCTTGAAATTCATATAGTTATGTAACTTAATATATGCCTTTTGTCGTGTTTTATACTATGGCTCCAATTTCTTTGTATTTTTGTAGCCGGTATCCAAATCTCCCATTTAATAACAGCTAATACCTAAAGAAACACAATCTGAAAGTTTTGTTAAAATATGTGGACTAATACTTCAGTAAAATAGGCTCAATGTTGAAGATTTTTAATTTTTAACAACATAATGAAAATATGTACGCCGCTTGGAATGTCATTATTTAGATATTTTGCAGTAAAAATTATTTTTCGAAGACATGACAAAGTCAATTTATATTTCCAAATAAAACAAATTAAATTTAAGACATAATATAGGAAAAAATTACCCGATTATTCCAATTTTCTCTTTTGTAAGATACATGTAAAAAAACTTCGCTTAATTTCCCAAAAATTTTACGCCCAAATTTTTAAAAAGAGTCAGTAAATGCTTAACACTAATACTTAATAACAATTAATATAAAAACATATCTTTTTTTGCCTTATTTGTATTTTGAGTATCTTCAAATATTAAAAATTAAAAAATTCAAATACTTTTGTGAGGTACCTGAAATGACTGCACGTGTTATTTTTCTCAATTTCTCGGAAACGTTTTAACTTTTTGCAGCATTTGGTAGAAGACAACTCAGGCAAAAAAATCCCATTCATATAAAAGATATTATTTTTTATTTACCTAATTTAATAAACAAAAATAACTCATTTTTTTACTTAAAAATTGAAATTCACTAACTTATGTGAGACACTGTAAGAGTGTGCACAACAATAGCAACATATTCATATTTTGCTTCATTTTGTTCTATATTTTAAATTTTGTAATTTTAATGCGATTAAATTGTTAATTGATTTCTCTGAAATTATAAATTGTTTCTTGTATAAAAACTGAAATAAAAAATTTACCTTTATTGAATAAGCTTTTCAGTGAGCAGGGCTATATTGCTTAGCCTGTAACTTCTTTAAATGCTTTCAATAGACTTTGAGTATAGTATATATTAAACCTTAGAGACTATATAAGCTATCGATGTAGACAAATCCGTTTTTATAACGTTTTACCTATGTATTTTTAGTAATATCTGAACTATGTTTTCAGCGAAAGTACTTTTACTTGCACTTAAAAAAGTCAAAATTGTGCTTCCAAAATAAATTTGTTTACCTTAATTAAACAGTATTCCATAATTTGTATTATAAAACAGATTTTCTCTCCACTTTTCTTATTGCAAATAAACTAGAAACTTATTGCATCGGCCTATATTATCACAATTCATAATTCTTTTTAAAAAATCTATAAGTAAAAGAAAAAATAACAAAAATATGTGTAAATAATACTGTATTCAAATATTTTTACTATAAAACTGCCATTTACTTAAAAAAATAGCAATAAATTTTAACATTTTGTGTAACAATTTTACAATTGGAAATTTTGTTGCTTTTGATATGCACACTTTCATATAGATATCATACAATATTTTTCTCGTTTTTGCGAAAAGATAAAAAATCAGATCTTCTAAGGTACAAATGTTTGTTAAAATCCAAATGTGTTAACAATGTTGTGAAATTAGTTTTGTTCTAAATGTAATATTTTAAAAAATAATTCAACATTTAGGATAACTTTAATTTTGTTGCTTATGTTCTGAATAGCACTGTATATTTTGCTGTTTCATGAAGTATGTTATATCCGACTTATGTTGGTTTAAACCATTTGCATTCCATAAACTCTCAAATAACTTATTTTTTCGTTAAGAGGATTTGAATCATTTGGTTCTGCGCTCTTAAAAGCTCTTGTAATGTATTCTGCATGGATTACATAAAGTTGGTCATATTTAGGTTAAGAGAGGTAACTGTTTGCGTAAAAGTTTACATTAAAGTTTCTAACTAGAGTATTCATTTTACTCGACTTTTTCATTGTTCGAATAATCAAATAACTCGAAAATGCAGTTTCTAAATTACTCGAATAATCGAGTAAATCTTTTAAGTTACTCGAGTTATTCACTTAATTTATACCTTAAAATTTTACTCGATTTTTCAATGCTTATCAAAAAAGGATATAAAAATATAGCTTAAAATAAGAAATAGTCTTTCCAAAATAATATACATATAATTAAAATTTGCGTAAATATTTATAAATATTTGTGTTTTTTGCTTTGATAATATTGTTGTTTCTCTTTATTTAATATATTCATTGATAGTTAAATAAATAGGTCTAATAAATTTGGCCTATCTATTTGAATCAAATTTTATATTAAGGGTAGTCCGAAGTACAATATTGTCTCATAACCTCACTTTTTAATTTGGACACATACTAACCTATGTACAACAGAGGTTTTCAGTTATATTCAAAATGTTTGTACAATATTTTTAAGTATCGGAGATCTACTAAACCCAGATTTACTTCTAGAATGTTTTCTAATTCATCGTTTATTTCACATTATTTTTGTTATAATCTAGTAAAACCGACTCAGTATAATATTTTACACAAATATTATATGGATTTTTGTCCGTTAGGCTGTGAAAGAAATGTGAAAATATATTTATTAGTTTCTGAGTTATTGCATTTTGAAAATGACAAAAAACACTTTGGACTATCCTTTTTTTTTTAGATAAAGTAGTTCAGCGATTCTTAACATAAACATAAAAACAAGTTTACATGCTAAACTTAATTTTAAGTCCAAATTCCTTCTATATAACAAATTTCATTCAAACCATCACCATCATATCCTCTACACCAGACTGAGCATTTATTGGTATATAAACTATTCGTAGGACCAATATTTTCCAAATCAATTTTAAAATCCTTCAATTTATTTCTTATTATTTATTATATTTATATTAAAATTATTTGAATTCTACTTTATAATTTTTTAAAGTGACATTCATATTTTTATTAATTTTTGTAATTGAAAAAAGACCATTAACTATGTATTGTAATTTAGGCATATATTCGGTTCTTTTTACTAAATACATTATTATTATTATTTTTTTTTAATAAAATTACAATTTGTGGTTCCACTTTTAGATTCAAAACATTCTATACAAATTTTGAAACATTGTTTTTAAGCTAAATTTTTTAGAAAACATCCTAAAAACTAGTTAAGAAAGAATATATTTAAAATATTTTTTACTCGAATTATTCGATTAATCGGCATAATTTGCTCGAATAAATTGTTACTCGAAATACTTGATTTTAATTTAATCGAACAGTTGTTTGATTTTAATTTGTCGATTAATCGAACAAACAATATTCAAGTGAATACCCTATTTCTAACCCTTCCGAATTAGGTTGTTGTTCTTAAAATTTGTCTTAACTGAATCCATACCCTCATTACTAAAACTTACTTACAGGTCCTTTTCTCTTAAGAGGTTTCTGTATCGTGACTCTGCGGTTCTATAGATATCGCATAAAATATATAGCATGCGTTTAATTTTTCTTTAATTTATCTTCGTTCGGCTCCAACTCAACTCTAAACATTTGTTGGGGAATCTTATCTTTATTAAAAATATTTACTACATCTTTTATTTTGTAGCCCAACTCTTCTAGGGCCTCCTTGATTTTAGTTGGTTCTTCACTCTACTCTATTCCTTTAATAAAAACAGTCAAACCTTTACTACTTTTTAATTGATATGTATTAGAGCCCTGCAAACTGTGTCTTATAAGGCTGTACAAGCCACTTGATATTTTTCAAGTGTTGTTATCAGTGTGTGTGCGGAGTAATAAATACTGTTCTGCAGGCACTTAAAACCATACAAATACTGCGTGTGTGCTTCAACTTTATGAACAAATCATGAGTGTGCTATGATAGCGACCAAACAAGCCTCTCAAAGGCTTGTATAAAAAAATACAAGCCTTTTGACCACTTGTTTGCTTCAATAAGGAAAAAAATTGTGTTTTCTTTTTTATTAAAATTATATGTGTGTGTGTGCGTTCATGACTGTATAAAGTAATTTCGTAAGTAAAACAGTCGTTTAAAAGTATTGTTTATAAACTTATTGTTATTTACGATCAAATAAATTATTAATGTTACTAGTTATAACAATTTAAAGAAACATGCATTAAGTTTTATTAGTAAACCGATTTTATTAAATATTTAAAGTTTTTTACAAGTTTTTTTTATATTATTACTTAAAACAAATATATACTTAATTACTTATATACTACTTTCTTATACATATGTATATAAATACTTAAACTATATCACAGATAATAATGTTGTCTGTATTCATGTGAAGAAACATAATCTGTGAAAAGTATTTTTTAATAACTTTATGAATTCACCCTTTTACATTTATTTAGAAAAGAAGAACCAACAATAAAATATAGACATACTGTATATATGTGTGTGTATGCAAGAATATTTATAAACAACCACTTTTTACACATTATGAAGATTTTTTGCCACACACAGCAACTACGTATTACAAAAAACAAACAAATCATTAAGCCCACTTGAAATCTTTAAATCATTTCTCAACGTCTTGTATGATTTGCTTTTTTTTGCCACACCACTTGCACCACTTGTTTACGATAAATGATTTGAACGCACGGATTTGCAGTCGCTCATACAAAGTACACACTTGCTTTGCTTCGGGCAGCGAACAGTACGAACAGTATTTATTGTTGTTTTTGCACATGTTGGCTATGAAACACACACTTGAAATTCAAGTGTGTTTGCTTTTCAAATCATCTTGCGCAGGAGACTAATATGTATATATATTTTTGTTAAGGTAATAAGAGATTTTTCTATAACAATCCTCAGTATATACTACTATTTAAACATCTGCATCAAATCATTTGCTTTTCAATTCACAGTAATGTTTTTTAATGTATGCTCCATAGTAAAATAATAAAGTACTCGCACATCTACAAAAACAAAAATTGCTTGTATTTTGTTAGTGTAAAACTACTGCCCACAATGTCAAAATGCTTTGAACAGAAAAATGAGAGAACGAAAGAGAGCAAGAGAAAAAAAACTCAAAAAAAAATTTACATGTGAATACAAAAACAATTTGACAGTACCGCGAGGTTTGCCAATGAAAAAATTGTAAAACAGCTGGTCTTACGAGTATACTTTATTATTATACTATGGTATGCTCTTACATTACTGCGAAAATAAAAAACAAAACAATACAAAACAAACTCTGTAAATAAAAATTATTTGAATTGAGTTGAATTGAAACGATGAAGCAAAAACAAAACATGTTCTGTTCTCTTTGAGAAATTACTGCTTATGAGAGATTTTTAGAAAAACAATAATGTTAAATAAAAAACATCAAAACAAAACTGTGAATTACTGTCATTCCCTTACATCTAATATGAAAAAATGCAGGGAACATAACAATTATGTATTTTTAAATAAACAACAGATAATAATTACGTTTGATTTCAATGTTTTTGCTTAGAAAATATAATAATTTGTTATTTTAATTATATTTAATTGTATCTAAAATGAAATAAAATTTATTTTATTTGTGATATTTTTATTTACTTTTTATTACATACCTATAATATTTAAATTTTTTTAATTTAATATTTCCTTCACATCAAATTTTGTAAAAAAAAAACAAACAAATGACAGTATTGCAATTTTAGATTTAATTCAATTCAATTCAGTTGCAAATGATTTGTTGTTAAAGTGTTTTTATGACTCTCTGCACAATTGATTTTGTTTATTTTTGTTTTGATTTTTTTGTCTTTTTCTTAAGTACGCACACACAGAGATTTGATTTTAAGTTTAAAAAACAATAACAGTCAACAATTGAAAAGAAAGAGAGTAATTAAAAATGAGTTACAAATGAATTGATGCAGATGTTTACTACTATTTAAGATCTTTTAAAATATTAAATCACATTTAAGGCTTTGTTAATTATCCAAATAATCTTAAATTAGCCTTGAGTTGTTCACAATTTACTTATTATAGCAATTTTTTTGTTTTTTAACTATTTTGTGTAAGATATACCACAAATCTTTTCACAATAAGTCCATAAAAAGCTAATTACATATTTCAATTTATATTGTAGGAAGTTTATTAATTTTCTCACTAATTTGAAAAGTATGTGTTATACAACTTTAAAATACATTGACCATTAAATTAATGTTATATTTTATTATTATTTTATTTCTTTTAACTATTTATGTTTAAATTTTATGTCTTTCCTATCTCACATTCCAATGACACATTCATCTCATTATGTCCATTCATACTTATAATTACATCCTGATAATTTATGATTGTGTTTCTTCTTCATCTTTAACTAATTACATTATTTTAAATACTAAGTATAGCTGATACAGTTATATTTATTTGATTTTCTAATGATTATAATTTCACCGCTATTTCTAATTACGGTTTGTGGTAGTATGACAACAACAGCAGCAAAAACAGTGACTGATAATAATAGCTCAAACAACTATATAACAATTACTATTTATAATAATAAAAAAAGAAAAAAAAACATAATTTATAAATAATAATAAAGCAGTAAAAGCAATAAAATCACACATTAAATATTTATCATATTAAATTGAATTCTCTTGTAAATTGTAACCGGATCAGTAAACAGCATCTTTGATTTAGTTTTTTTTTTTTTATTAACTTGTAATTTTTTTGCAATATTTAGTTAACTATTTATACAACTACGTAGACTGAGTTTATTGTGGTCGTAGTGGGTATTAATGATGTATGTAGTTGCAATAAGATAGAAAAAACAAAAATAGTGATTATAAACCGTATGACAATTACGTCTTTTTATTTCATGTTGCATTAATGGTTAAGTTGTTTTGGTTGGCTGTATTCAAGATATGTTGTATACACCACAATAACAACAATGTTGTGTAAACAAGTTAGAGGACAGTGGGTATACAAGTTAAAAGAGTGACCTAATAAATAATAATATAAAAATGCTAATGTAGCAGTCATGGTCCATTTACCAAAGAGCTCCTTTACAAGATATTTGTATATTCCTTTGAAGAGCACCAAGTGTGACATGATGTTCAAAATTTAATGTATAATAAATAGCAGGTTCCGTGAAAGACATGTTATTATAAAGGGTACATTAAATTGACATTATCCTTCATTAGGCCTGGTTGTGGTACCAAAGAACTAAATCGCATCTCAGATTCAGAGGTCGATACCATTTTATGTAACCAACTTTTTGATCTGAAAAAGATGTGGGTAGCATCCATATCAAGATAAGTTTTATTATTGAGCATTCGGTAGTCAAAGAGTCACCAAAGACCGAGCAAGGGCAACGAATATGTTCAATCGTTTCCTCTGAATATTGTTGATCCTACAATAAGGCTTTAAGATCTTTCTGGTTTTGGTATTTACTGAGGTGAGTGAGGTGTAGTTTTGAGATCCATTAGTACATTTTTTTCTCCTTATAATTTTACCAGAGTTCCCATTTAGATCAAGATATTTAGCCGAAATTTCATAAATTCTTTTCGTGGTTTATTCGATCATTTGGTGGGAACAGTGCTAAATTTATCTTCAAATATTTCTTTTTGATTAAAAGTCGACTCCAAAATATTTTATGCTGATAGAAAGTCTTCGTTCTATCGAAAGAAAAAAATACAATTTGCTTCTTTATTCAATGTTTTTATACCAACTATCAAAAAATTATGGGTGGTATATTGAGTTTGTCATTCCATGTGTAACATGTGGAAATAATCATTTAGGATGAAATTTTTAAAAGTTCTATATGATGGGTATATAAAATCCCACTTGTTTTAATTCTTATTAACATTTCGTTGCCTTAACCCACTGTAACATACATTTCGTAAGTAGGTTGTTTGATTTATTAGTCAAACCAACCTCAATCAGAAACAGAGTTGGAGTTTGACTTTTACACACTCATACAAACCGCAATTGGTTATTTGTTATTTTTGTATAATTTGTTATTTTTTTGTTCCTACAACATTAATACAATATAAATCATTTTAAAACACTTGTTTTAAACAAATACTTACCATAAATGATAGAAAACAAAAAATATTGCAAAAATTTATCTACAACTAAAAGACAATTTGCTAAAAAATGTTTTGACTTAGTTTTTACTTATTTATTTGTATCCCATAATCATTTATAATCAACCATAATCATACATGATATAATTTCCGTAAGAAAACTATTGTTTTTTTACTGATGTTTGCGAGTATGTTTATGTGTAATACACTGAGGCATACAAATCACCTGAAATCAACCATACTTCCACATTTGATTTTTTATTTTTCTCGTTTTCGTTGCAATAATCATGAATTCTTTGCTTTGGTAAAGTGTGAGGCAAATGGGGACACGATAGGAAATTTAAGATGATAGGAAAATTTTAGTGTTTCTTAATATATAACTTAAGAGATTTTTTATACTATATCAGTGAGACTTTTTGGCTGATAAACTGAGCTGATGATATCTTTCGCATATTTAAAATTTTTGATCAAATGCCAGCTTTAGTTAATTTAAAATTAGTTGATTTTACCTGTTAGCTGTCCAATTGTGTTAAAAATTTGTAAATTTTTTGAGAGCAGCATTTGTCTTCCTTAATTACCTTTTTGACAATCATCATTCAACAGTGGGGCAGAATTGAACATTTTGGCAAATAAATCTGTAACTTATGATCGGTTATATTTGCGTAAAATTTAGTATAGGCATAGCAGAGGAGTGCACAATATTAAGTTTGAAAAGGGGACTCAACACACCCCTCAGGGGCGGAGCTAAGGAGGCTCAAAGTAGGGTACTCTAACATAAACAGTTTTTAATCGCTTGCCAAATTTCTTATTTCTCATCCGATAACAAATATTTTTATACATTATGTCCTATTTCGTTTGAATTTTTAAAAACCTAAATTTTGCATGTTCTTGGTCCAGTTTTTTTCATATAGATCCTGGTATTTCCAACCCATTTTCTTAGGTTTTTTTTTTTTTTTTTTAATTAGTAAATAGAAAAAAATTATTTATTGAATAAAAGAAGTCTAAAACACAAATCTTGGCCGAGTCAAAAAAAAAAAGAAAAAATAATAATAAACGATTTTAAATTTGAAAATTGCTAAAATTACTACTTTTTTTTTTTGGCCGAAAAAGTATTTACACTCTTTTTTCTCTAAAATAAAATTTTCTTTAGCAACATATAACCATTTTATACTTTTCTGAAAGGTATCTTCACAGAGATGACTTTAAAATAAAAAACAGGACCATTAACTCAAGTGGTCAAGGTACACAACTTCCCGAATTTGACCCATATTATATGAAAGTTTTGACTTTAGTCTATATTTTTTAAAATCCCAAAGCACAAATTCGCAAACGGAATGCAGTTTAGGAATCTATAATATGTTGTTAAAAGCTTTCAATCAAAATCTTTTTTTCCACTCTCTAATTTTATATTATAAAGTCTACATTTACCGAAAATTTCGTTAAGATGCCTTTACTAACAAAGATTTATTACAGATAAAATATTTAAAAAACTACCTTTTACAAAAATTTTACTTTCAAAAATTAGAAAAAGTATAATCTTGATTTTTTTTTCATCTAAAATACATTGCTTAGCTGGGATAAGCGATTTTTTTATGTCAGAGGTACCCTATTTTGAGCCCCCTTAACTCCGCCCAGAGGGTTGTGTTATACACTCCTCTGCTATGCCTTTACCAAATTTCACGCAAATCCAACCAGCCCATCAGAAGTTACAATTTGATTTTCGAAAACTTTCGATTCTGCCCCATTGTGCAGTTGACTGAAAGTTTCCAGATCTTCAGTTGGTTGGGTTGGCATTTTTCAGATTTAAAATTTATTGGTTAAACACAGAAAAAGTAAAAAATGGACTTCGATTACGAAATTGCTTATATTAATTAATTTTTAATTGTTTTTGCTCCAATCATCAAAATGATAATATTAATAATTAGAATAATTGATTTTATTATTACTTCTTTTCCTTAAATATATATAATGAGCTAAAAATTTTTCGAAATTGACTTAAATTTATTTTATTTCTATATTTTTATAGACAAATCTTTCATTTTTCTTTATATTTTATTAATAGCTATGAATTTATTAAAAAAAAAAAACAAAATTGTAAACCAATTGGAAAATTTATTATATTAATAAATAATATAATTAAATTCCAATATAAAGTTAGTTAATAATTTTATTAAAAAATAATTTGAAATATTTTTTTCTGTGAAGGTTTTATCTTAAACGCATATCTGTTTTTAAAGTCAAAATTAATTAATTCTCAATTAATCTTCTTTAAACTGTGGAAAAATGAGAGAAGCATTTTTTTCCTGGGTTGTTAATGGGTTAAAATTGAAATGCACGATGCGTGTATAATTTTTTAAATTAAATTTTTCGATGTAAAACCGATTAAAAATATTTTTTTTTTTTTTTTTTCGATGTTTATGCGTTTGTGCTGATGTTTCTAACGTAAAGAAAAAATTATAGGACCCCCACCTTAAAGTATACCGTTTGACTCAGAATCACTTTCTGAGTCGATTTAACGATAACCGTCCGTCCGTCTGGCCATGTAAAACTTGTGAACAAAGTACATTTCGCAATTTTAAAGATATCTTGATGAATTTGGCACGAATAATTATTTTAACACAATGATGAAGCCTTTTGAAATTGGTTATTATCGGTCCATTATTTCACCTAGCCACCATACAAATGTTCTCCTGGAATAGGGGTTTTATGATCATAAATGCCTTAAATATAGCAATTAAACTTGGTACAAAAGAGTTTCGTATAAGTGTCAATCTTTGTACCAAATTTAATCAAGATCGGTCCATAATTGACCATAGTTCCCATATAAATCTCCTCTTCGAAAAATCACTTTAACGTGCATAAATCCCATACGAATGATAGTATCAAGTTAATATTCGACACAAATAAGCTTTATATAAGTAGAAACAACATTGCCAAAATTCATGGGAAGCGGTCCATAATTTACCATAGCTCCCATATAAACCCACTTCCGAGAATCGCGGGCATAAAATCATATAGATGTTAGTGCACTGTTCTGTATTTGTATAATTTATTTTACAATTAGTAAAAGTGTTGGTCTACAATTGACCACAAATCTAATTTTTAGCTCGTATCATATGGTCGGTCTTGACCGTCTATAGTTTCTCTTTTTTTTATCATAATATATTTCTTCATTCGTTATCATTTTATATTATTATATTTTTTTTTTTTTTTTTTTTTTGTTAGTTTCCCTTTTTTTTTAATTTCCAACTGGCTCATTTGCCATTTTTCCTTCTCATATATTACAACTTCCGTTTATCGTTTCGTCTCGTTTTGTTATATTTTTTATTTTTTTGTGATTTTTAAAAGCAGTTTTTTTTCTTCTATTACTTCAAAAGTATAATTTGCATGTCTTTGCATACAATTTTACACCATTATTTTCTTGTTAGTTTTGTTTTTCATCTTTGGAATATTTTAAAGCATAAAACTAGTGAAATAAAAGAAAACCATGTAAATTTTTAAACCCATTTTTTTTTTAGTTTTGTAAAACTTATGCGAAAGTAAAAAAGTTCATTCAAATAAATTAATTTTTTATATACGTATCCAGTGAATTGAAATCAAGACTTTTTAAACACGTTTTGACTCTTTACATTACATTATTTAGTTAAACGTTAAAATGTATTCGTGAGATTATCTTAAACTCTAGTCATAATGTTAATTAATTTATTAAATGTTAAACGAGTTTAAAAATTAAATAAATATTCATTTTACTTAAAACTTGTTGAATAAAATCTCATTACATTTTTTTATTGTGAAGAGTGCGTTGTAAATTTTAAATATGTAATATTTTTAATAAAATATGTGTTTTAGTTTTAGTTTTAATATGAAAAAATATTTAAATTAAAACAAAAAATGTTTGGAAATAATAAACTAGAATGAAACACTCAATTTATATTTTTTTGTACTTTAATCTGTTTATAGTTACCTAGTGTAGGGTAATGTTTAATTTACAAATAAATTGTAATATTTTTGAAATTTTAATGAAATTTATTTTCTCAAGGTCATTAGATATTGTTCTTTTGTTATGCAGCAAAGCAATGAGTTTTTAACAAGGACACTTTTTGATACTTAAGTGTCACTAAGTAACTAAATACTAACACACATTTAATATGGTAAAGTGTTCTCACTTAACCAGCCAAGGACACATGCATACATATGTAAAAGCGAACGCTTTTTAAAAAAGAAATCATACATTATAACACAGTAGTTATAACACAGCAATAAATTTGATGATAATTATGATTAAGAGAAATATGTACAAAGAAATTTAATAATCGTATTATATGATTTTAAAATATTCAAATGTCCTAAAAGTATTAAATAGTTTTTTGCTTTATAAGATCGGTTCAATCGAAAACTACAGTCAATTAAAAAAACGCTTTTTTGAACTGTTGGAGATATCTCAATAAAATTTCACATGGTCAGAGCTGAGGTTTTTTCGAGTTCCTAGCGGGTCAGGGGTGTAGTGGGTGGCCCTCCAAAGTTGTGTAATATTTTTGAAAATTCGCCAAAAATTCATTTATGATTTGAAAGAAATTTTATAATATAGAAATTTTATATATAGATAGGCCTTGTAAATCTCTACAAAAACTACGCTAACATGTGTATGTTATCTCTTTTAGTTTACGATATATTCAGGGCGAAATAAATGTTTATATTATTTTTAGCCTCGTTTTCTTTTTATTGACCCAATTTTTTTATTTTTTTTTTAATATTCACCATATTCCTTACAAAATTTTAAATAATATTGCTGCAAGAATCATATAAATAAATGAATCCGTTAAAAAAATTACATTAATCTGAAGTTTGAACTTAAAAAAATTTTACATAAATTACAAAAAATGTATTACAATTACACTGGTGGTCCTTCAAAACAAAATATGTAGACTAGATGGAATTCCGCATGCTAAACCCGAATCTGCTTTCAATTTTTTCCCATCAGGTCGGAATTTTTTTTATGGGCGTGTCTAATATTGTGCCCTAAATAAGCCGATTACTCGAGTATATTTCACTATTACTTGAGATCGGTATGCACGATTTATATAAATGATATACCGCTATATGCGGAATAAAATTAGCTTTAAATCGCACTACTATCAAATTTTTATCCGCTCAATAGTTTAGGAGAAATTTAGAAAAAAGTGTCGGAAAAGATTTCTTTTTTTTTAAGTGAAAACATCAAAAATATTTAAGTTTATCGCCTTTATCTCAAAGCTGACAAAACTACGAGTAAATAAAGCCACGTATCATAAAAATTGATGCACAAATCTTGATTGGATTCACAGTTATAAGTTTAGATTCAAATGCGAATGGTAGAACCAGGAGAAATGGTATCCCTTATACAAAGGCATATTTAAAGAGCTACTATAGTGAGAGCTCTTAAATTTTGTAGGAAAAACTTTTGTATCATATTGCATTGATGAAATTTAAATCGGGCGGATAGGTAGACGGAAGTATAAGCTCTCATATATAGTAAATATTAATTATCGCATCAAAAGGGGTATTAAGTGTTAAATAAAACATACGAATACAGAATATTATGTCGATAATAACATTTATATGAATTTATTCACCTTTTAGTGATTCTCGAAAGATGGTTTATATGAGACCTATATGGTAAATTATGGACCGATCTTCGTAAAATTTGAAACAATCATATATGTATATATAAAACTTATTTGTATCGAATATTATCCTGATATTAACATTTTAATGGGATTAATGCCTGTTAAAGTGATTTTTTTGAAAACGGGTTAATATGGGAGCTATGATCAATTATGAACCTATCTTCCTGAAATTCGGCACATAGATTTAGAATTATATAGAACGTATATATGTCAAATTCTATTGAAATTTAAGGGATTTATGGTCGTTAAGCCCTTTCCCGGGAGGACATTTGTATGTGGGCTAGGTGAAATAGTGGACCGATCATAACCAATTTCAATAGGAACTGTAAAAAACCTGTGTGCTAAATTTCATTAATTTCTGTTCAAAATTGCGACCTACAGTTTGATTACAAGGTTCACATGGACGGACAGACAGTCAGACGGACAGGCGGACGGACATCGTTAAATCGACTCAGAAAGTGATTCTAAGCCGATTGGTATAAATTAAGGTAGGTCTTAGACCAATATTTTTGGGTGTTACAAACATCAGCACGAACGCATAATAATTCGAGAACGAAAAAAAAACGAAAAGCTAGATTTTTATTACAAAGAAAAAATATACTTTTTATTTATGTAAAAATATAAAAATCACAAAACAACTTTTATTTTTGCTCAAAATAAAATTAAAAATTTGCTGATTATTATTTTCGATCCCTGTTTTAATGTACACGACTGGCAAAAATATGAACAATCTACTTATATAATTTAACGTAGTACACAAGATTTATACAATTATTTTAATTATTTTCTAGAATTTTCAAAAACCCTTAATATTTTAATTTTTTGTACTTGGTCGACATTTCTATCTATTCTATTTCTATAATAACTGCGGAATGCTTACACTTAGTTAAACAAGCACACACAGATAAAATCCCACATATTTGTATGTTAAAACATATAGACATTCGATGACAAGGATAAGAATTTGAATTGACACTCCACGTAGATAACACTAAAAATCGTAATAATATAACTGGAAAAAAAATAAAAATAAAACCTAAAAATTCACTTGATTTATATTGACATACTTACATACATATCTTTTTAACTCTACTGTAACTTGTAACTTTGTTTTTATTTTATTTTTTACAAATATAAATGTCACTCAAGCTAAAACACAATAAAGTGCATTTATAATATTTAATAACAATGTGTTGTTGGTTGATTATGTGTTCACATAATAGAGAAATATACATACATATCTATTTACTAATATGCAATAAGTATCTTTAAGTTATTCATGTATTTTATGCATTATTGAAATTTAATACAATGTGCGAAATTGTTTATAAATCGATGAATTGTATATCAGACTTAAAGCAAAGAGAACATAAATCAATTATTGACTGACTGACTGCCAGACAGCCAAACAGACTGAATGATAAAGTTTGCGCGTATTGGTTTGGCTGGATGATTACATTTGCATTTAATAACCTATAATGTAAATATTTTACAATACATCACATATCAGTGCATAAAGTACATAAATGACTATGTATACTTATGCATGTCAAATGTCATGTAAATATGATTTTTTTTTTTTTTTTTTTTTTCATTGGAAAAGATTATTATGAAATTTTTTGTTTGCCTGGCTGTTGGATTTTCTTCTTCTTGGTTGTGTTCGGTAAGCTTGAGTAAGTAATTGTAAGGCCATTGGAAGAAATATAATATTTTAATATTCAATTTGAAGGATTTTATCTTGAGCAATGCAGTAACTACGTATAGGATAATGTTATAACAAGTATACGACAAGTGTTGTTGTAAAGGTTATATATAGAGTATGTAATGATGCTGTTTTAATTCAATAAGAATAAATGTATGTAAGTCACATAGTAATTGTTAATCTTTGACATTTTGGTAACAATGGAGAATTTTTGTATACCAAAAATATAATACACAATCTTTATCATTTAACATTTTGAATAAACATTCATTTTTAAGAAAATAAAAATGAGACATAATTTTAAGCACAGACTTTCTTATTAGCAAACTCATCTTAGCTACCTTTTTTTTTTTAATTTTAATATTTAAGGGGTAAAAAGCAGGGACAGAAAATAATCATTATTCTTGAAATTTTAAACAAAAAAATCAGATACAAGGAACAACCGGATAAAAGTGTTAAATACAGAAATGTAATCTTCAGAACAGGTTCTATCAGAATGATTATTATTTTTTGATTTTTATTTTTTTGCTCAACTTTTAATGATTATTATTGATTTTTATTTTTTTGCTCAACTCATAATGATTATTTTTGATTTTTATTTTTTTTTTGCTCAAAAAATAAAACTTAACATGAGAAATGAAACTATTACGTAATTTTTAATAAAAAAGATTTCTCATCGTAAATTAGATTTATTTACTAAAAGGCAAGTGCGATGATATATTTTTCATCAGATTTTTAAAAAAATATCCAATTTTTTTTATAAAATTAAATTTTTTTTTTTTTTCTAAAATTTTATTTTTTTTTTTTTTTTTATTAAAAATCAATTTTTTTATTAAAAATAAAATTATTTGCAATAAATTAAAGTTTTTACTTAAAGAAAATTTTTTACTAGATAATAGTTTAATTTCTCATGTTAAGTTTTATATTGTGAGCAAAAAAAAATAAAAATCAAAAATAATCATTATGAGTTGAGCAGAAAAATAAATGAAATTGAAAAAATTTGATACCCTTCACCATATTACCATCTTACTATCTTATCGACATCATATTACCATATTACCGCCAAATAATAAAATTTTCGCCTAACGTATGCTTTCATATTTTCACATATTTAAATCTAAATTTTTCAAACTACGAAAATTTGAATGTGAAAAAAAACAATCATAGCAGGCTTTGCTTTTAGAAAATAAACAACAACAATTCCATATTTATTTATTTTTGTATGTGTGTATATACTGCATATACAAAGAACAACAACAACACTGTTATTCATTATATTACTTCTGTTGCTAACTAAACTACTTGTCTTATATGCAAAAACGTCACTAATAGTCATTACAATGCTTAATATTAGTCTCCTGCGCAAGATGATTTGAAAAGCAAACACACTTGAATTTCAAGTGTGTGTTTCATAGCCAACATGTGCAAAAACAACAATAAATACTGTTCGTACTGTTCGCTGCCCGAAGCAAAGCAAGTGTGTACTGTGTATGAGCGACTGCAAATCCGTGCGTTCAAATCATTTATCGTAAACAAGTGGTGCAAGTGGTGTGGCAAAAAAAAAAGCAAATCATACAAGACGTTGAGAAATGATTTAAAGATTTCAAGTGGGCTTAATGATTTGTTTGTTTTTTGTAATACGTAGTTGCTGTGTGTGGCAAAAAATCTTCATAATGTGTAAAAAGTGGTTGTTTATAAATATTCTTGCATACACACACATATATACAGTATGTCTATATTTTATTGTTGGTTCTTCTTTTCTAAATAAATGTAAAAGGGTGAATTCATAAAGTTATTAAAAAATACTCTTTATTAAGAGTTAAAAAAGTAAAAAAATTAAAGTTGACATTTGAAACTGTCAGTTACATATGTAAGTTAGAAAATTTTTATCTTTAGTATTTATTTATATTTTAAATAAAGTTAGTCTTATAATTAATTGTATGTTTATAAAAAATTTTAAAATTGTACTTATTTATATTATGATAGATTTTATTGCATTTAATTTATATTTACTAAGTAATCATTCTATTTTAAAACTAAAAGGAAATAATATAGAACAATGTCTTTTCATTTTTCAAATTCGTTTCCATATACGTTTACTCCTTGACTAATAAATTTTCCCAAATGTTAAGAATACGATGGAACATCTGCATGTTTCTTTAAATTGTTATAACTAGTAACATTAATAATTTATTTGATCGTAAATAACAATAAGTTTATAAACAATACTTTTAAACGACTGTTTTACTTACGAAATTACTTTATACAGTCATGAACGCACACACACATATATAATTTTTATAAAAAAGAAAACACAATTTTTTTCTTTATTGAAGCAAACAAGTGGTCAAAAGGCTTGTATTTTTTTATACAAGCCTTTGAGAGGCTTGTTTGGTCGCTATCATAGCACACTCATGATTTGTTCATAAAGTTGAAGCACACACGCAGTATTTGTATGGTTTTAAGTGCCTGCAGAACAGTATTTATTACTCCGCACACACACTGATAACAACACTTGAAAAATATCAAGTGGCTTGTACAGCCTTATAAGACACAGTTTGCAGGGCTCTACTTAATATACATGTTTGTGTATGTATTTATGTATATTCTTAACAGATATGTTTTAGTTTTAAAAAATAAACAACAACAATTCCATATCTATTTATTTTTGTACAGACTGCATATACAAAGAACAACAACAACACTGTTATTCATTATATTACGACTGTTTCTAACTAAACTACTTGTCTATACAAAAAACAAAAAACGTCACTAATAGTCACTACAATGCTTAATATACATGTTTGTATGTGTATTTATATTCTTAACAGATTTGTTTTTGGACCATAACTCTGTTGATTATAAACGAATTTGGTTTATTAAAAAAAACGAAATTTTATAAAAACATTTATGACTGATCTATATAAAAATAAAAATCTGTAGCTTGAACAAGGGCTTCAAAAATAAAAAAATCGTTTTCCCCGATATCTCAGTTATTACTGAACCGATTTATTTCATTTTTTCAGAACAAAAATTCAGAAAATAATTTCCGAGCCCCTTTAAAAATTCGAAGTCACTGGTATATGCAGAGGCTTCAGAAACTGAAAAACCGGTTTCAAAAACCTGTTTTTAAAGCATATCTCCGCCATTTATAAACCGATCCTGCTGATTCAAAAAACTGAAATTTTAAAAAAAATATTTGTGACCGATCTACATAAAAATCTATAGCTTAAACCAGGGCTTCAAAAAATAAAAAATGCGTTTTGTCCGATATCTCAGTTATTATTGAACCGATTTATTTCATTTTTTCAGAACAAAAATTCAGAAAAAAATGTCCGAGACTTCTTTGTAAAAACGAAGTCCCTAGTATATACAGAGGCTTCAGAAACTGGAAAACCGGTTCTAAAAACCGGTTTTTTTTTAACATATTTCCGCTTTGTATGAACCGATCTTGCTGAATTCCAATAGCAAAATTCTCGAAAGCATTTCCGATGATATATATATTATATATGTCAGTTATCGGTGGGCTTCACAAACGCCATTTCAACCGACACACGGACGGACGGACGGACATGGTCCTATCGTCATCATTTCTTACAAGGATCCCGAAAATGTAAACTTTTTTGCTCTTCGACGAAAATTGTGGGAATTACAAACGGAATGACAAACTTATATATACCCTTTACACCTTTGGTGAAGGGTATAAAAATAATTATTAAAAGTTGAGCGAAAAAATAAAAATCAAAAAATAATGATTATTTGTTGATTTTTATTTTAAAACTCACAATCATTACGGTCCTTGGTAAAAAGTATTTCCTTTACTAGTAAAAAGTTTGGTACTTATGTTTGGTTCCTAAACAAATTCTATTCTAGACATTTTGGATAAAATAAACACTCAACAAAATATTGGTTTGAAAAACTATTTCGTGATGGGTTTTTAAGGTCTATTTTTAGCTATAAATAGCACTAATTTGTCTGGTACTTTTTGTTTTCTGAGTTAGCTCTTATCTCATTATAGTGTAAATGATTTATTTTAATTAAATAGATGCTACTTAATTCGGAGCTGAGAAAGAAGACCTTTTGTCAATTTTTTTATTATGGTATATCTACCATTTATTTCGTTTTAAAATATTTTAATCAAAACTTTCGATCTGTCGTTAGCCCTTCGGCCAAATTTCTATCAAAAAAAAAAATAAAATGAAATTTACAGTTTCGGAAGAGAGGATTTTTCCCCAAATTGGGGATTTCAGCTTTCATTTGAATACAGAATTTCATAGGCAGGGATTTTAAGGAGTGAGATCGAAAAACTCTTAACATATATACAATTTAATAATTTGGAAACGGATGATCTTAGGTTTTTGAATTTTTTATTTAATTGATATTGTATCACTGAAGAATACAACTCTTATAGTTCTAATCACTAGTTATGAACTCGTGGACTAGTTATGAACTTTTGGTAACCTTTCCATTAAGAATTTTTAGTTGTTTCAGTCACTTTTATGGAACAATTTGTCCATCTCCTTTTAAAATCTTCCATACATTGGGACAGCTTTTTAGTGCTCTTCAATTCTCTTTTCACAAGAGCCCAATATCTCTCCGCTCCGGAAAATTTTGGAGAATTGACGTCCCTTGGTACAAAAACTATGTACCACTCCAGAGCTTTCTTACCGTAGTGACATGATGCCAAATCGGGCCAAAAATATGTGGACACATTGTGCTCTCTTATGAAAGGAAGAAGCCTTTTTTGCAAACATTCTTTGATGTATATTACGTTATAGATTCCACTGTAGCAAATGACTTTCTTATTTTGCAGTAACTGCATAAAGCTGGCAATATCAGGATTTTTTAGGAAATTTTGTCTGCTTTTGACTTCTAAACTTATAATGCTCGAGCATTAGCCATTAACCTGAAAGCTGCGAAAATTCTGCTTTCTTTGCCCATTATAAAACATGAGTATTTTTGTATGAAATTTCATTTTAATTTCCGTACCCCATTCTTGGCTTCTTAATGTTTTGCAGCATTTCTGTCTGCAACTTTTTGGACTTTATATGTTTTCAAGACTGCATTGGCTTTAAGTTTTCGCACCAAATGTGTTTGGAGCTCTTTTCAATATACTTTCATTTTTCTGGCTTTCCCAACATCATGTTTTTTTCTGACCCAGATTTCCTATCAAAGGTAAAATTCTCCTGATACTGTTTATTTGGATTCTTTTGAAAATTTTTAATAATTTTAGCACCTACTTCTTTTTCGTCACTCATTTTGATCAAACTCACAACAAATCAACATTGTTGTCATTAGAAATACTCGTAATAACTGACATATTTTTTTAATATAACTAGATAAAAAAAATAAAATAATAATAAATATTGCTTAAGAAAAAAGTTAAAAGGCAAATCGTGTGTTAAGATTTTTTTTCTCTCTCGCCTTATTAAACATAAGTTTGAGCTTAAGTTTATTTAAATCGCTCAATTAGGTCCAAAGATTAATGGAATTGAATATCATGCATTTATACAAAATTCAGGAAAAAGTGAAATTTACTTTTGTTATATTTTCTTTTTATAGCAAAGTTTTGATAGATTTTTCTTTTTTAGAATAACAATAGCAAAACGGACAAAAAAACGGGCATTTTCAGATTTGATATCTCCGAGTTTAATGAAAAAACATTTTTTTTTATAAAAGTAGTGGTCATTAAATATTTGCCATTGTTTTGTTGCTGTAATGAGAAGAAGCTAGAATAGGCCAGAAAAAAGTGGATACACTGTATTTTCTTAGGAAAGGGAGAAGTCTTTTCCAAGGGCACTCATTCATGTATATTTCTGTGTTAATGGAACCATTTTTTATGAATGAAGTGCTTCTTTTCCGCATATGCATATGGCTTCCCAAAACAAAAACTTTCTTGGGAATTTTGATTTCTTTGTTACACAATATTTTTCTGCCATATTTCCTCTTATATCTGCAACATAGAATTCCTGGCCAGGAAGTTGAAAAAAGTTATACTGTACGAACGTTTCATCGTATATTATACATTAATCATAATTATGGAAAAATTCGTCTGAAGAATTTTCACATTATTTTTTTACCTCCAAATTCTTGTTTTGCGTTGTTATTAGGATTTTTTGTACTTTATACTTTTCTTTCTCTGAAAATAATTTGTCTGAGTCCTACAGCCTGAACATACTATTTTTCTTCTACTATCAGGTTTCCATTCAGTGGCCATGACTTCATTGTATAATATTATGACCCGAGAAACTGTATTTTTTTTTGTGACACACCCGACATCCTAGCAATTGTTTTATATGACCGATGTGAATTTTCATTA